>OZ007591.1:391940777-392338277 GCA_963931845.1 Maratus michaelseni | reverse complement strand
TTACATAGGCTATTAACCCCTCGCGAACTATCATTCTGCTAGTCCAATTCTTAAATCTTTAATATTATTTTGTCCACTACGTGATGGTCTTCCACCTGAACTGAATCCTCCGGCAACACAGGTGGTGATTCTTGGTACTGCACCTCCTCGAGCCCCACCACCATGACTTCCGGCTCCTGATGACAAACATTGAATATGTTATCAACTTTAAATATAATTTAGTCAGCATTTTAAAATTTCATTCGTAAAGTTTATAAAATATACATTAAAATATGCTTAAAAGGTGACAAAATACAAATATAAATATTTATTTATTTACATCCCGAGACTTTCGAACACTAGCGTGATCATCTTCATTGGGGAAATGTTGACTGAGTTGAGATGAATGTCGCTTTCACTGTGCAAATATGTAACGGAGTTTTAACGGGGCCAGTCTATTATTTTGTAGGGGTGTATCAGGAAAAGGTCCATTAGTTCCGGCGCTGGAGTTCTTGATAATTTCAAAATATTAAACCAGATTTTAGGTATATTATAAGACAAGCAATCATTACAGACTCGATTTCCTTTACATAAAATCTCCAAAGACCGTCAAATCTCCGTTACATATTTGCACAGTGAAAGCGACATTCATCTCAACTCAGTCAACATTTCCCCAATGAAGATGATCACGCTAGTGTTCGAAAGTCTCGGGATGTAAATAAATAAATATTTATATTTGTATTTTGTCACCTTTTAAGCATATTTTAATGTATATTTTATAAACTTTAAATACAAGGTGAATATTTTCATTCCACTTCAATTTCGTTTTTATTTCGAAACTTTCGTTCGTAAACTTTTTTTTTTCGTGTTTGTTGCGCTGTTGTGTAACTTACGAATATGTACTCTGTTTTTTCATACCTTATTTTAAAAAAAAACAATTTCAATGAAAAAGTTGCCACATATTTTTAAAAATAGATTGTATTTTATTAAACTCTAACAGTTATTTCTAAAACTGCGCATAGTATTCATAATATATTACTTAATGGTTTTGTAAATTTAAATGCAAAATTACTACCTTTAATTTTAACCAGTGACATAACCAGTGACTTTAACCAGTAACCGATCATATGTTCAGAGAGGGTAGTTATATTCCAAATACTTATGTAAAATCCCCAAACGCACAAACACCTCGATTTTTAAAATAAATTTTGAAAGGAAAAACCACGAGGTATACACGAAAATGTACAGTAGTTTAGTGACAGCCTTTAAAGCTTAAAGTAAGTAGATAATTGAATTTTCTATTATTGAGAAAAGTTGCCAATCGTTAAAAATAATAATCTGATTATTATACTCAAGATGTTTCTTTTTGTGTGTTATTTACGTACAAATATGCACCGATGAACGCAGAAGTTTGTGCTGTTTAGTTATGAATTTCAATCTACAGAACATAAAAAACAATTTTCTAAACTGCTTCATTTAATAGTTTTTCAAAAACCCTTATTGACAAACTTTGGTAGAGTAATTAATAGTAGCAATGCCAAAATTTCTTACATTTTATTTCCAAATTGTAAAGGCTTATACCAGTTTCAGCGCGCGCTGTTGGCGAGTTTTTAACTTACATGTATGTAGTTAATACAAATTAAATTTAGTAGAAAAACACGTTTAAACAATGTAAAAAACTCAAAATTGGTATTTTTTCGTTTAATGATGTTACTGTATATATTCATTTACACGCTTTCATTTAACTGAACTTGGTTCTTGTATGTAACGATGGAATTTTGTTATCGATGTTTATCTCACTTAGCACCTGTACTAGAGTCCAAGAAATTATGTAGTATGTACAGCGATGTGTTCCTAGCTATGTGTTCCTGATTACTGTAAAATATATTTTCTTCAGATTATCACTATTAATATCAATTTTTAGATTAATTTTAATGAAAGGATCAGGGTCCATAAGCCGTGGTTTATCCCATGAAATAAGACTAAAAATCGATTTTGTGATGCTGACTTAATTATTTCACTTTTAGGTAGGTTTCGTAAGAAATACTACCTATTACATTCTCCCCTAAGTTGAAATTTTTGAAAAAATTTTGCAGATCTGCGCCGATTATGACTCCCAGAACCCAAAACTTTATCTATCTATCTATCTATCTATCTATCTATCTGTCTATCTATGTCACTTTTTATGGACACGATAACTCGAATAATTCTTCACAAATCTCTTCCAAACTGATACATAAAATCAAGGAGTATAAAATCTCGGCCAAGTTCGTTCATGAGCAAAATCGAACCAAGGGGGGAGGGGAAATGGGGGAGCTTTTTGTGAAAAGAGAAAAACTTCATAACGTCTTACTTATATTACGTATCGAATCTGTTTAAAGTTATTATTATTTCTAGGAAAAGGGCCGAAAATTTATATATAACAAATTTTTGATATCATTAAAAATGGCCCCCAGGGGGTGAAAAAAGGGGGGGTTTAGAAGAAAAAAATTCATAACTTCGTCAATGTACAAGATATCAAATCCGCTTAGATTTATTTTAAATCTACTTAATATTATCTAAAACTTTTATATTGACAAGTTTTTTATAGGACCAACCCTTATAGCAAAAGCAAAATTAAAAACAAAAAAATCCCTCCGGCTCTGCCTGCGAACAAGTTAGATTTCGAAATGGGCGGTCCCTTATGGAACCCAACTTCGTCATCATGGCAAAAAGGTAATTTCTTCCGCAATTCCCAACAAACAGGCGCCCCACGGTCTTCGTTTTCGAAATCTACCTGTGCCTGTAGGCCGAGCCGTCAGGGATTTTTAAAAGTAGAGGGTTTATGCTGTACGAGTTCAACAATTGTTTTGCATTTTGTTCGTTTTTATTTAACTTACACAAGCTCAATGTTCATATTGTTCGTAGTGTTTGATGACAAATACGCAATTTCTCCTAATTTTACCTTAATTTTTAATATATTTTTTAATATTTTACTGAGAGCGCAGCTTTGCAACACTTTTATTTTTACATATATTATACATTTTGATGTATCTTAAAATATATGTAAAGAAGAAAGTGTTGCATGATTGCGCTCATATAAATAATTGAGGTAAAATTAGGAGAAATTGCATATTTTTCATCAAAAGCTACGAATAATAGGAACGTTGAACTTGTGTAAGTCATATAAATCCGAACAAAATACGAAAACTATTGTTGAAATCGTACAGGATAAACTTTCTAATATTAAAAAGTGATATAATTAAGTCAGTATAACAAAATTGAATTTTAACCTATTTCAGGGGCAAAAAATACGACTTATGGACTATGACCTTTTGCTGATACATAGAGAAAACCAATTTAGACATTTTATGTAATTTCAATAATTTTCAGACATGATTTTTTATTTTAAATTTATTTTACCATGTGAATCATGATTAAATATATATTTTCTTTTACAATAATGTAAAGTAACACTTGCAGTAAAAACAAGAAGAATTTTTTTCTTACCAATTGCCACACATTATAAAGGAACTGGGCGAATATTTAACCCATTCATTTTGAACCTTCAGTATATGAATTTTATGTGAGAACGCGACGTCATACAAAGAACATGAATTTTCATTTATAAGAGATGAGTTTTAAAATCGACGTATACTTTTAAATACAACTAGATGGAACCCGTCAAAATTTGACGGCAAACAACTTGATGGTACCATAAAAATAAAATTTATAGTTGCCTTAACTTGACAAATTTCATAGTGGGGAGCATAATATGATTAAGCGGTCACAGACCTTTCCATCGATATATCACATGAGGGGTGTGTGCAAAATTTAGAAAAGTGCCCCTTGGGGGGGGCAAAGAGAGGGGGTGGACATGGGAGATGCATAATATGATTAAACGGTCACAGACCTTTCCAATGATATATAACATGAGGTTGTGTGCAAAATTTAGAAAGTACCCCTTTGGGGGGGGGGCAAGTGGGGAGATGGTCACCGGAGATGCATAACATGATTAAGTGGTCACAGACCATTCAAATGATATGTAACATGAGGGTTGTGTGCAAAATTTAGAAAGTACCCCTTGAGGGGAGGGAAAGTGGGGAGATGGACATCGGAGAGGCATAATATGATTAAGCAGTCACGGACCTTTCCAACAATATATGACATGAGGGGTGTCAACAAAATTTAGAAAGTATCCCTTGGGGGGGCAAAGTGGGGAGATGGACATCGGAGATGCATAATATGATTAAGTGGTCACAGACCTTTCCAATGATATATAACATGAGGGTTGTGTGCAAAATTTAGAAAGTACCCCTTGGGGGAGGGGGGGCAAAGTGGGGAGATGGACATCGGAGATGCATAATATGATTAAGCAGTCACGGACCTTTCTAACAATGTATGACATGAGGGGTGTCAACAAAATTTAGAAAGTATCCCTTGGGAGGGGGGGAAGCAAAGTAGGGAGATGAACATCGGAGATGCATAATATGATTAAGTGGTCACAGACCTTTCCAATAATATATAACATGAGCGTTGTGTGCAAAATTTAGAAAGTACCCTTTGAGGGGAGGGGGGGCAAAGTGGGGAGATGGACATCTGAGATGCATAATATGATTAAGCAGTCACAGACCTTTCCAACAATATATGACATGAGGGGTGTCAACAAAATTTAGAAAAGTGCCTCCCTTAGGGGGAGGGGAAGTGGCGGGATGGACCCCGGAGATGCATAACATGAATAAGCGGTCAAGGACTTTTCCAGCGATATATCACATAAGGGGTGTGTGTAAAATTTAGAAAAGTGTCCCACTTGGAAGGGGGGAGTGGGGAATTGACCCCAGAGATGCATAACATGAAAAAGAGGTCACAGGCGTTTCAACTTGCAACTTTTTTCTCGAAGGCATTTGACAATATTAATTTTTTTTTTTTTACCCAAGACAATTTAACGATATTCTTAATTTTTTTGCGCAATTCGTCAAACGTTCATGAAAAAAATTATCATGAAATTCGCTAATCAATAGTTGATAAATTATAAAATTCAACAATCGATAGCAGTAAAATTGGTCAATCGATAACGGAAAAATCACGAAAGTCATCAAATGTTCTTCCGCAAAAAAATTGTCCTGCACACTGATGTGATGATCAAAAGAGTTTTGAAGTATAGGAAAAAATTAGCACTTGCCAAACAGCGAGTAACACTGAAAATTTGGCAATGGACTTTATTGCCACCACTGGTCAAACATAATAGTCACACTAACCAATTGCGATAATTGAATGGAAAAAGGTTTACTTTTCTCTGATGTCGCTCGACAAATTTCGAAACCATTTGGCGAATTTCACGATTTTTTCTCTGAAATTGACGGATGTGATTTTTTTTCTCGAATCCATTCGACGATATTCGAAAACTTTTCTTCCGAAACCAGTTGATGAATTTTGTGATTTTTCAACTGTCGATTAATGAATTTTGCGATTTTTCCGCTATCGATTGACGAAATTCGCAATTTATCGACTATCGATTAACGAATTTCACGATTTTTTCCATGAACGAACAAATTGCGCACTTTCTTTCCGCTAATGTTTGACACATTAAGCACTTTACAATTCAGCCAATGAGTTGAACTTGACTAACGCAGGCCTTTCGAATGATATATCATATGAGTGGTGTCAGCAAAATTTAGAAAAGTCTCCGCCCCGTGTGGGCAAAACGTACTTCCCCCCGCCGCCATAATTTTTAATGCGGACTCATTTTTAAAATTCGTTCACACTCCTCCTCTCACCCCGCAAAATGTTGTGAATTTTAAAATCTCCCCTTCCGAATTTTTTTATACCAAAAGCGCTTAGGTCCGTCGTCTGCATGCAGAGTTTTGCGCTTACAGACGCCAGACACACCAACACACACACAGACAGACGTTTACCGACATTAATAGTATAGATGATACTCAGTGCCTACACATTTCACCCTTTATAATTAAGCCAATGAGTTGACGGTTGTTCATTTCCAGAAACGAAACAATAATTCTTTAAGATGAATTTTGTTTGTTTGATACACCGTGGCAGAATGTGTGCAATACAGCGACGGGCGTCACGAACTTTTTAGGGCACCTGCAGACTAAAAACATATAATCAATCTTTGCGCGAAAAAAATCCTAGATTTCGTCAAATGATCGCGGGAAAAACACTAATTTCATCAAAGGATAATGTAAAACGTAAATTTTGTTAAAAGGCCACAGAAAAACATGATTTATGCAAAAGGCTCACAAAAGATGAGCAAATTTTGTCAAAGAATCGCAAAACAGGAAATTTCACCAAAAAAACGCGCTTTTTTGCCAAATTTCGTCTAAAAATTGCGGAATAAAATGTATTTTATCAAAAAATCGCTGGAAAACGCAAATTTCGTTAAAGTATCGCGAGAAAAATGCTAATTTCTTCAAAGATCACTGAAAAAAGACGAATTTCATCGAAGGATTGCTGAAAAATCATGAATCTCATCAAAAGGCAGCAGAGAAAATGCAATTATTATCAAAGGATTGTGAAAAATGAAAATTTCGTCTAAGGATCACAGAAAAACGCAAGTTTCGTAAAAGAATCGCAGAAAATAACGCAAATTTTGCGAAAAAAATTGCAGAAAAAACACAAATTTCGTCAAATTATCACTGAAAAAAACAGGAATTACGTCAAGGATAGCTGAAAAAAATGTGAATCTCGACGAAAAAAGATACAGAAAAAAATGCGAATTTTGTTAAAGGATCACGAAAAAAAATGCGAATTTTGTTAAAGGATTGCGCAAAGAATGTGAATTTTTTGAAAGGTTCGTGTGAAAAAGGAAACTGTCTTTAATAAAAACAGCACACACCCAAACATCTATACAAACCGCAATACACACAAACATATTATTATAGGTATAGTTTTAATCTGAAATAATATACTGAACTAACTTTTGAAAAATCGGGTTAATCCAAATCCAACTTGCAGAAATCTACACTCAGTCTGAAATCGACTCGAACCGTAAAGAGAGTTAACCCAACTTGCAACAAAAATAATTATTGCCGAGAGGGCATTTACCCTCTCTCCCTCTGCTGAAACCTTTCAGAAAATTTTCTGTGAATTTCAGCTTTTTTCTTTACTCAGAAATGCTGTAGTCATTTTGTCCCCCAATTTTGCCCTTTACAATTCAGCCAATGAGCGGAAGGGGCCAAAGGAGCGTTCCTTATCACAAACATCAGAAACAAAAGATGAGATACGTTCGTTCGATGTCGTTGTTGAAAGTTTATGGATTTCTATTATTAAAGTATTTTTTTCATTTTACCGTATTTATTTTCTTTTTGTGTTGTATGTATTTTGCTACTTTGAATTTTTTTAAACTAACCCTTTTTTTTGGAGAGTGAGAGAGAGAGATTTAGTAATTTGGTAACACGAAGTTCCGCAAATTCTTAAAATCCACAAATCGTTTCCAATGTAAACAATGAAATTTACAATTAAGTTGCATGTTCAAAATTTCAGTTTTTTAAAATTTTCATGTCATTCTGTACACTTTTTAATATGTCATTCTGATCATTATACATATTTAGTTATGCATTATTAATTATTTACTTAACCTTTACTTTTAATATTTTAAAAATTTCAAACTTACAGCTGAATGTAATTATTAAAACATTTGAAATACTGCATTCGAAAAATGAAATTTCAGCTTAGAAACGCGACAATTACTATTAGGTTAAAAAAATTTAAAGTAGAAAAGTACTTATGATATAAAAAGAAGAAAAAAATATACACCAGAATTTATCTCTATTACGAAAGCGGGAGAAATGATTTTCTGTGCTACACGAAAAGATATCCAAATAACTCAATCATGAACATAGAAATAGGTATCGGTTTCTATGTTCATGTGCACTCAATCCAAACTTGAAACTTTTAAAAAGGTCATTGAATGAATGAAATTCATCTTCGACTTTCACATACAGGGAGAAATCCAGAAAACTTGCTGTGTCGCCAATTATGTTTATATTTTATAATATATATCGGTATATATATATATACCTATATATATATATATATATATATATATATATATATATATATATATATATATATATATATATATATATATATATATATATATATATATATATATATATATATATATATATATATATAATAATTCAGGTACTTTTCCGTTATACGGACACCATTGTCGCTAAACATACATACATACATTTACATACATACATACATTTTGGCATAGTGTCCGTATAACAGAAAAGTACTAAAGTTCATGGTTTAAAATCACAATAAAATATCATGAAATTTATTGATTAGTTGTGGGAAAATATCGGGGAAAAAATGTGTTTTTCGTGAAATTTTTTGTTTTGTTAACAATGTGGTTAGAGAGCTTTTGTAAGACAATTTACTTGTTAATTGTAAGCATTCATTATAATTTTCAGTGCATTATTAAATTGAAATTTTTGTTTAAAATATGTAAACAAAACAGTGACCAGAAACCTGCAAAATTCTAAAATCTGCATAAACTCCAGTTTTAAGCTATGCAGGTTTAAGGGTATATATATATAGATAGATAGATAGATAGATAGATGCATGCATGTAGTACTTTTAATTATTTGGTAAAAATGCTGTAATTTTCACTGAGAAAACCTGAATTTAACCTAAAAGTAATTATCGAGTGTTTAAGCTGAAATTTCATTTTACTTATACAGTATTTCAAATGTTTTAATAGTTACATTCAGCTGTAAGTTTGAAATATTAAAAGTAAAGGCCAAGTAAATAATTAATAATGCATAACTAAAAGTAATTGTCGAGTGTTTAAGCTGAAATTTCATTTTACGAATACAGTATTTCAAATGTTTTAATAGTTACATTCAGCTGTAAGTTTTAAATATTAAAAGTAAAGGTCAAGTAAATAATTAATAATGCATAACTAAATATTTATAATGATGAGATTTTTTTTTCTTGAATTATTCAGTGAAACTCGCCTTATAAATGTACGCAAATAATTCACATCAAAATCTTAAAATTACAAAGTTTTCTTTCTTGTTTAGCTATGCTTAATAACCAAAAAAGCTTGATTAATACAAAAATTATTTGGTAAAAATACTGTGATCGTCGCTGAGAAAACCTGAATTTAATCATATCACACAGAATTACATATTAAAATGTGTGCAGAAGGACATGAAAAGTTTAAAAAACTGAAATTTTACACTTGCATCTTAATAGTTTGTTTACATCGGAAACGATTTGCGAAATTTCGTGCCACTAAATCTCTCTCTCTCTCAAAAAAAAGGGTTAGTTATAAAAATTTCAAAGTAGTAAAATACATACGACATAAAAAGAAAATAAATACGGTAAAATGACAAAATACCTTAATAAAAGAAATCCATAAAGTTTCAACAACCACATGGAATCGTAATCCAAGTACGCTTCTAGAGAGAGTAAAAAGCCTTCACCTCATTGGCTGAAACATCCCGGAATCCAAATTGTCTCTGGACAGTAAAAGCCTCTAGCTGATTGGCTGAATGCTCGCGCACGCGTATAAAACCCATTTTTGCATGGAAAACGAAAAAACGGGTTAGCTTTAAATAGATGGATAATAGAAGTTCATTTATGAAATTGTTTTTAGGGTTTCGTTCATCTCACGAAACCCTATTACTCCCGCTCCGTTGTCTGTCCGTCACAGAGCCGTTCTCAGAAACTATATAACTTACAGGCATGAAAATTTGTGTACTTATAGCTCCTGTACTTATAGCTCGTGTACTATAGCACCTACTATGAAGCTCAAAAAATGAAATTTAAAAAAATTGTTTTATTTTAATATATAGAGAGAGATAAAAAACCAAAAGTCTAACAGCCTTTTCCTATTAAATTTAAATATTTTTTGTTATAGCAGTTGCCAACAATAAAAAATCCACACTAAAATTCTTTCTACAATAATTAATTTTCTACTGAAAGATTTCCACGTGAAAAATGAAAATGAAATAAAAAAGTTTCACCAATTGAAAAACAGATTAATATGACAGATTAATATGATATGGTAATAAAACGGAAATTTTCAAACATTTCTCAATAATACAAGGAGTATGAGTATGTGTATGTACAGAAAGCAGATTAATATCACGACAATAGAGAATTAAAAAGAAAATTAATCTGACGTCATACTGAAAGTTTAGCGTATTTTTCAAATGTTTGAGACTAATACAAAGCGAGTATCAATATGAGGAATAGAGAATAATAAATATGAATTTGAGGGATGTATTGAATCATAATAAAAACCTGATTCACGAAATATTCGCATATTTTTACATTTTGAAGATGTACAACATGTTTAATTTTGATTTTTCTTTTTAAATATCGCATTTAGTCCACATGACAGATATTATTATGACAGAGTATAATAGCGGGTTTTACCCGCTATCGGGCCAATTCAGATATTCGAAAAAACGAGAAATATACACCGGTAAATTTTTACTTTATAAAAAACAGGACTTTTTTTTTTGCTACTAAATGAAATTTATTTGGATTTATTAAAGAAAGGATAAAGTGTTTGGAAAGGAATATTAAACGAAACCCTTGGCGCGATCTTCGATCACACTTACCCACTTGTTACTTTTACTCATTACACCTCACTAAGTTTTATATGAATGCAAAAGTTTAAATGCAGACGACTCCCTCAAATCCACCACCCTAAAATCTGCAAACAACCTAAAATCCGTACATCATTGTAGATGTAAACAGTGAGACTGACATTTAAAATGCAAATGAAAACTTTAAAGATTTTTTTATTTTTATATTATTCCGGGCACATTTTAATATGTAGTTCTGGTTAACCCGTTCTACGCACAGAAGTTCATGAATTTAATTCTAAAATGTGAATAAAATGAATTTAATTCCCCTGTTAAAGTGTTGAGTTGTTCAATAGCTATACGATCTACAAAAATATTTTTCTACTGCTGTGCATTTTTTTTAATGAAACCTAGAGCGCGTCCAGTAATATCACCGGTACGTAACCGGTCAGGTCGGTTAGCTACCAAAGCGTTCAGTGCTGCTAACCGGTACGCAGCCAACGTCGTTCAGCGGAAGTGACCGAAGTGACCGGTAAGGGACCGAACTAACCGAAGAAAAATCTCGGTCACTTGGGTCACGTGATCGGTTACATGAAAATTTACGATGATGTGATACAGATGTAATTACCAACAGATGGCGCTACAAGTAAATAATACCATTTTCGTCCAGTAGATCTGTGGACCGGTTAGAAATCGGTCACTTACCGCCCCGGTAAGTAACCTGTCACACTGGTCACTTTGGTTAGGTCTACTGGACGCGCTCCTAATTTATCATGTTGCTAGGGCAGCAGACGATAAAACGATACCTTTGGAATACGGGAATAAATAGAATAAAAAGTTTTGTTGATGTTTGTGATATTTGTTTTTTCTTTATTTTTTAAAAAAACGTAGTAATTAGGCGTAATTAAATAATATGTAATTATTTGCATACCGGTAAAAGAATTATCGTAATACCTCTCTAGTATTGCAGCGTGGCGTACATAGTATGTATATCTCACATTGCAGTAAACATTTAGAACTGGTTAGAACTCGCGCGTTTACGGGTTGAACATAAAAATGTTTCGTCAAAAACATAAAATAAAAAAAAATCTATTCAAAATTTTCGAAATTTTTGCCCCAATTGTTCATGGGCCTTCTACCAGCAACCCGTGTGCCAAATTCCGTAGCCATGCGCCCTGTGGTTTCCGAGTTTTTGAGGTTACATACGCGCACGGGTTTTAATTGGGTAGGTTGTGGTTAATATGACTGAAGTATTGCTTCTAAAGAAGGAAGTGTAAATTTATTTCCGAAAAAATTCAAGATCGCGCCACCGTGATCGTTTTGCAAAGTACATAAGCTTTTTTAACACTTTCCAACAACGTTGAACAGTGTTTATGAATTCGGTTTGTCTGTCTGTCTGTCCAAGCGCTAACTCGCATAAATATATTTGGAGTTCCATGCAATTGATGTATGTCATTGAGGTAAACTATGGCATGTTCGGTATTGAAAAGAAAGTATGTAGCACTTTTAGCTCCTTTACAGGTCCACTCAAAATAATTCTTTTACATTAGGGCCTATGGGGGAAAAATCGTTTGCGGTGTAATACTTACCCATCATACGTAGTATAGGTCCTTGTAATCGTTTGGAAAATCGAAAAAAAAAAAGTTTGACGGATTTACACGTTTCAGACACTGGAGATTCAAAAAAAAAACATTTTTAGAAAAAAAAATTGCCGTCCGTCTGTGTGTCTGTAAAAGCTCTATCTCCCGAACAAATCGAGATAGAGTCTTGAAATTTGGTGTGTACTTAGTATGTAATAATGGGAAGAATCTTATTGAATTTAAGTAACCTTGATTATCTGGAACTATTTTTTTCGGACACTCGAAATATTCGTTCTGATAAAATGTATATAAAAATTTCCGAAATTGTTTATTTTAAGGAAAGTAAATAAAAGACAATAAAAATACATAAATTTTGCATAAAGAATGAAGTTGATTGGATAATGAGTTGCCGAGATATTTTTAATCCTATTTTCTACACTCTTCGATTTTTCCTGACACTGTTTTTCATTCAAATTTCAATTGGAAATGAGACGCTTAATCCGACGCAGTAAACCGTTAATTAATATGATTATCAATTTTGGAGTAATAGAGCATTTAAAGCTTATGACGTCATCTGGCCACGATTTAATTTGAATTGCAATGCATTTTATAAATAGTTTACACATGTTTTAATTTCATATTTTATATCATGCATATCCAGGATGAGTAAGTATTACGGTGGCCCCCAACGACTTGTTTACTTAACTTTTAATATTTTAATATTTTTTTATCAATTTTCATACTTTTTCTTATTTTACTTTATTATTTTAATATTTTACATTATTGTAAGCATTCATTGTACTTTCAACTGCATTATTAAATTCAAATTAGTGCTTAAAAAAATTTAAACAAAACAGTGACCAGAAATCTGCAAAAATGCTAAAATCTGCACAACCTCTGGTTCCAAGCTATGCGGGTTTGAGGAAGTCTATTGTATATACATACCGACATCGGCAGGAAACTCGTCTTTGCAATAAACTCTTGTTTTACTTGTCCTGATGTTTGCTCGGAATCCATTTGCATCAGCAACATATTCGACTACTCTGTAAAGCCCCTGAGCACCAGTGTATCCGTAGGTTCCCCTGACGTTTCCTTGTTCATCAACCTGCTCATTTCTGTAATGGATGTTGGCTTCTACGTCATCTGAAATACAAGCGAAGCTGTAAGGTTTGGGAACTTCTTTCACAGGGAAATATTTAATATGCATAAAATATACATACAATTATTCATCATGCTATACTATGTGTAATACGAAAATTGTTGAGTTTTATTTTCTAAACCAATTCTATTTACTAGAAAATCTGCAGATCAGGAGCCTCAACGTCAGCTCTGAAAGTCATTGTTTTTTAATCTCACTTTTCATAATATTTAGCATCTTATAATCGGCAATTTAATTTTTAACACTTTCCAACCTAGTCGAAAAGTGTTTATGACTACAGTTTGTCTGGCCGTCTGCCGTATGACCGTCTGCCGTCTGCCCGTTCTCTAACTCCCGTAAATATGATCGGATTGCACTACAATTTTTATACGTTATTGTCGTTATCTATAGCATGTTCCCTATTTCAACTGAAGTGTGTAGCATTTATAGTTTTTTTTACAGGGACACTCAAAAGAATTCCGTTACATGACGGCCCATGGGGAAAAATCATTTGCGGTTTATTTGAATGATGTCACACAATTTCAAATACATTGTAATTGATATATATCACTAAGGTGCATTACAAGAAGCATAATATGGTATAGGGTGTGCATAGCCCTTATAGTTACTTTACAGGGACAGTCAAAAGAATTCCGTTACATCAAGTCTATGGAGAGAAATCGTTTGCGGTTTAATTAAATAATGTTTCACTATTTTAAACGCATTGAAATTTATATATATCACTAAGGTGCGTTGCAAGAGGCTTACTATAGAATAGTGTGTGTATAGCAGTCATCGTTCATTTACAGGGACACACAAAATAATTCCCTACTGTCTGTTAACAATAATTCCTGGAAGTGCGTTTTAAATTGCTGAACGCGATTTTAAACTCACTTTTTGTCTATTACTTGGTGTGTATAATTTCTTTATTTCATATACAGGGCAGCACAAAAGTTCGCAAACACATTTCCGTTTATTGAAAGAAACTCCAGGACGAGAATTTTAGACTGTGCTACGCGTTTCCTAACTAAATTAAACTACAACTTTTTTGAAAAATACATTTATGTAGCAGTCAAACTTTTTTAACACTTCCTAACAAAGTTGAAAAGCGTTTATCAATTCCGTTTGTCTGTCTGTCTGCCGTCAGTCTGTCCAAGGTCTAACTATATTATATTTGGATATACTATAAATATATTTGGAGTTCTATGCAATTGATCTATGTCATTGAGGTTAACTATGGCATGTTCGGTATTGAAAATAAAGTATGTAGAACTTTTAGTTCTTTTACAGGGCCACTCAAAAGAATTCTTTTACATTAGAGCCTATGGAGGAAAATCGTTTGCGGTGTTTTACTTACCCATCATACGTTCTTTGGGTTTTGTAATCGTTTGGAAAATCGAAAAAAAAAATTGACAGATTTACACGTTTCAGACACTAGAGATTCCGATAAACATAATTTTAGGGGGAAAATTTTGCCGTCCGTCTGTGTGTGTGTGTGTTTGTAAACGCTCTATCTCCCGAACAAATCGAGATAGAGACTTGAAATTTGATGTGTACTTACAACGGGACCGCCAAACAAGATGCTCACAAATTTTGATGATTTTAAAGTATGTTGTAGGGATCATACCCCTAACTATTCAGGTCAAAGGTTTCCTTTAAATGGGCTTTAGTTTTCGAAAAATTTTGGGTTAAAGTTCAGCATGCATTTCAAATACCCATTAGCTCGCGATCTTGAGCAAGGTCTCCGTGGTTCCGGGGTAGCATTCGCGATTTAAGAACGGTCGATGAGGGCTCTGTCCTCTCATGTGACTTTTACCTTTTTTAACAAATTTTATATATTTGTCGCGTTATAAATTTTATGCAGAATTATGAATTCTGCATTTTTGAACTTTTTGATATTTTCCTAAAAAATTCCATTTACATTTTCGAATATTTCGTGAAAATTTATAGTTTTTGCGCAATTTTTATTCTAATATTTCTGTTGACGAAAATCCAAACTAATTTATCTCTTGATATCTCGTCTTTTTAAAATGATTATTGTTTACATTTATGTACACTTACTTATTTATTTATCGTATTTATGAAATAATGCATTTTTTTATTTGCATTTTCTATTTTAAAAAATTTAAATGATTAAGAAAATATTAACAAAATAATATATCCTTTTAATATTTGATTTGTTCTAAATATATTGAAATATGTTAACTGCTGAAATACTAAAATATTTATCATCACCGACATCGACATTTTTAGTTTATTAAATATGGAACTAATTGTGTGATACCTATCGCAAAAATATTCTAAACAAATTCCGCATTAAAAATCGTCTTTAACTAATTGTTTTAACAATATTGGAAGAATGTATAAATTAGCATATATATTCTTTAAATACTTAAATTGTGATAAATATATTAAAAAATGAATTAGAATTGAAAAAGAACATATTTCAAACGTGGTAATTATCTGCCAAAGGAAGCTAAACAAAATGGATAAAAAGAAAATTTTATTTATTCTGATATTGCCGTAAAAATCATTGCAAACAATTTTTTTCAGATATTTTTTATATGTATTGAAATTTACAAACGATTTTTCATTTCTAGTTGAATTTTTCTGTATGGAATCGACTTGTTAGACTGAAAAAAAAAATTATTGTAATATATTATTTTTTATTGGTGCAAATCAAATTAGTCGTTGGGGGCCACCGTAATACTTACCCATCATGGATATGCGTAATGTAAAATATTAAAATAAAAACGTGTAAACTACTTATAAAATGCATTGCAATTCAAATAAAATCGTGGCTTGATGACGTCACAAACTTTAAATGATCGATTACTGAATTGCTTGAAAGAAACATCCTTATAACTCCAAAAATAATAATCCTATTAACTAGCGGTTTATTGCTTCTGATTAAGCGTCAAATTTCCAATTAAAATATATCTTTGAAGTGAAATTTGGATGAAATACAGGGTCATGAAAAATCGAAGAGTGTGGAAAATAGGATTCCAAATATCTCGGCAACTCATTATCCGATCGACTTCATGCCTTATGCAAAATTTGTTTTTTTATTGTCTGTTATATTCATTTCTTAAAATAACCAATTTCGAAAATTTTTATATACCTTTTATCAGAACGCATACTTCGAGAGTCCGAAGAAAATAGTTCCGGTTAATCCAGATTATTGAAATGAAATAGGCTTCTTCCCATTATTACACTAAGTACATACCAAATTGCAAGTCTCTATCTCAATTTTTTCGGGAGATAGAGCGTTTACAGACACATATACACACAGACACACAGACACACAGACACACAGACGGACGGCAAAATTTTTTTTCTAAAAATATGTTTTTCGGAATCTCCAGTGTCTGAAACGTGTAAATCCGTCAAAAAAAATTTTTCGATTTTCAAAACGATTGCAAGACTTACCCTATACTACGTATGATGGGTAAGTAAAATTTAAATTTTCACGAAAAATTCGAAAATGTAAATGGAATTTATTAGGAAAATATCAAAAAGTTCAAAGATGTAGAATTCATAATTGTGCATAAAACTTATAACGCGACAAATATATAAAATTTGTTAAAAAAAAGTAAAAGTCATATGAGAGGACAGAACCCTCATCTCCCGTTCTCAAATCGCGAACGCTACCCCGGAACCACGGAGACCTTGTTCAAGACTGTGAGCTAATGGGTATTTGAAATGCATGCTGAAATTTAACCCGAAATTTCTCGAAAACTAAAGCCCATTTGAAGAAAATCTTTGACCTGAATAATTAGGGGAATGATCCCTACAACATACTTTAAAATCATCAAAATCTGTGCGCATCATGTTTGGCGGTTCCCTTGTTAGTATGTAATAATCCGAAGAAGCTTATTGAATTTCAATAACCTCGATTATTCGGAAATATTTTTTTCGGACTCTCGAATATTCATTCTGATAAATGGTATATAAAAATTTTCGAAATTGCTTATTTTAAGGAGTGAATATAAAAGACAAGAAAAACCATAAATTTGGCATAAAGAAAGAAGTCGATTGGATGATGAATTGCCGAGATATTTGTAATATCATTTTCCACCCTCTTCGATTTTTCCTGACCCTGTATTTCATTCAAATTTCAATACAAAAATATATTTTAATTGGAAGTGAGACATCCGACGCAGTAAACCGTTAGTTAATAGAATTATCAATTTTGGAGTTATAAGGATTTTTTTACGCCATTCAGTAATAGAGCATTTAAAGTTTATGACGTCTCAAGCCACAGTTTTATTCGAATTACAGTGCATTTTATAAATAGTTTACACATGTTTTAATTTCATATTTTATACTATGCATATCCAGGATGGGTAAGTATTACGGTGGCCCCCAACGACGGGTTTATTTGACTTTTAATACTTTAATCATTTTTTTCAATTTTCTTACTTTTTTTTTTTATTTTGCTTTATTATTTTAATTGTCTGAGTGCAACGAAGACTCATACACAGCGCAGTATTACTTTGCCCATATATAGCTACGATGGATATTAAAACCTTTCGTCAAGCATAACTCAAAAAATATTTAACGGATTTCGTTCAAATTTTTACAGCAGGTACCTATAAAGGTGACAACGACGTCTATTTATTACCAAGAATAAATGTTAAACCGTTTGGAAATTATATTAAAAAAATAGATAAAAAAGCACAATTAAAGTATATACGTCACGAAATTTTGTGGTACGTCATTTTCACCGGCGGGAGATTTTCGTAGACAATCGGAATTGAAAAGTTCATGGAGTACATGGAGCAAAAAAAATATGCACGCACTAATATTCAGCACAATAAAATATATTTCAATTGAGTAGAAATCGAAAATTAATCTGGATTTTTTTCTGTTTGAAAGAAAAACCCCGCAATAACTTAGTAGACTTGGTATTAGAGATTTGGCGCAAATCTCAGCAATAGCAGCTTTTTTTATTTTGCATGTGTAAATAATAAAAAAAAAATTCTTTGGTGTTTAAATAAAAGGTTTCGATTTATGGCATTATTTCTTTTTTTTTTTCTCTCTCTTTTTAGCATTTTAAATGGGATTAATGAAAGGCAAGTATTTTAAATTAAATGAGTGAAACGTTTATATTTAAATGAAATGAATTCAATATGAAAATGTTATAGGAACAATATTTGGCGATTTATCAACTGCGCCAGGATAACATAAAAGTACCAATATATCAAACGGTATGTAGTATGTAAAATGAAACAATTATAATCACCCATCGTACAAGAAAAAAAACTAATATTCTGCATTCAGAGGGAAAAATCCATCTCCTGTGCCATAAGATTTGGAGAGTTCTTTTTTGGTGATAAGTTTTTCGATGTGATAGTTGGGATCTGAGGGATTTGGCTTACTTTTTCTAAATCTTATTTTTTTGCAGATGTAGTATTATGTAAATATATTTTTTAGCAGATATTTTTCTATTTTGTATATTTTCTATTTGGCATTTGGAAAAGAGATTTTTACCTTTTTATCTGTGCCTTCGGAAATATTAAAAAATAAAAAAAGATTTACATATATCAAGCGTTTAATTTTTATACGGACCACTTCTCCATTTTTAGATTTGGTACTTTTCGGTTAGCCGGGCGCCAGTGAAATTTATATATCTATGTATACATATATATACATATATCTATACATACACACATTTATATATGCATGTATGTATATATACATATATATATACACATACATATATGTGTGTATGTATACATAGATATGTATATATAGATATATACATTTCACTGGCGCCCGGCTAACCGAAAAGTACCTTAGATTTTAAATGCTATTTATTATTTACTAGCCGTTTATTAATTGTTTACAATTTACCCCCCTGACAATAACAATTATTTATCACAAAAATGCCTCTTAGGTTTGTTAAATAAGTTTGTTTATGTGTTTTCATTACTTATTAAAATATCTAATATGGCGATAAAATTTCATTTTAGCATCGTGCTTAAATTTTTAAGATGGCGCAAAAACATGGTTTAATAAACGTGTGTTTGTAAATATTTGAAGAACATGTTTTACCGCTCTCTTGAAAAATTTTGTAAGATGCTAAAACTACCTTTTGGCACCATTTAAAATTTTTTTCGCCAACCGACATAGGATACGAAACTTTTTCCCATTCAGATACACATGCAAGGCTGGGCTCAAACAAAAGTAAAGCTAGCAACAATATTGTTCTAACTCTATAAGAGTTACAATAATGATATTAAATACTCCGATTGGCTTTGGGCCCAATTACGAAAGTTTCTCCTAAAAAAAACTGTAAAAGAGGTCTTTTACATTTGTTTCAAATGAAGCTCGGTCTACAAGGTATTAGTTAATAATACAAACAACACTAATGGCATGGAGGCAAAAGTTTTAATTTAAATTTATATACTTGAAACCCTTCCCCCCCCAACCCCCCCCCCCCCAAAAAAAAAAAGAAAAGAAAAGAAAGTTACAGTAATGAATTTAAAATGGCGTTAAGCCACGCTTTCTAACATAAGCAATTGGCTGCAAACGCGATAACGAAACTTTCACCTAACTTAATAACATGTAGCTAATATAGCCCTCAGGGTACTTTGCAGTTATACAGACCTTGTGGTTTTTTTAAAAAGCTTAAGACAATTCAGGTTTAAGAAGTTGAGATTTACTGTCAAATGATATAAACAACTATGAACACAAAACTGATGAATTATTATTCAGGTTTATGTATGTATTTTAAAAAAATGCATCTGATTACACTTATTAGATAAATTACTTCTGTTTGCATTTAATAACTGATAAACGGCTTCTGTATATTAAATGAACTGTTTAAATATTGGGAAGAGGTGGCGAGAGGTAGAAAGACGAGTAAACAAACGGGTAGACAGACGGGTAGTGAGATGGGTAGAGAGACGAGTAGCGACATAGGTAGGCTGACGGGTAGCGAAACGAATAGACAGACGGCTAGAGAGAAAGGTAAAAAGAGGGTTGACAGAGGGGTAGCGAGATGGGTCACGAGACGGGTAGCGACACCGGTAGACAGGAATGTAGCGAGAAAGGTTGTGAGACGCGTAGCGTGGTAGATAAAGAGACGAGTAGAGAGATGAGTACAGAGACGAGTTGACTGACGGGTAATGAGATTGATAGCGAGACGGGTGAAGAGTCGGGTACAAAAACAGACGGATAGTGAGACGGGTATACAGACGAGTAGAGAGACAGTAGATGGGTACGGAGATGGGTAAGAAGATGGGTAGAGAGGCGTATAGCCAGACGGGTAGCTAGACAGATAGACAAATGGGTAGCGAAGTCGATAGAGACACGGCTAGACATACAAGTAGTTAGACGGATAGACAGACGGTTAGAGAAATAGATTGGTGGGTAGCGAGACCGGTAGAGAAATATAGAGACAGGTAGCGAGACGTGTAGAGAGATAGACAATCAGTTAGAGAGACGGGCAGAAAAACGGATAGGGAAACAGACAGATTGTGGAGAGACAGACAGACAGGCAAAAGAAAAGTCTGCGGATTGGCGCAGTAAAGGCGCATTAAAGGCGCAGGGGGACGAGCCTCCTAGAGAATAATCAAGAAGTATCTGTTAAGCTTAACTTTGTAATATATATAATTTTTCAATTTTGCCGATATGGAGATTTAATGTAAAAGTTATTTTACAGAAGTCATCGAAAGATTTTTTGTATACTTTAATAGTAATTTAGACTATAGTTTTGCAATCTGGTTTGTAGCAAAACATGCTATCAATGTGGTTTGAAGTGTAAGAGTTTCTATAAACAGTTATACAAATAATCTATATAATAAAACCGTAAGTCATGTGACTGTCATCAACAGTTCCGGGATGTCCGTTTCACTTTTTCATATGCCAGGCGGCCATTTTTATTCAAAATTATTTTTGCAAATAAAACTGCATAAAAATTACATTTTTAGAAAGATCGTTCAAAATAAATTAATATTTGAGAGATGACTTACGTTCAATTATGTATACATTCTGCAATAACTTCAGTTTAAATTAGGTTCGCAGTTAAAATTCTCTAAAAGTAAACAAAGAAAAAAGATTCATTCGTTGTGAATGTTTAAAATATTAAACCATGAATTTTTGGATCGCTGCCTGGCGTAAAAAAAAATAATCCGCACCAGTGAGACAGTCAAAGTTTACCTTAATTCTGTTCCATACAACTCAACTTCCGGATCTTTTTTGACGTAAGTTGAACTCATGTAATAATATTTAATGGATCAAATTTCGAAAAGAATTGTCAGCTTTAATTTTTTTTCGTGCAAATTAGAAACGATAATTTAATTTGAAATCAAATGTTTTGATTTATGATAATTATTATTTTTCTATTTTCTATTTTAATTGAAAAATGTGAACGTCATGTATTTTAAATTGAAACAGCTGTCACGGACGCACCGGGGTTGGCGCGATTTTTGTTTTGCGCCAAATATGTTTAAGAATCTCCGCATTAGCGAACATATTGCAAGTGATAAGCAAACGGACATGAAGCATAAATTCTTAAGTGGGTTAAGCGGTTTTTGTCAAGAAAGATGAAATACATAACAACAAAAAATATGCGAAATGCTACCGCGATCGCAAAAGTTCTTGATTTGTGTATTAGATTTTTCCAGTTATGCGAGGGATTAAGGAAAAAAATAAATTATGAATAAAAATAATTTGTTACAATGTTTAACATACATTTAAGGGCGACCAAACTGGTCGCCAGTGGCGGCTAGTAGATATATAATCAAGGAAGAAAAATTTTAAATTCATGCACAAAAAAGGTGCAACAATGAAATTAAATTTGCGTTAAGCCACGCTTGATAGAATAATCTATTGGCTGCAAATCCAATTACGTAACTTTAAAAAGCTTGGCGTTTTAAAAGATCCGGCGTTTTTTTTTTTTTTTTTTTTTTTTTTTTGAAGTTTTGCGCAATACGCGCTTAAGAAAATGAGATTCTTTGCCACATGTTAAAAAAAATTATGACAACACATCTGATGAACGGTACTTCTTTTCTATTTTTTTTAACAGTGTATATGAATTTATATATGATATTTTGTAATTCTATCATTTAATTTGCTCTTTTTCTTTATATTGTAATTGTTAACCCTATGTTCTCAGCAATATCACTCAGACTAATCCCTTTGAGGGAAGTCCTAGTATTTTACATTAATGTAAGCATTCATTATAATTTCAACTGCATTATTAAATTCAAATTAGTGCTTAAAAATTTTAAACAAAACAGTGAACAGAAATCTGCAAAAATTCTAAAATCTGCACAACCTCTGGTCCCAAGCTATGCGGGTTTGAGGAAGTGTTCTATATTTACTTACCACCAGCAGAGCCATATCTGGCCTGGATACCTGCGAGTGATTCTTCTGCAATAACAACGACATCGGCAGGACTCTCTTTGCCATCAACTCCAGGTTCATTTGTCTTGATGTTTGCTCGGAGTCCGTTTGCGTCAGCAACATATTCGACTACTCTGTAAAGCCCCTGAACGTCAGTGTATCCATAGGATCCCCTGACGTTTCCTTGTTCATCACCCTGCTCATTTCTGTAATGGGTGTTGCCTTCTCCGTCATCTGAGGTATAATCGAAGTTGTAAGGTTTGGGAGCCTCCTTCACAGGGAAATATTTAATATGCATAAAATATACATACAATTATTCATCATGCTATACTATGTGTAATATGAAAATTATTGAGTTTTATTTTCTAATTCAATTCTGTTATTTACCCATTATACGTAGTATAGGGTAAATCTTGTAATCATTTTAAAAATCGAAAAAAAATAATTGACGGATTTCGGACACTCGAAACGTTCGGTGTGATAAAAGGTTTATAATGATTTTTGAAATTGTTTATTTTAAGTGGTGAATATAAAAGACAGTAAAAAAGCATAAATTTTGCATAAAGAATGAAGTCGGTCGGATAATGAGTTACCGAGATATTTGTAATCCTATTTTTCCACACTCTTCGATTTTTCCTCACACTGTATTTCATTCAAATTTCAATTCAAAGATGTATTTTAATTGGAAATGAGACACACTTAATCCGACGCAGTAAACCGTCAGTTAATATGATTATCAATTTTGAAATAATAGAGCATTTAAAGTTGATGACGTCATCAAGCCCCGATTTTATTCGAATTGCAATGCATTTTAAAAATAGTTTACACATGTTTTATTTTCATATTTTATATTATGCCTATTCATGATGGGTAAGTATTACGGTGTCTTCCAACCACTACTTTATTATGTGAGTCGGTCCGCTGGTGTTGTAATCAGTTTATGTTCACAAAAAGTAAACAGAACTGAGAATTACGGTTTAAAATTAATTTCAAATCATTATAAATCAAAGTTGTAAGTTTTGTCACATATTACGGAATTGCGCATGCTACTTCAATGGCTTTGAAATTGTTTTACCTTGGATGTAAAGGCCGGCAGCTACACTTTCGGCTGGGTTCCAAATTACAACAAATAGTTTTTAGTCAACAAGTTAAACGAAACATTTTTTTTTTTAAATTACGTAATTTATATTTATTTTTCATTACAAACATCTACAGAACAATGACTTAAGCATTCCTAAAGTCTATGATAATTAAAGATAGTTCTCTAATTGAAATTTGTTTTCTATTTCCTTCTATGTGGATTTTAACATTAGCATATTTGAATTGAATAATTTACAATGAAAAAAGGAGTGGATTCACAAAACTCAGCAAGATAAAACAAAGAAATTTTGCAATACACTGATTAACATAATACGGCATTCATTACCCTTACTGCTGTAGGACAATAGCATATACAGTCCTACGTTTCATATCTATAATAATTAAGCTCCCCCTCTTAAATACATTTATAATTACGTTATAGGAAATTACTGAAGTTGTATGTTATATTTTTTTACGGTTTTGTTTTCTGGTGAGAAAGGTTGAATTTTGTTGTCTATAATAATAAAAGCACGGATTCATAACAGCAAATATGAAACATATCACTTGTTTATACTGTAGAAAAGGACTTTAAGTCGAAGCTAATCCATGCTCATCAATAAAGTAGGAATAATAATAAATCGGACTTCGGAAACAAACATATTCATTATTCAGTTTATGTTGTTTTAGTTTTTTAAAAAATTCCCGTGTGAAGCCACAATATATAAATGGTAGAAAATAAATAATAAAGTTGTTTCCTGCTGATTTTTAACTTTGAGTATACTGATATGTTGTTACAGAAGGAGAATATCACGATGTAAAATAAATATTTCAGCTTGCTTATTGCTGGTAATATAAAATTGAAAAGGAAACTTCTACTTTATCAAAATAAATATTACTTACAGCTGCTGCTCCACCTCCAAATCCACCTCCGCTACCCCTAAATTGACCTTCAGCTCCACCATAACTTGAGCCTCCAGCGACTGCTCCACCCCCGAAGTCACTGCCTCCACCACTGTATCCTCCTGCACCACCTGTTGCAGCTCCACCACCGTAGCCACCTGCTCCAGCTCCACCAGATTCTCCATAACCGGTTGCAATGGAGCAACCAACTAAGGCTATTAAAACAGAAAACGCCTACAAGAACAAACATTTTAGTACCATTTTGAAAATCACATTATGTATTTCGATGAATAGGTTTTTTTTTTGTATGATTATTGTCTAAGAAACTATGCAGTGGCTACTGGTTGTGTGAGTCATTGTTTAAACGAATCATTCTACTTAATAAATAAAAGAAGAAACCATGATATTTTTTGCCTTTTTTGTTAATTGGACGCTTCCCTTTAAATAGAATTTTGGGGCCAGTCGTGATATAATTAAATAGTATTTATTGTAGTAATTTGCTATAAAAAATGGAATTCAAACTGAAATGTGTTTGATTAAGTATGAAATTGCTGCACACTTTCATCTGCGTGATCCAAACATTCACATTTCATTCAAAAATTCACATTTTTGATTGCAATATCTATTACATTTTGTTTTGACAAATTATCCAAAATTATCCATAATCCATATAGTTCAAAATTATCTATGATCCAAATGACTCAAAATAATCCACAAATCAAATTTTTACTTTATTACCATTTTTCCGAACTGAATACACGCTAATTAACGTAAAAATACATTCATGTTTAACACTTTCCAACATAGTTGAAAAGTGTTTATGAATTCGGTTTGTCCGTCTGTCCGTCTGCATGCAGTCCCTTGCTCTAACTCGCGTAAAAATAGTCGGATTGCCATGCAATTGACATATGTTATTGAGGTATACTATGGCATGTTCGGTATTGAAAATGAAGTACGTAGAACTTATACTTCGTGTACAGGAACACTCAAAAGAATGTCGTTACATTATGGTCTATGGAGAAAAATCATTTGGAGTGAATTTTAATGATGTTGCACTATCTCAAATATATTAAAATTGGTATACATTGCTGAAGTGTACTACAACATGCTTACTATCGAATATAGCACGTGTACCACTCAAAATTAGTTTACATAGGATAACTCAAAAGAATTTCGTTATAATATAGTCTATGGGGAAAAATCTTTTGGGGTGCATTTTAATCATATTACACTATTACAAACATATTGAAATTGATATCATTTTCTAAGGTGAACGAAAACCTGCTTTCTGTAGAATACGGAGCATTAATCATTCATTTACAGGGCCACACATAATTATTCAATTACATAATGGTTTACGGAAAAAAACTTTTTGCAGCGTAATTTAGCTATGTTACACTATTTAAAAAATAATGAATTTGATATAGATTACTGAGGTTTACTATAAAATACCTGTTGTATAATATGAAGTGCATAGCATTTATAGTTCATTTACAGGGACACACACAAAGATTTCCGATACAGTACTGTATCCGAAGTATTATCTATAACCCATAATTTCTGGAAGATTGGTTTCTATTAGGTATGCGTTTAACAAAATTTTTTCATACTATGTGATATGCATAAATGCTATACACCATACACAAGGCTACAGAATAGAATTCGTAAGTATTACTGTGCATCAGCGTAAATTGCTTAAAGGTTTTTTTAATCGAGTTATACATGTTGAACGTAAAATATATTTAGTATACTATGAGGTGTTTGTTGAATAGAACTAAAATCATATACAGGACCACTCAAATAACTGGGTACATAGCCGCCTCTGAATGATAATTTCTGGTAAGTGTGATTTCAACATTTTTCAGCTTTTTTTAGCCTGAATTAAACTTTAAGTTTAATATATGTCACATGTATAAAAATCTCACGGCAGTATACAAAGCTGTACAAAATAATTCAAATATGTTTCCGTCTACTGGTAGAAACTGCAGAAGGTGAATTTTCAACTGTGTTACGTGTTTTCTTATACTAAACTAAATTTCAGTATGCTTTATAGAGAATATACAAATCTATAGATTATATACAAATCTTCACAAAAAAATGGGAATACATTTCTGGTTAGAGCCTGTAATTGCTGAAATATGGTTTTCAAATGTGTTATGCGTTTTCTAAAATGTTTACTTAGGTATTCTTTTACATTATTAAACAGCGATGGTTTGTTAACTTATTATGTTATTGTTGGAATGGGTTTCATAATTTATTCCTGATGCATTATTTTTCTTCCTTGTTTGTTTTAAATTAGAAAGTTTCTAATATTTAAAGCGTGCAAAACTAAAAAAATCTGAGATCTAGCATAAGAATAAATAAAAAACAATTCAATAAAGTATAATATCTGTGTGAAAATTTTTAAATAAAAATATCTTACTTGAATAAACCTCATCTTGAAATACTCTCTCAAAGCAATTCGAAAACTGGAGAAGAGATCAGAGAACTGATGAGAAGCTGATGCTGATGATCTGTGCAATGGATCATCCTTTATATATAATTCATCCGGCAACATCAGATGTCACAAGAAAAGGGCAAAAATCATCTGACTTTTGCACTTTTGAGTTTTGCTAATTTAAATTTTCATTTATTTATTTTTATTTTCCATTTATTTATTTTTATTTAGCGACCGGAAGAGAGTTGTGAGAAAAAGTAGGTGGAAAAGTAGCCATAGGGTAGAGATTATCCGGTTTTCAACTTCTGAGCAAAGACATAACAAGAAAGAAAAGCTTATTTCCGATTCATGTTATTAGCATATTTAATAGGTCTATATAGATTGATACTTTGTTTTGACCATTGTCAGCAACTAATAACGAATTGAATGCCAATCAAATATGGATGCGTTATGCAATTAGAGGGGAAACGAGTAATATAAAAAAAATAATAAAGTCAATTCCTACTTAGGTCAACAAAGAAGAAAACTTTTTTAGTTACTTTTTATTAAATAATTACAATTAATATAAATATGTATATACATATGACAGAATCACAATATTAAGTGGCAAAATAGAAATTAAATTTAATTAATGAATTAATATTTGTAAAAACTGTATTAACATCAAGTGTCAACCACTACAAGTTTTAAAAAAATGTATTTGAACTTCAGTGGATGAATAAAAAGTATTTTATTAACGATTGAAAATTCTAAAATATAAAACTGAAATTAATTAATTTAATTTAACTAAAAACATAAGTTGGAAATTGTACGTCAAATGTGACAAATGAGGTGCATTCGTACTATAGCTTTTTATATAAATATTCAGATCTTGATGATTTTTAATTCCGTGAAATGAATTATATCGTCTGCAGATTAATTTCTGTAATAAAATAAGTATCTCGGTCTCTTGACGATTCAACCTCGATTTTCTCCCATATAAAAGTAAAATTAATTATTGAAATTTAATTAATGAATTAGAATTTTAGAAAAAATGTATTAACATCCAGTGTCATCCACTACAAGTTTAAGAAAATGTATTTGAACTTGAGTGGATGAATAAAAAGTATTTTGTTAACGATTGAAAATTGAACAAGATGTATAAATATATAGAGGGTGTGAACTAATAGTAGGAATTGAAAAAAAATGACTTGATAATGACAGAGATGCTACAGCCAATACTGTCTTTATGCGTTGCCCAGAGGCGCTCGGGGGTCCAAGACACCGAATCAGTCAAGGGCCTTGAAATAGTAGAAGCCTGAATTATTATATCTTTTTATTTTGTTTACATTTCAAATAAAAATATATATATGGATAGCTTTAGAGGCGCTAACGAGTAAGGAAAAGAAAATAGGCAGCATATTTGGTTAAAACGTAATAGTTTTATTTATTTTTTTTTTTAAGAATATCATTAGTAGGAGCGCCCAGCAAATAATCGTGTGCTCTTAGCCCTGTAGCTTCTAAAGTGCCTACTCTATCTTGCTCTCTCTGTATATATATATATACAGAGAGAGCAAGATAGAGTAGGGACTTTAGAAGCTGTATATAATGTAAATTTTGTATATATATGTATGTATGTATGTACAGGGTCATTCATAATTCCCTCCGGGGTTTCAAAACGTTATAGTAAAAAAACGAAGACGAATATGAAAAAAAGAAACATATGAAATTATTCCGAAACTATTCAAGTTTTACTTACATACATTACAGGTGTTCTATGTGTGAACCCTTGGTCACACGGCATACATCCATGCGATAGTCCAGTTCCTGCCATACTCCGTTTCTTTAAATCTGAATCAGTGGTGTCAGTTCAACGGGCCTTTCGTAATAAATATCGAAAACAGGGACCAACTGACAAAACAATTCATGTGTGGTACCGGAAATGTAAAGAAACGGAGTATGACAGGAACTGGACTATCGCATGGATGTATGCCGTGTGACCAAGGGTTCACACATAGAACACCTGTAATGTATGTAAGTAAAACTTGAATAGTTTCGGAATATTTTCATATGTTTCTTTTTTTCATATTCATCTTCGTTTTTTTACTATAACGTTTCGAAACCCCGGAGGGAATCATGAATGACCCTGTATAAGGTGTCGCAATTGATAGGGCAATTTGATTATAGTAATTTCTGCTTAATCGCCTAATATATTCAAAAAGAAATCATTTTCGATTTACTTATATTGTAGGATATTGCTCTTGATAAAGTATTTCACAATATAAGTTTCTATTTTCTTTTTATAATATTATTTACCTTCTGTTTTAGAATTTTTTCCTCCTTCATTTTTTTTATCAGTGCATTTAGCAGCATTGGATACATTTTCTATCGTATTCTAATTATTGGTTAGTTTATATTGTGCCGATAACCTTGTGATATATTAGTTATATTATAGCAAAATGTTTTATTATATATATATGTAAGAATATGATATCTAAACAGTTGATTTACTGGAATTATATGAATAACTACGTTGAAAAACAAAATATAAACTTTAATACAGTCTTAGACAGTTAACTCTACAATACTTTACTAATAATTTCTCTACATCTAATGCACTTCTGGCCCAACATTTCCAATTCATTTTCCAATAGTCCAACTAGGCCTAACAACGCCTTTACTGGCTATTTCTCATTTCGATGCTTGCTTCACAATAAGAATTAGAAGACTGGCCCTTTTCCAATTTTGAAGATGTTCAAATCTTGATCTCGCGATCCGAAATATTTATAACTTGTGCATTCAAATCGTGGATAATAATAGTACTAGAGTGTCAGTTAATTTGATGATCATACACGTCATTAAAGAAACGAAATGTTTAAACTGAAATCCTACAAATATATATACACTAAAACCTGCGCAAACAGAACTTATCTATAATGAAATCCTACATTAAACAGAAACATCTCATTGTCCCAACGAAATGAATATAGTAGAATTTTATCCCCGCACCCTGGCGATTCGGTCGTGACGGGTTTTAAGGTATATGTATATATTTAAAATTCAGAGAAGTTTTTTATCGCACATTAAGTAAAATTTGTGTCTTTAGTAATACTTTTGCTGTAAATCATTAAGAATGTACAAGTATGATTATCAGCAGATTCCATTTCATAACAACAAAATATTCATACATTTTCTATTACTGAATACTTTTAGAAAAATAAGTATAAATGTAAACTAGTGTTGGGGGCCACCGTAATACTTGCCCATCCTGGATAAGCATAATATAAAATATGAAAATAAAATATGTGTAAATTACTTATAAAATGCATTGCAATTCGAATAAAATGCTGGCTTGATGACGTCATAAACTTTAAAGGCTCGATAACTGAATTGCATAAAAGAAACATCCTTATAACTCTAAAAATGATAATCCTATTAACTAACAGTTTACTGCGTCGGATGAAGCGTCTCTTTACTAATTGAAATATATCTTTGAATTGAAATTTGAATGAAATACAGGGTCATAAAAAATCGAAGAGTGTGAAAATAGTATTACAAATATCTCGGTAACTCATTACTATTCTCTATTCTAGCTCATTTCTCTTTACTATTCACTCCTTAAAATAAACAATTTCGAAAACTTTTATATACCTTTTATCAGAACGAATATTTCGAGAGTCGGAAAAAAAATGGTTCAGGATAATCGAGGTTACCGAAACTCAGTAAGCTTCTTCCCATTATTACATACTAAGTACATACCAAATTTCAAGTGTAGGGGATAGAGCGTTTACAGACACACACACACAGACGGACAGCAATTTTTTTTTCTAAAAATATGTTTTTCGGAATCTTCAGTGTCTGAGACGTGTAAACCCGTCAAAAAAAAATTTCCGATTTTCAAAACTATTACAAGACTTACCCTATACTACGTTTGACGGGTAAGTAAAATTGCTTTTTTTTAAACAAATTATGGAAGAATTTAATGTATATCGTGGAAATCACGATTCATTTCATGACTGCTATTCATGTTTTTTTACTCAAACAGTTCCGTTACAAAACATGGAATTGGTAAGGGCACAGATCTCGATTATGAAAAGTTCACTGTTTTTAACACTTTCCAACATAATTGAAAAGTGTTTGGGAATTGTTTGTCTGTCTGTCTGCCGTCTGTCGGTCTGTCTGTCCATGCTCTGACTCACGTAAATACAGGGTGTACCAAAAGTCTCCGTACAACTTCAAAAATTTATTTTAAAAAATAGACCTAGAGCAAAATTAGATACAACAATAGATAGAATAACTCAAAAAGTTTTTTTCCATAGTATATTAATTCATTCTCACAGCATTGGATTGGAAAGGTTGGCCCCATAGCATGGCCACTCGAGTCTTCTGACATCACTCCACTGGACTTTTTCTTTTGGGGTTATGTAAAAGATGCCGTGTACCGAACGAAAGTGAACAGTCTCGTGGAATTGAAATAAAATATCCAAATATTTGTAACTACTGTTGACGTTAGCATGCTGAAACACACTCGGATGGAATTGGAATATCGACTTGATATTCTTCGTGCAACTAAAGGATCCCATGTACAAGTATAGTAAGGTAGCAGAAAAAACTTTTTAAGGTACGCTATGTACTGTTGTAATTATTTTTGCTGTAGAAGTTTTTTTTTTTTTTTGTAATAAATATTTGAAGTTGTACGGGGACTTTTGGGACACCCTGTATATTCGGATTGTCATGCAATTGATTTATGATACTGAAGTTAACCATGGCATGTTCGGTATTGAAAATGAAATGTGTAGCACTTATAGTTTTTTTTACAAGGACACTCAAAGAATTTCATGACATTGCGGCCTACAGGAAAAAATTATTTGCGGTCTTTTTTAGTGGTGTTACACAATTGCAAACATATTGAAATTGATATATATCACTGAGGTGCACTACAAGAGGCTTACTATAGAATAAGGTGTGCATAGCACTTATTGTTCATTTACAGGGACAGTCAAAATACTTCTGTTACGTTACGGTCTATGGAGAAAAATAGTTTAGGGTTTATTTTAGTATTGTTTCACTATTTCAAACATATTGAAATTGATATAGTCTATCACTAAGGTTCATTATAAGAGGCATACTATAGAATATTGTGTGTACAGCAATCATCGTCGATTTAGAAGGACACACAAAAGAATTCGGTACTGTATGTTAACAATAATTAGTGGAAATGCGTTTTCAGTTGCTAAACGCGTTTTTAAATTTAACTCGTATTTTATCTATTATTTGGTGTGTATAAATTCGATAGATCCTTTACAGGGCAGCACAAAAGTCCTCGAGTACATTTCCGTTTATTGACGGAAATTCCATAAAGGTAATTTTAAACTGTGCTACGCTTTTCCTAACTGAACTAAAATTTAGCATTCTGTGTAGTGTATATACAAATATATAGATCATTTACAGGGCTGCACAAAAGATCTCGGATACTTTTCCGAATATTGTTGGTAATTCCTGAAATTGGGTTTTTAAATATGGTATGCTTTTTCCAAATTTTTAACTTAGATATCATCTTTCACCTTATTAAACGGTAAATATCTGTAAAATTATTTTAAAAGTGTTATGAAAGTGTTACATAATCTATGCAGAACGTATGATTTTTCGTTCTTGTTCTTTTTTATATGCTTGGTATGTAGCACGAGCTAATAAGTTTATGAAATAAGTAGTTATAATTTTTGCTCTGTTTCTTTTTAGTGTTCCGTACTTACAAAATAAAAATCCCTGAAGGCTCGGCCTACAAGCACAGGTAGATTTCAAAGACGCAGACCGTGGGGCACCTGTTTGTTGGGAATTGCGGAAGAAATGACCTTTTTGCCATGAAGCAGCAATTGGAACCGCCCACTTCGAAACCTAACTTGTTTGCAGGCGGAGCCGGCAAGGATTTTTTTTTTTTTTTTTTTGCTATAAGCGTTGGTCCTATAAAAAACTTTTCAATATAAAAGTTGTGATAATATTAAGAGGACTTATAATAAATTTAAGCGGATTTGATATCTTGTGAATGGACGAAGTTATGAATTTTTTCTTCTAAAACCCCCCTTTCCCCCCCCATTGGGGCCATTTTTAATGATATCAAAAATCTGTCATACATAAATTTTCGGCCCTTTTCCTAGAAGTAGTAATAACCTTAAACGGATTCGATACGTATCATAATTAAGAAATTATGGGTTTTTTTCTGTTTTCACAAAAAGCCCTCCATTTCCTCCCCCCCCACCCCCTGGTTCGATTTTTCCCATTAACGAACTTGACCGAGATTTTATTCCCTTGATTTTATGTATCAGTTTGGAAGAGATTTGTGCAGAATTATTGAAGTTATTGTGTCCATACAAAAGTGACATAGATAGGTAGATAGATAGACAGATAGATAGAGTTTTGAACTGGGGTGGTTTTGGGTTCTGGAAGTCATAATCGCCATAGATCTGCAATTTTTTTTTTTAATTCCAACTTAGGGGTAAATGTAATAGGTAGTATTTCTAACGAAATCTACCTAAAAGGAAACCATTATAAGGTCACTCGTGCGTCTGTCTGTCCGTCTGTGAAACCCATTCTTCTCGTATACTATGTGACGTGGAAAGTCTTTACTTTTCGGGTGGTCAGCAGAGAAGTTGACGAGCGATCGAAGTACCTATGGACGCAGAATTATCCAAGGATTTGATAATGATTTTCAGAAAAAAATGTCGTTAATTAGCTGAGGTATTCAGTTACTTGAAAAAAAACTATATATATATAAATATATCGTCTAGCAGGGGTGTCCAACGCGGCGCCCTTCGTAGGTATTTTTGGTGCCTTTAATTTCTTATTACACTTTTTTATTAAAAACAAAAATCCTGTTTAAAGGATGCTTTCTTTAAAATCCATAATATTTTCATGTTTTATTATTATTAAAGATGCGATTACGGCTCCTTCCCCTACAAAAATCTTTGAGATAGATCCCCATGCAGAAAAGTGTGCTTCTAAATTTGCTAGGATTCTTATGTGTTTTTTCACTAGGATTTATGTATTTTTTCCCCACTAGGATTTATGAATTTTTTCCCCACTAGGATTTATGAATTTTTTCCTTCAGATTATTCTTATATGGATTTATTGAACAGTAGGATCCTTTTTTGCTCTGTGAGATGTATGTACAAACATCGTATAAGACGCATTATTGGCAATTAGGTACGTCATATCTACCACTATTTCTTTATAGTACTTAGCATCCCCCCCGGGCATTGAAATGTCCCACCGGAGCATTGAAATGTCCCCCCGGAGCCACAGAAATCCCTCCCAGAGAAAAGTGTCTGAATTCAACACTGCACAGATAAGAAGTGTGTGTACCGCTGCCACTGCGATAACATTGATACATTTTTTGAACCATGTGAAATATGGCGCCCTCCATTGATTGCTATCAGCTAAGGTGCGCCCCTGTTTACTAAAAGGATGGATAGGCCTGGTCTAGGGTATCGTTAGAAAGATCTGGTAACATCGAACTCCAAAATATATTTGTTTAATTTTAGGTATTATATTTTCAGAGATATCGTCGAAAGTATACTGCAAAAATATCCCCCCCCCCCCCCCCGAATCTACTGAAACTAAATTATGAAAAAAATTAGGGGTAGTAGAGTTTATCTAAACTAATATTACAAAGGAATAAAGATTGTTTTTTTTTGTTGTTGTTGTTTGTTTGTAAGGGGTAATCAGGGCTCGGAAGCAGCGCGCTACAAGTAGCGAAACTACAGTAGCCGCTACTTTTTCTAGTAGTTTGTAGTGTAGCGCGCTACATTAAAAAAATTGTAGAGTAGCGAGTAGCGCGATACAAAATATCAGTAGTTTGTAGCGAGCATCCACGCTACTTTTGACGCTACTTTTGACGCTACTTTAGGAGGGAGGAAAAAAGTGCCAATCTTCAAATAACATGAGAACAATTCATTTATTTTGTGCGAAATATGTTCTCTGCAACAATTTGTGGTATATATATATATATATATATAGTATTCGGAAAAGCACAGAAAAAGAACAAGTACATCATTTTATTATTAGAGAAAAGTGAACTAGGAAGGAATGATTTCTCCCCTTCAAACAAACTAGCAGCTGAAACGTAAAGCATCAGCATGCCCGGGAATTATTTGCTGGATTCGCTGATAAAAACCGCAAAGTACTCACTCATCAAAAAAAATTATTTTCTTGCTGGCAACCATTTGTCTTCTTACTCATTATTAGATCTTGTGTTTTAATGTGGGGATTCTTCTTTTGAGATTGATGTAATAGAATGACAGACAAAAATAGTATAGATCTGCCCTGGTCGGAATATAATGAATATTCTGAAGTTATAGAACAACAAGAAAGTGGTAATTATTCTGTAACATGTAAACTTTGTCCAATTAATAAGAAGTTATCAGTATCGAAATCATCTGCTTACAACCTGAAGTTGTACATGGAGGTGAGTTAGCATTTTCCTTATTAAAAATAATTACTGGATCGCATCTCGCACAGAATACCTAAATCATTATTCATTAAAATTCATAAATCATTGAAAAGAGTATTTTCGAATTAAGATCCCAAGTTCAGAAAATATTCTTATAGAGTTGTTTATTATCGCAAAAAAATATTTTATTAATACGTGTTTTGATCGTTGTGAAATATTTGTCCAATGTATGCATGCAAATTAATTTACTGCATTATTTCCTTTTGAAGATTCCAATAGATAAAACAAAGGTGGTTAGAAATAAAAATATATTATTTAAAAAAATACCTAAAATTGCTTAATTTTATTTTTATGACTATTTATTTTTACTTCAGCTGCACAGGTTTTTTATCGTTAAAATAATTGATTTGTAATGTTTGATATTTGATTTGATATTGGTCAGCTTGGTGTTTTAATGAAATATCTTTATCTTTGTCTCCAGAATGAATCTAAAGCCCTGTATGTTGAAATTTGGATTTTCAAAAGGAAACAAAAAAAAAGAGAGAGAGAGAAAAAGGAAAAGAAATGCTAGGATTTAACTTATGCAAGTCTATATGATCTTGTTCAGTTTTTAAATTGCTTTCAGGAACTATATTTAAATTGTAAAGAAATATGACTATTTAGCTCTATTTAAAAAAAATGTATATTCAAATTTACCAAGAGCTATCCGCTCTTAAGGTTGTTCTCAAATCCAAACTGGCTACTTTATGACATAATCTTTAATTCATTTTTATTCGGAAACGCATGAAAATGTCGGTGTTCTTATTTAGAAACTTTGTAACCGAAAGACGTTTTCCATTATTATTTATTTTATTTTATTTTATTTTTTGGTAAAGACAGGAGATTTTTCAGAAAACACTGTCAAAGTCGGCGTTTTCAACTGAATTTCCGACGCCGCAGCAGGAGAAAGGGAAAAAACGTGCCACGAATCGTTTATAACCCGATAAGTAATTTATTTATAAAGAAAGGAAAACTCACTTGGATCCCAAATCGCTTCCATAATAGTCAGGCCTGCCAATTTTATGCCTTTATTTTTAAAAATGAGTCAAATAGTTTCGCGTTGTTGAGCAAGGAATTTGAGAATCACCTTTACCGCTACAATGCTATATCACTCTCATAAATTTGTAAGATTATTACAATTTTTGTTTTCGAATTTCCTCTTTTTAACACTTTCCAACATAATTAAAAAGTGGCTATAAATTCGCTTTGTCTGTCTGTCCGTGCTCTAATTCTCGTAAATATACTCGGATTACCATGAAAATTTTATATGTTATTGAAGTTTACCACAGAATGTTCAGTATTGAAAATGAAGTGTGTAGCATTTATATCTCGCTTACAGGGACATGCAAAAGAATTCTGTTACATTGTGGTCTATGGGGAAAAATCGTTTGCAGCTCATTTAATTAGCTTTAGGATATTTCAAGCATAATGAGATTGGTTTACATCAATAATGTGGACTACATCATATTTTCTCGGGAATATGAAATAAGAAGCAGTAATACAGTTTACAGGGACGCACATAAGAATTCAACTATATTATGATGTATGGTGAAAAATGATTTGCTATGCATTTTAATGATGTTATGAATGATACTTCAAACATAAGGTAGTTAAAAAGGATCATTGAGGTGCAGTACAACATTTTTTCTACAGATTGAGGAGTGTGTAGCAGTTATCATTAACTTACAACAGAGATGCAGAAAATAATTCGGTTACAGGAACTATGATCGATTTCACTGTAAGAAAAAAATTAAATTTTTTAGTAACATTCTGTTAGTGTTGGAAAGTGTTTAATAATCTATGCCGGATGCACGATTTTTCATCCCTGTTCTGTTATAAATTCGTATTCATTCGTATGTAAGTTTTCGTACTTTGTTTTTAATTCAAACTCGTATTTATACTTTTAACTTCTGGCTCAACCTAGTAGAATTTATAAACACGCTGTTTTAAGGCGTGAGATTTTAAATTCCCCTTACCAATGCTCAACCTATGGACGTGTGATGCATTCGTATTTTTAAAATATCTTCTTAGGATATTAATAATTTTAACTTCTTTTTTCTGTGTACACTTCTTAAAGGATGTCTCTTTTTTGTTAACTGCCAAAACATTTCTCAAATATATACTTATTTTTATTTAAAGTGTTGAAATATTATTAAATTTTGTTAAGATTTTAACAAATAAAATAATAAATTAAGTATATATTTTAAGAAATATTTTGACATTAATATATATATATATATAAATATATATATAAAATAAAGGAAACATCCTTTAAGAACAGTACACATAAAAAAACAGTTAATGTTCAACTGTAAAATTACTGAGGAGAGATTTAATAAATACTAATACATCAAACGCCCATAGGTTTAACATAAGCGAAGGGAATTTGAGAATCTGAGCCATTGAAATCTTCTGAATCACTTGTGGCATATAATTGTATCAAAAAGGCCTTCATTAAAACCAATACTCCTGTTCCTTCAAGTTAATTAGTTCCTTCAAGTTAATCACAGATAATCTATCAAGTCATCTGTTGAAAGATTATTTGCGTTTGCATCTAATATATTATGCCCAAATCGATCTTGTGTAACGGATTCCAATTTTGAAAGTCAACTTTTATTAAAAATGAATAAACATGTTTTTTAATTTGAAAATTTTATTTTTGACTAATTTTGTCTTTTAGTTTCTGAAAGAAGAAAAGTGGGTGAGTTTAGGTGATCATAGTTTTGCTAAGTTGGGGACTTTTTTATCCAAATTATCTACCACTATTACAGAACAGTAATATTCGGCTTATTTAATGACAGACGTTCTGTAATTAAATAAAGCGATGATAACTAAAGTAGCGAAAAGTAGCGAAGTAGCGACTACTTTTGAAAAGTAGTTTGTAGTCGCTACTTTTTTAAATAAGTAGTTCTAGTTGTAGTTAACTACATTTTTCATAAAGTAGTTGTAGTTGTAGTTCGCTACAAACAAAAAGTAGTTTTTCCGACCACTGGTCTTGAGTTATATCTTACATAACACATAAAGAAAGATACGAAAACAAGTTTTTACAAAACTTCACAGATATATTTATACAATATAGCTAGTTCACAGGTGTATAACTAAGTAATCTGTTATTCCTATTAGCGCAGATGAAGAGATTAATTAATTAGTACGGAAACAGGTGAGGCAGTACAATTCGAGTTACATAATCAGCATTAAATAATATATACTAACACGTAACAATATGTATAATACATTATTTATTAATGCCCTTACAATCACAACAGGCGAAAGACGAGGAGAGTTTTACAGATGAGAACTCGGAACACATGCAGAAAATAAAAATAGTACAGGCACAGAACTATAGAAGAGTTCACAGTATATACATGATAAACAAGATATACAAATGTATGACATATTCATGACTAAGTGGATGGAATAACAGAAAATTTTCTTTCCAGGCAGTAACGCATTGGCAGACCACTCCCATCAACATGTACATGTTTTCCCAGAGAGATTTGACATTTATTCAAGACACCTCCACCGGACAAAGCATATAATACGTAGTTAAAGCTGTATAAAAGCTCAATAATGCAACGTTATTCAAAATTTCCCCACTCCGTAGCATTATTATATATTTTTTCACAATTGGCTAACAAGTTTTTGAATGACACAGCAAGTGTTAGACAGTATCGAACTTATTCTTCTTGGTATAACCCACAGTCCATAAAACACAGTTAAAAATGTAGACTTTACATAGGCTCCTCACGAATTATCATTCTGCGAGTCCAATTCTTAAATCTTTAATATCCACTTTGTCCACGACGTGATGGTCTTCCGCCTGTACTGTATCCGCTAAAACCTCCACGTCCACCACCGGATCCAACATTATTTGCTCCAGCACCGGAACCTCCAGTACTACCATAGGTAGCTCCTCCGGAAGCAGCTCCTCCTGCTGCTCCTCCTCGAGCCCCAGCACCGTGACTTCCGGTTCCTGATGACAAACATTTAATATGTTATCAACTATAAATATAATTTAGTTAGCATTTTAAAATTTCATTCGTAAACCTTTTTTTTCAATTCCTACTATTAGTTCACACTCTCCATATATTTATAGATCTTGTTCAAATTTTCAATCGTTAATAAAATACTTTTTATTCAAAATACTTCGCACCCCATTTGTCACGTTTGACGTACAATTTTCAACTTATGTTTTTAATTAAATTAAATTTATTAATTAAATTAAATTAATTAATTTTCGTTTTATATTTTCAAATTTTCAATCGTTAATAAAATACGTTTTATACATCCTCTCAAGTTCAAATACATTTTTTTAAACTTGTAGTAAATGTTACTTGATGTTAATACAGTTTTTTCAAATATTAATTCATTAATTTAATTTAATTTCTATTTTGCCACTTAATATTGTGACTCTGTCATATAAATATACATATTTATATTAATTGTAATTATTTAATAAAAAGTAACTAAAATAAATTTTTTCTTTGTTGACCTAAGTAGGAATTGACTTTAATTTATATATATATATATATATATATATATTACTCGTGTTTCGTGTATGTTGCACTGTTGTGTAACTTACGAATATATACTCTATTTTTTAATACCTTATTTAAAAAAACTAAAAAAATTTCAATGAAAATGTTGCCACATTTTTAAAAAATATATTGTATTTTATTAAACTCTAACAGTTATTTCTAAAACTGCGCATAGTATTCATAATATATTACTTAATGTAAATTTAAATTCAAAAGTACTACCTTTAATTTTAACCAGTGACTAATGGTCATATGTTCAGAAAGCCAGTTAAATTCCAAATACTTATGTAAAATCTCCAAACGCACAAGCACCTCGATTGTTAAAATAAATTTTGAAAGGAAAAACCACGTGGTATACTTGAACAAGTGGGTAAGTGTGATCGAAGTCAGCACAAAGGGTTTCGTTTAATATTCCATTCAAAACACTTTATCCTTTCTTTAATAAATCCAAATAAATTTCATTTAGCAACAAAAAAAAAGTGTTGTTTTTTATAAAGTAAAAATTTACCGGTCTATTTTTTCGTTTTTTCGAATATCTAAACCAGGCCGATAGCGGGCTAAGCCCGCTATTATACTCTGTCATAATAATATCTGTCATGTGGACTAAATGCGATACTTTCAAAAAAATAATTTCAAAATTAAACATGTTGTACATCTTCAAAATGTTAAAATATGCGAATATTTCCGTAATCGGGTTTTTATCATGATTCAATATGTTCCTCAAACTCATATATTTACTATTTACTCATATTGATACTCGCTTTGTAGTATTCTCAAACATTTGAGAAATCCGTTAAACTTCCGATATGAAGTCAGATTAATTTTCTTTTTAATTCTCTAATGGCGTGATATTAATCTTCTTTCTGTACATACACATACCCATACTCCCTGTATTATTGAGAAATCGTTGAAAATTTCCGTTTTATTACCAATATGCGTCAATCATTTTTATTTCATATTAATCTTTTTTTCAATTGGTGAAACTTTTCATTTCATTTTCATTTTTCACGTGGAAATCTTATAATGGAAAATTAATTATTGTAGAAAGAATTTTATTGTGGATTTTTAATTGTTGGCAACTGCTATAACGAGAAATGTTTAAATTTAATAGGAAAAGGCTGTTAGAATTTTGGTTTTTTATCTCTCTATATTAAAATAATACGATTTTTTCAAATTTTAATATTTTGAGTTTCATAGCAGATATTCAGTTATATATATACCCAAAGTTTCAACTCTGTAAGTTACATAGGTTCTGAGAACGGCTCTGTGAGAAACAGACTGTGGGTACATAAAGGTTGCGCTGTGGTTATATATTGACGGCATAACTGACTATACAAAACTTTATTACACTGCAACGAAATATATAAATAGTTCAACATATTAAATTAAACATAATTGCTAAATAAATATAATAACAGCCGTCCTGCAGCCGTTCCAAAAGACGACACTTCACCGGTGACTTCCGAAGAGCAAGTGTAAAAGATTTTCGCCGAATCCACCGTCAGTCTATACTTGGCAAAACTCTCCGAACGCCAAACTTTCGCCAAATAGGAGAACGCTCTTTTTGCTCCGCTGGAGAAACATAACTGAATTATGCTTCATCTTCCAATTTCATATAAGGCTAATTAACGTCGCCACACTCTCACCCCCCGCCAGTCTCACACAACCCGTGGGAGACGAAAACGAAATTTCCTTCCCGATCTCGTTATGTAAGTTGTAGGATCCGGCTCACCATCTTCTTTCAACAGAAACGCAGGCTTCAAACGATCAATATTTATTATCTTTTCCTGGTTCCCGATAGAAACCACAAAATCTTTTTGCTGTCTTTTTACGACTTTGAATGGACCTTCGTAAGTCGGTTGTAAAGATCTCTTAAAAGGACCTCTCCGTACAAACACATGGGTGCAGTTCTTTAGTTCTTTCGGAACATAGATCTTTTGCTGCCCATGCCTTAAAGGTTGACAAGGTCTCAACGAACACATAATTTTTTGTAGTTTCGAAATATAAGTGTGTGGGTCTGACAAGGGGCTATCCTCGTACAACTGACCCGGAAGCCGTAAAGTCGTTCCATATATCAGTTCAGCTGTAGATGAACCAAGGTCTTCACGTACCGTATTCACGTCCATATGTCCGTAGACCCAGCAAAACCAGGGTGAGAGCTTCCAACCAATCCACCTTACAGCACATTAAGGCTTGTTTCAAAGGTCGATGAAGTCGCTCCACCAAACCATGCGTCTGGGGCCTATATGAAGCAGTTCTAGCTATACTAGAGCCTAGCATTCCTGCCAGATTTTCAAAAAGTATGGACTCAAATTGTTTACCCCTATCGCATGTTATCCTCTGAGGCGTACCAAACTTTACTTTTATAAAAATGAAGTTTATAATTTTATAAAGTTTATAATATATTTAGTTAGTTTATAATTTTATAAATTAAACTAATTAATTTAGACTAAATTAATAAATCCAAATTTAAACATACCTACCCCAAGGTCATTAATTTCAAAATTTTCGCTAAAAATCTATTTTATATATATATATATATTTTTAAGGTTTCATAAAATAATATTTTTGCAAATTATCGGTATGTAGGTGTTAAACTAAGCTGATTTGTCTTATAAATTTGTGAATTAAACTAAAATTTATTATTTTATAAATTATAATTTTACGAAATTCATATTTTTTTCTTTAAATTTTGAAAAAATAATTAATAACTTTTTGTTTACTTTTACAAAAATGAAGTTTATAATTTTATAAAGTTTATAATTTATTTTGTTAGTTTATAATTTTATAATATAAACTAAATTATCAAGTCCAAATTTAAACTTATCTATCCTAAGGTCATTAATTTCAAAGTTTTCCCTAAAAATCTGTTTTTTTTTTTTTTTTGATTTTTTAAAATTATTCAGTTTGACAGAATCGTACATAAAAGCTCTCAGCAAAGATTAAATATAATAATTTAATTTATTATAAAATTGTTTATTCACATATGTTTTTAAAATAAGAGATAAAGAAAATTTACTTTAATAGCATGTAATAAATACGTCTACTTAAGATAATTATTGTTCTTACTGGAATTGATAAATAGATCAACAGACAAATAATTTTAAAAGGTATATGTACTATTGCAAAAAGAAGCAATCATTAGTCTTAATACAATGTTTTACGTATATAATACATGAAATAGTTAAAATTTATCTGTTGTAAAGCATCAAATAATAAAGAAAGATATTAAAAATCATGAAAATAAAATATTGAAAAAATCCATCTAACTATGAAACCTTCAAGTTTTTGCATCATTAAAAGAATCTAAAATAAATAACAACATTTGAGGGAACGAAGTGTCCGGTCTTAGCGTAATGGTACAGCCCGCCAGTTTACTACACAGAAGTTTCCGCGTTCGGTCCCCCTTCGTGGCAAGTGTTGGTTATTTACTGAAAACTCGTACAGAAATGGAAGAAAAAAAAATAAAAAGTGTTATAAGATGTTCCTTGAGAAATAAATTTTTTTTGGTCCAATAAAATTTATTTTAACGATATAAAATATCTAAAAAATACGGAAGATATCTGTTAAAAAACGGAAATTTAAAATCGGATATTGCAGAAATCACGGAAAATTTCCTGGAATTTCCGAACATTTTTTTCCGTTAAAATACGGAAATAGTACTGGCGTCTCGATTGCCAGTACAATTTCCGTTTTTTTAGGAATTTTTTTTTTACAGTGTATATAGAGTGAAACCAGCATATATTCTTTCAGATGATCCCAAAATAGTTTCAAACTCTGAACAAGCAACCCAGTTACAAGTGAAGCCTTCATCTACACAAAATATGACCAATAGAAACTTTATTCAACCTGATAATACAGCGGAAATGTTTGTGCCTGTTTTGAAGTAATCACGAACTGGTCGAACAATTAAACTTCCAGTAATGTTTAGACACTAGAAAATTCGCTGAAATGTTTTATAACTATTTCTTTATGTAAATATTTTCAATAATTGTAAAATTGTATTTATTTTGTATATATATATATATATATTGTTTTCTGTATGTTTTATACTTTCCTACCTTTTTTTAACGTAACGTTCGTTACTGGTAGGGGAATAAATGTAGTGGCTCGATTACGCAGTTTAAAGCAACTTAATACCACTTTTATTAACTCCGTGTTCCCATTATTTTATTTCATTTTTATTTATTTTGCTATTAAAATTATCGGCACGTTTTTGATATGAAATCTGACAACTGTCCAGTTTCGTTGTTTTTTTTTTTAGAATGAGAAAAGAATAAAAATGTGATCGTTTGGATGCTGGATTATTTGTGATAATTAATAAGTGTTATTAAATCATTTAACTATAAAAATAATTATATAATTAGTCTGTACGAACCCCCACGGTGTATTCAGTAGTTGGCTTATAACACTAGACATACTGCTTTTAGATCACTTAATTAGTGTGTTTTTAAATGCAGGATATGTGAAATTAGGACAATCATCCATCGCTTTCGTTTTACAAATTTTATAAGTGTCAAAATCAATTTCAAAATAGATTTCAATATTTGTTTTTGATTTGTAAAAACGAAACTTTTCAACTACAAATGTTTTTAATGTTCCTATTGTAAAGTTTATAGCATATACAAATAAATTTATACGTACACTTATCTGGTGTAGTAATTAAGAAAAATGTTAATAATGTTTAGTTTAAGAAAAATTAGTGTTGTCTCACTCCTATCACTGCCCCCATTTCTGTCACATTTCCCCCTACTATTTAAGAAACATGGTTTTGTACATTATTGATTGAATGTTTATGTTGTCAGTGAATTTCTTGAATTAAAGAAAAGGCAGCGAAACCTTTCAGTGTTTTCTAAATTTACGCATATATGTATTTTCATAGATTTGTAGTTTATGAATTCGTACTATTTGAAAAATAATGAAAAAGGAATTCATTTAACATAATTTATTAACAAACAATATAAATGCTGCGCAAACATGAACCTAAATCACATTTCTTTCAGAAATTCATCCACATTGTCTTGAGTTATATCTTACATAACACATAAGGAAAGATACGAAAACAAGTTTTTACAAAACTTCACAAATATTTTATACAATATAGTTAGTTCACAGGTGTATAACTAAGTAATCTGTTATTCCTATTAGCGCAGATAAAGAGATTAATTAATTAGTACGGAAACGGGTTAGGCAGTAAAATTCGAGTTACGTAATCAGCATTAAATAATTTATACTAACAAATAACAGTATATATAATACATTATTTATTAATGCTCTTACAATCACAACAGGCGAAACATGAGGAAAGCTTTACAGATGAGAACTCGGAACACATGCAGAAAATAAAAATAGTACAGGCAAAGAACTATAGAAGAGTTCGCAGCATAAATATGATAAACAAGATATACAAATGTACGACATATTCATGACGAAGTGGATTGAATAATGTGCGCTCCCGAAGTTTGCTTAATAGATCAGCGCCACCTAGCAGATAAATTGTAAAACCGTCAGTTGAGCTTCGTTCTCAAAACGAGCAGCATCTCATGTCACGAGTGCCCTTGCGCTCAAACCAGAAGTTAAACAAAACTTCACTTGCCCCTTGGCAATTAATTAAATAAATAATTAAAAACTTACTACAGTCCACTCTCTTACTGCTCCCGACATATGGTCCTAAGCGACCGGAGCACAGTGTAAATGAGTAATTTAACAGCTTTAAATCGCCAACGCGGCGTGTTAAAAACAAAGCTTAACAAAATAACAAAATTCGTTAGTGAATACGTACTCTCAGAAGAAAAAGATCAACAACAAAAGAAAGAACATCAGTTACGATTGGAAGCTAAACAAATTTCAATCTCAGAGCTCAAAACTTCACTGCGTGAACTAACATACGCCTATACAGAGCTTCCAGAAGAGGTGGAATTAAAGGATTCATTGGATATAATGTCTCAACTCGAAGATGAACTGGAAGAATCAGAGGTAAAGCTTAATATATTTATATCTAAATTAGATTGTTCTAATGTTAAAAAAGATAATTTGACTGTCACGACTAACTTTAAAATACCTGACTTACCTCTACCTAGTTTCTCAGGAAAATATGATGAGTTTCAAAATTTTAAAACTCAATTTATGTCAATTATAGGCAATAATAAAAATCTAAATTCAACTCAGCAGCTATGCTATTTAAAGGGCTGTCTAAAGGGTGAAGCCAAAAGGCTCGAGTCAGCACAAGATACTTATGAATCTCTTTGGTCTTCTTTAGAAGAAAGATACGAAAACAAACGGGCAGTTATTGATTGTCATATTATTAAATTATTAAATTTATCAAAGGTACCAGACTCTCCTAACCATTTAATGCAATTAATTGATAATACTAAATGTAATTTGCGTGCATTAAAATTACTCGAGTTTGAATCAAACGAGCTGTCAGATGCTTTAATAATGCATATACTGTTTCAAAAACTGGATCCTGAAATAAAAAAATGTTTCGAAATGAAATTAATTAAAAATGAAATTCCTAAACTAGATAACTTTTTAAGTTTTTTGGAAGAAAGAGCTAGAATTCTTCAAAATACTTTTCTGCCTAAAGAAAATAGAAAGATTCCGTACAGTTGGAAAACTGGCGCTAAGCCAAATAATGAAAAATCATTTTTAACTAAAGCAAAACATGGAAAAAGCTGCGTGCTAGGATGTGCGGATAAACACTCGTTATATAGATGCGAGAAATTCAAACTAATGGATGTGACAAAAAGAACAGAAATTGTAAAAAATAACAACTTATGTTTTTCATGTTTAAATAATCATTTACCTAATCCCTGTGTATCAAAGTACAGCTGTTTTGCTTGTAATAGCAAACAACACAGCACTCTATTACATCCAATTAATCAAAATAACAAAACAAATCGACCTTTTGAGGAGGAAGACGGACGCCAAAATTCTTCCCCCCCCCTCTCTTGATAATCAAACATTTTTCGCGAAGGAAAATAAAACAGATAAATCTTGTGTGATTTTAAATACAGCTGTAATATATTTGAAGGATTGTTCTGGGGAATTTAAACCATTAATTGCAGCATTAGACAGTTGTTCTAGCTCACATTTAATAAGTGCATATGCTGCAAACGTGTTGGGATTGCGTAAACAAAAAACTCATATTCCGATCTCCGGACTTAACGATTTATGCTTAAACGCTAAATCATTTATTAGTACAGAATTAACGAATGAAAGCAAAACTAAATCTTATCAGTTAGATATGGTAGTTGTCCCGAAAATTGCCGAATTTCCCCCTTCATATGTGAATGCGTCGAAATTAAAATTGCCGGCGAATATAATTTTAGCGGATAATAACTGGAACAAACCGAAACGTGTACACGCGATTATTGGAGCAGAGTTATTTTATGAATTAATAGGATCAAATAAAATTAAAATTGATGATTCTCAATTAATGTTAGTAGAAACATTTTTTGGACATGTTATATCAGGTGCTGTTTACAATTCGATCTCGAATTTAAAGGAATCTTCTGATTCTTGTTTCTTGATAACAGAATCTAAGAAATTAGAAAAAGAAATAAGCTCCTTTTGGGAATTAGATCAGGTAAGTGAATTAAAACCCTTAGTTAGTGAGGAGTTAAATTACTGTAATGAACATTTTTTAAAAACTCATTACCGAAAACCGGACGGTAGGTACGTAGTTGAATTACCCTTTAAATCTCAAATGTTAGATAATTCTTTGGGAGATTCAAAACAAATTGCCACTAAAAGATTAAATCAGTTATGGAAACGTTTAGAACGAGATCCCAAATTAAGGGAATTATACATAGAATTTCTAAGAGAATACGCTACATTGGGACACATGGAGGAAATGTCTGATGACACAAATCCTGATGCAGGATATTTTTTCCCTCATCACGGTGTTTTGCGACCGTCAAGTACCACAACTAAATTAAGAGTTGTTTTTGATGGGAGTTGTAAAACTAGTAATGGAAAGTCTCTAAACGATTTATTGTTTAAAGGAGGGTTAATACAGGATGATCTTTTTGCGATTATGATCCGTTTTAGGAAAAATATTTCCGCATTTACTGTTGATGTAAATAAAATGTTTCGACAAATAGAAGTAAATCCGTTGCATACTAGATATCAAAAAATATTGTGGAGAGAGGGGAGGGAAAAACCGGACAGAATCTATACCCTGAAAACAGTTACATATGGCTGTGCAAGTAGTCCATTCCTCGCCACTAGAGTTCTCCAGCAGTTAGCAACAGATGAAGCAACCAATTTTCCATTAGCAGCTAAGGTCGTAATGAGCGATATGTACATGGATGATTGCCGTTCTGGGTCTTCAGACATTGCGGAATTTAACGAAATTAAAGAACAATTGACAGATCTCTTCAAAAGAGGCCAGATGTCTTTACATAAATGGCAATCTAATGTTGTTGAAGAAATAACCCCTGATTCTCAAATTTTTCCGTTTAACCAAAATTCTGAAAATACTTCATCTAAAACTCTCGGAATACTTTGGGACTGCAGTAGTGACACTTTTAAATTTACGGTGATTGTCAACAGAAGTGCTAACTATACAAAACGCGAAGTTTTAAGTCAAATTGCCAGACTCTTCGACCCTTTAGGGTTACTAGGGCCGGTAATTTGCCGTGCTAAAATCTTTATGCAAAAACTGTGGTTACTAAAGTGTGACTGGAATGATAACATTCCACTTCCTGTTGCTCAAGCATGGGACAAGTTCCTTAATTCACTTGTTTTGATAGAATCATTCAATATACCTAGATGCATTCTCATTAAAGATGTATCAACTATAATATTGCACGGCTTTGCTGATGCTAGTGAAAAGGCTTACGGAGCGTCTCTTTATCTCCAATCAGTATCGAACTCTTGTTCTCCTGCTTCTCATCTCATTTGCAGCAAAAGCAGAGTTGCCCCAATTAAAACTCTCAGCATCCCACGACTTGAACTGTCAGCGTGTTTGTTATTGTGCCAACTTACTCAAAGAGTAGTAAACGCACTAAAGCTTAATTTTGACATGGTCATACTTTGGTCAGACTCCACCATTTCCTTAGCCTGGATAGCAACTTCACCTCATCTCCTTAAAACCTTTGTGAGCAATCGAGTCTCTCAGATTCAAGAACTGTCAAAAAACTATGAGTGGAGATACGTTCCTTCAAAACTTAATCCATCTGATGCGTTATCCAGAGGTCAAGATGCTACGTCCCTTTCAACCAACAAACTGTGGTGGGAAGGCCCCGATTTCCTGAAAAAGGACATTAGTGAACTTTTTCCTCAAAATGACTCTCACAAAAATGATGAACTCTTTTTAAAGGAACTAAAGTCAGTTCCGGTCTTAACTTCAGTTATAAAAAATGACTTTATTAACTCTTTTCTTAATATTTCAAACAGTTATGTGAAACTAATAAGAGTATTAGCGTTTATTTTCAGGTTTTTTAACAACTGCAAGAATAATGTTAAACTTAAAAATCACTTAATGTTGGAGGAAATAAAATTTTCCAGAAATGTATTGCTGAAAAAGATTCAAGGTGAGTATTTCTCAACAGAAATTTCGGCATTGAAAAAGGGCATGTCTATCCCTATAAAAAGTAAGTTAAGGTTCTTAAATCCATTTCTAGATCAAGATGATCTATTAAGAGTAGGTGGTCGTTTAGCCAACTCAAATTTAAGCTATGACCGATCTCACCAAATTATTTTACACCCAGGTAGTAAATTAACAGAAATCATCTTTATTTACTATCATAAAAGAGACTTACATGTTGGTCCTCAAGGACTATTGAATACTGTAAGACAATTATTTTGGCCTATTAACGGAAGAAACATTGCTCGTCAAGTTGTTCACGATTGTGTTCAATGTTTCAAAATAAAACCTACAATTGTCAATCAAATCATGGGTAATTTACCCCCTGAGAGAGTAATCCAAAGTCCAACCTTTTCTAATGCAGGACTTGATCTATGTGGTCCATTTTTGATTAAATATCGCAACCAAAGAAAGGGAATGTTTAATAAGGTTTATGTAGCAATTTTCATATGCATGGTGACAAAAGCAGTGCATTTAGAGTTGCTTTCTGATTTAACTTCTAATGCATTAATTGCAACTCTAAAAAGATTCTTTGCTCGCAGAGGCAAAAGTAGTACAATCTCATGTGACAATGCATCCAACTTTGTTGGAGCATCTAGAGAATTGAAAAAATTATTAAATTCTATAGATAAGAATAATGATGATGTATCAAAATTCCTGTCATCCGAGCAAGTTCTCTGGAAATTTCTACCCCCTCGTTCACCAAATTTTGGAGGTCTCTGGGAGAGAGGTGTCGGACAGTTCAAATATCACCTAAAAAGATCTATTGCTGTTATGAAATTAACTTTAGAAGAATTTTTGACAATTACTACCCAAATTGAAGGTATTCTTAATTCTCGCCCTCTGTCCCCACTGTCCTCTGATCTAGAAGACTATGAAGTTTTGACCCCAGGTCATTTCCTTATTGGAAGACCAATCAATGCTCTACCTGAGCCAAATTTAATAAATGAAAAGGAAAACTTGCTCGACCGATGGCAGAAAACTCAAAAAATCGTGCAACTCATATGGAAAAATTGGACCAATTCCTATTTAAGCCATTTACAGCAGAGGTCCAAATGGCTCTTTAAAAAAGAAAACCTTGCACCAGGTATGATGGTTCTTGTAAAGGATGGTGACCTACCAGTTTGTAAATGGATAATAGGTCGAATTTCAGAAATAATAAAAGGAAATGATGATAATGTCAGAGTTGTAGTAGTTCGTACTCCATCTGGACTTTACAAAAGAAGTATTTCTAACATATGTATTTTACCTATTATAGATAACGATAATATCAATTAATCTTAGCATTTATCTATTGAATTTATTATTTCTTATCATTGTATTATATATTAGTGCATAATGTGTAGCCATTAATTAATAATTCATTGTATGTTATTGTATATTCATTTGTTGTATCTCATTGAACTATTAGAATACTTCAATGGGGGCCGGTATGTGCGCTCCCGAAGTTTGCTTAATAGATCAGCGCCACCTAGCTGATAAATTGTAAAACCGTCAGTTGAGCTTCGTTCTCAAAACGAGCAGCATCTCATGTCACGAGTGCCCTTGCGCTCAAACCAGAAGTTAAACAAAACTTCACTTGCCCCTTGGCAATTAATTAAATAAATAATTAAAAACTTACTACAGTCCACTCTCTTACTGCTCCCGACAAATAACAGAAAATTTTCTTTCCAAACAGTAACGCATTGGCAGACCACTCACATCAACATGTACATGTTTTCCCAGAGAGATTTGGCATTTATTCGAGAGAACTCCACCGGACAAAGCATATAATACGTAGTTAAAACTGTATAAAAGCTCAATAATGCAACTTTAGTCAAAATATCTCCACTCCGTAGCATTATTTAATTTTTTTTTTCATCCTTTGCTAACAAGTTTTTGAATAACACAGCACGTGTTAAAGAGTATCTACCTTGTTCTTCTCGGCATAACCCACAGTCCATAGAACACAGTTAAAAACTGTAGACTTTACATAAGCTATGAACTCCTCACGAATTATCATTCTGCGAGTCCAATTCTTAAATCGTTAATATCACTTGGTCCACTACGTGATGGTCTTCCACCTAAACTGTATCCGCCACCATAACTTCCACGTCCACCACCGGATCCAACATCACTTGGTCCACTACCTGATGGTCTTCCACCTAAACTGTATCCGCCACCATAACTTCCACGTCCACCACCGGATCCAACATCACTTGCTCCAGCACCGGCACCTCCAGTTCTACCATAGGTAGCTCCTCCTGCTGCACCTCCTCGAGCCCCACCACCATGACTTCCGACTCCTGATGACAAACATTTAATATGTTATCAACTTTAAATATAATTTAGTTAGCATTTTAAAATTTCATTCGTAAACATTTTTTTTCAATTCCCACTTATTAGTTCACACTCTCCATATATTTATAGATCTTGTTCAAATTTTCAATAGTTAATAAAATACTTTTTATTCAAAATACTTTGCACCTCATTTGTCACGTTTGACTTACGATTTCCAACTTATGTTTTTAATTAAATTTAATCAATTAATTAAATTAAAATAATTAATTTTAGTTTTATATTTTCAATCGTTAATAAAATACTTTTTATTCATCTTCTCAAGTTCAAATACATTTTTTTAAACTAATAGTAGATGACACTTGATGTTGATACAGTTTTTTCAAATATTAATTTATTAATTTAATTTAATTTCTATTTTGCCACTTAATATTGTGACTCTGTCATATAAATATACATATTTATATTAATTGTAATTATTTAATAAAAAGTAACTAAAATAAAATTTTTCTTTGTTGACCTAAGTAGGAATTGACTTTAATTTATATATATATATATATATAAATTGACTTTAATTTATATATATATATATATATATATATATATATATATACAGCGTGTCCTATTAATTTTTTTTTCAATTGTTGAAACTTTTTATTTCATTTTCATTTTTCACGTGGAAATCTTTCAATAGAAAATTAATTATTGTAGAAAGAATTTTATTATGGATTTTTAATTGTTGGTAACTGCTATAACGAAAAATGTTTAAATTTAATAGGAAAAGGTTGTTAGAATTTTGGTTTTTTATCTCTCTATATTAAAATAATACGATTTTTTCAAATTTAATATTTTGAGCTTCATAGCAGGTATTCAGTTATATAGACACAAAGTTTCAACTCTGTAAGTTATATAGGTTCTGAGAACGGCTCTGTGACAGACAGACAATAGAGCGGGAGTAATAGGGTTTCGTGAGATGAACGAAACCCTAAAAATTACAGTAGTTTAGTGACAGCTTTTAAAGCTTAAAGAAAGTTGATAATTGAATTTTATATTATTGAAAAACGTTGCCAATCGTTAAAAATAATAATCTGATTATTATACTCAAGCTATTTCGTTTCCTGTGTTATTTACGTACAAATATGTACCGATAAGCGCGGAAGTTTGTGCTTTTTAGTTATGAATTTCAATCTACAGAACATCACAAACAATTTTCTAAACTGCTTCACAGTTAATCGTTTTTTAAAAACCGCTATTCACAAACTTTGGTGGAGTAATTAATAGTAGCAATGCCAAAATTTCTTACATTTTATTTCCAAGTTGTAGAGATGACGAGTTTCAGCGCCCACTGTTGGCGAGTTTTTAGCTTACAAATATGTAGTTAATACAAGTTAAAGTTAGTAGAGAATGCGTTTAAACAATGTAAAAAGCTCAAAATTGGTATTTTTAGGTGCGTTCGTAATTATATAAATACGTAGCACCTATTGTCGTCGCTTGGTCCGTCCGTCTGTCCGTTTGTCCGTCTGTCTGTCCGTCTGTCTGTCTGTCCGTCTGTCTGTCCGTCTGTCTGTCCGTCCGTCCGCATATAACAACGCAAAAACTACCCAACCGAATGGTTTGGAATTTTAGATATATTATCTTTGCAGAATTTTGTCGAGACATTTCAAATTTTTTAAAAATCGAATCAAAACTTTAGGAGATATTAATAAAAATATTTATTAAGAAATTTGAATTTTTTTTTCAAAATCGGTGCTTTCTTGTTACAGGAGCTTCCGAGGTTGAATCGTCAAGCGACCGAGACGCTTATTTTATTACAGAAATCAATCTACAGACGATATAATTCATTTCACAGAATTAAAAATCATCAAGATCTGAATATTTATATAACTAGCTATAGTACGAACGCACCTCATTTGTCACGTTTGACGTACAATTTACAACTTGTTTCGTTTTATGACGTTACTGTACATATCCATTTACACGCTTTCATTTAACTGAACTTGGTTCTTGTATGTAACGATGGAATTTTGTTATCGATGTTTATCTCACTTAGCTCATGTACTAGAGTTCAAGAAATTATGTAGTATGTACAGCTTTGTACATACTACAGCTTGTAGTATGTATGTTTTCCTAATTACTATAAAATATATTTTCTTCAGACTATTACTATTAATGTCATTTTTCATTCAATTCCTACTATTAGTTCACACTCTCCCTATATATATTTATATATCTTGTTCAAATTTGAAATCGTTAATAAAATACTTTTTATTCATCCACTCAAGTTTAAATACATTTTTTTTACTTGTAGTGGATGACACTTGATATTAATACAGTTTTTTCAAATATTAATTCATTAATTAATTTTAATTAATCAGTTTTAGTTTTATATGGGAGAAAAAAATTTCTTATATTGTTTTCATAAATGAAAGGAAAAATTTTCCTCAAATGAGTGATGCCACAAAAATAAAATACCACAACGATGATTATAAAAAAATGTTCAATAATGATAATTTTATAAATTTATGTTTAAAAAGAAAATTCAAATTCAAATGCTCAAATTATTTTTCTTTCAAATTTTCAATCGTTAATAAAATACTCTTTATTCACTTACTTCTAGCTGTATATATGAGTGACGGAATCTTCGGTTTTCGGTTTTTTGCTGCGTCACTCGAAATACTACCGTCTCTCATGATTTATAAATTATTTCTTATGATAAAATAATGAAGAGTAACATTTAACAACAATGAAAAATGCATCATTAAAGAATGGTTCTTTTTTCCTAAAAAATAAAAACTATTCAGAAAGTCGACTTTCTAAGAAAAACTGGATTAGATTATTCGTTATATCAAGAACAAAATTAAGAAGAGCTGACGCTTGATCTGTAAAAAGTAAAATGATAAATAAACTTTCAAAATTTTTTGTTAACAATTTTTATTTTTTCGAAAATAATTATCTGTCAGCGAAATATTTTAATAAAAAATCGAATGACAAGTAAATCAATATAAAAGACAAATTTGTTTCCGAGATGTATAAAATTAATGCTGTTGAAAATTTTAAAGTTAGTTACTAGAGACTGGATGAACAAAACAATAAAAAACTAGTCGGATGTGCTAATCCCAAAACTTTCTTCTATCTCACACTGGTTCCGCATACACTAAAAAGAATCAGCTCCAACTTATATCAAGATCTAACTGAATCTAATGTTCTATTAAATTCCGTGCATTAGGTCTTGACATGTGACTACTGCTAAAATCGTGTAAATCCTGCAAAATTCAGGTTAGCAGCGCCACCTGTAGGGAGATTTAGAACAAAACCTAAACAGCAATAACCTATGACAACGTCTTACTGAATCTGAAGTTTGATAAAAATCCATGCATTAGTTCTTGAGATATAGTTATCATGATAATAATGAAAACAGCAGCATAGCAGCGCTACTTGTTGGGCTATTTACAAAAAACGTAATCAGCATCTATTTATGTCAAGGTCTAACAGAATCTGAAGTTTGATGAAATTCCGTGCATTAGTTCTTGAGATATAGCTATCGTGAAAATAATGAAAAAAGTGGTATAGCAGCGCCACCTGTTGGGATATCTATACCAAAATGTAATCAGCGTCTTTTTATGTTAAGATCTAACTGAATCTGAAGTTTGATGAAAATAACTGCATTAGTTCTTGAGATAGAGCTATTGCGGAAATCGCGAAAAATGCAGCATAGCAGCGCCACCTGGCGGGCAATTTTCACCAAAATCTAATCAGCACCAATTTATATTGGGGACTAACTGAATATAAAGTTTTATTAAATTTCGCGCATTAGTTCTTGAGATAGAGCGCCCACAAAATTCTTGCCACAGACAGACAGAGTCACAGACAGACATTTTCTAAAAATTGTCAAATCGTATTCAGGACCTTCTAAAAAGTATAAATCCATCGAAAACCGGCAGTCGAAAATTTTCATGAATCCAATACTTTCTTCTTGTAAAGATAGAAGAAAGTAAAAATTAATCGAGTATTTAACATTTTTCAACGTAGTTGAAAAGTGTTTATGAATTCGGTTTGTCTGTCTGTCTGCCTGTCGGTCTGCTATCTATCTGTCAGATGCTTGTCCGTGCTCTAACTCCCATAAAATATTCGGATTGCCTTAATTTTTTTATGTTATTGAGGTTCACTATAGAATGTTAGATATCGAAAAGGAAGCGTGTAACATCTATACTGCTGAGCCAAGTTTTAAAAACTGGTCACGTGAGTAACTGGTTTAAATAAGGCGAGTCTATTCCTGATAATAGGGAAGTAGGTAATGACCTCTTCGTTTTGCTTTTTTGTGTGTGGGGAGGGGGGGGGGATAGGACTATGCCAGTAAAGAAATGACATAAGGTCAAACGGGTACAGAGAAATTTGAACTTCTCCTCCAAATCTGATGCTTCCCTCCCTTAGGAATGGTCTATTTTTTGGCAGCATGCCAAGTCCCGACTTTTAAGACTGGTCAAGCATTTGTTTATAGGGACACCCAAAAGAAATCCGTTACATTATGGTATATGGGGGGAAATCGTTTTCGATGCATTTTATTCATGTTACGATATTTCAAACATAATGAGATTGATATTCAACAATGATATGGACAACAACATGCTTTCTCAGGATATAGAATAAGTATCATTTACAGTTCGTTTACAGGGAAGCACAAAAGAATTCCATTACATTATGATTTATGGGGGGGGGGGATAATTTATCAATAATTTATCATATTTGCCAATGTTGAATTTTTTTTTAATCGACTTATACCAGAAATTATGTTTAATAAATTCAATCATTAAATAAACACAGAATCAAAATTAAATAAAAAATTTCATTAAATAATTTTGCTGAATATGATACTTCAAACATAATGAAATCACTGAAGTGAGCTGCAATATGTTTTCTGTAGATAATGGAGTGCATAACATTTATCTTTACAAAGAGGCGCACAAAAGAATTCAGTTACAGGAATGACTAAGATGGATAATTGTAGGAAGTGCGCTTTCCGTGTTGGAAAGTGTTAAAAAAGATTTCCAACTATGTTGTGTACACCGAACACCGAACAGTATGTTCTGTAACCCGGAAAGCCTGGTTTAACGCCCATAATGTTTAATAAAATACACGTCAACGTCGAAAATTACTGTTAACTAGGGGAACTGGGGGATGAATGGGACAAGGGATGGATGGAACATTCACAATATTTCAGGAAATAAACATTTTTTTCAGTTGCTTCCTATCCTCACAGATGACACTATCATCGTATGCTTCAGAACCAAAAGCAAGACCATATGGCTGTTTTCAATTTCCTTCAAAGTTGCATTTCCTGAAAACTTTGTTAAAAGTAATTTTTTTTATATTTGAATTTTTTAGATATTTTATGCATTATAATTAATTAAGATATGTTATAGTTATTTATTTCAATTCTCAATATTGGTAATTAAAATGAATGAATATTAATAATTGTGACAAAATAATTACTGAGACAAAATGGCTGACAGTTGAATATATGCATCATGGGGGGGGGGGGGGGGGGTGATTGGGGCGTTTCAAATGGGGATGAATGGGACTCCTTCATTCATCCCTAGAGGATACTGAAATTTTTTTTGTTAACTAAATAAAATTATATAAGTTCATAAATTAATAATTTATGTTAATTATTCTTTTAACATTTCCTACTCATTGTAGCCAACGTCGTCTTCAGTCATTGGATGTTTCTGCTTATGGGCCTTAAAAGCAAACCTGAGATAAGACCAAGATGATTGGCTGACAAATAATCTTGGAGAGCATATTACAAGTTATACCCTCTGAGCTTTTTCCAAGGATGCATTATTTGTCAGCGTTTAGTATTAGCAACATAAACATAACCAGTGGTTTTAGGAAAACTGCTATTTTCCTTTTTAACAGCAATACATTCACTGAAACTGATTTTATACCAGCTTATGCGACTGACATACCCCATTTAGAACATTTTAGACAGACCACAATTATTCTGTTACTGATATTTGCACATCTGTACAACTTTAACTTTGTAATTCATTAAAATTTTAGTTAAAATATATAATATGAATTACAGTTTTTTAATGCATAATTAACTGTGTTTTCACTTCTTAGATTACTAACACTGATATATAACAGCCATATAAGATAATATATTACAAATATAATTACATATAAGTTTATAAATATAAATTTTAATTTGGTATCATTGAATACAGAGAGGAAAATATTTGTATCCCATCCATCCCTGCTGTGGGGATGATTGGGACAGAAAGGAACTTTTTTTAAATTTCATAATATATTTCTGTATAATAATAATCTTGAATAAATATTGTGCATAAGATGTAGACAAACACCCAATGTATGAAATGCGATATATAATATTAATAATAACTTAAATAAAATATTTAAAATAAATATTTTTGTGAAAATGTCCCATTCATCCCCTATCTCCCCTATTCTACAATGTTTTTAAAAGAACAAATTTTAATAATTTATCTGAAAAACTGAAAGGATCTTGCACTGAAGCATTTTATAAATGACCGATGGTCGAAATTGCCTATAAACTTCGCACGATGTTAGATGCAGTCAACGATTTCATTGTTTTATTTTTGAACTGCCACTTAACTTTCCAATAATTCGACGCCATCTATCTTCATCGCAATTTCAACTTTATTGAAAAGAACCGCTCTAAACCAGGTAGCATTTCTTCAAAAAGGTTGTTATCCATCACTCTTTATTTAGCTATTAATGGGTCAATAAGGAAGGCAGCGTTTTATGAATTTTCAGTCTGGAATTTCTGAACAAAAGAATTTTTAAGATCCATAAATTAAATTTGAAGATTGAATAAATGGCGAATTTGCCCGATATTATTGAGAAGTAGGTAAACAAGGGGGTAAGTCTGATTGAAGTTCGCACAAAGGATTTCGTTGGAATTAGGGCAATCATTCATCGCTTTCGTTTTACAAATTTTATAAGTGTCAAAATTAATTTCAAAATAGACTTCGATATTTGCTTTTGATTTGTAAAAACGATACTTTTCAACTACAAATGTTTTTAAAGTTCCTATTATAAAGTTTATAGCATACAGAAATAAATTTATAGGTACACTTATGTGGTGTAGTAATTAGGAAAAATGATAATAATGTTTAGTTTAAGAAAAAATAGCGTTGTCTCACTCCTAGCTACTTACTTTTACGCTTTTTTCCCACCACTAAAATTTTATAGTAAATTTTACTTATTAATTCTCCGAAATCACGTAATTCAAAATGGTAATAATATCTATTAATTTTAGTGGTAACAAAAAAGCGTAAAAGTTGGCAGCTATGGTTTATGTATGATGTCAGGGGTTTTCTTACTGTGATTCTTGATTTTAGTTCGAATTTCAAACAATAGATGGCTCTGACAGCGATTAACGCTCCGTCGAAGCCGAAACTAATACCCCACAGCATTGATGAACCGTCCCCTGAATACTAGGTCTGCGCGTTGACAAAAATGTCGGCTGTCGCTGGCGGATTTTTTTTTTTTTTTTTTTTTTTTTTTTTTTTTTTTTTTTTTTTTTTTCAAAGTTTGTACGGCCACTCGAACTTCAACACCAATAATATCTAAAAGTTTTCTTTGACTTATTTGATCTCAGAAAAACTAGGCGAAGAAAACTTTTAGAAATTATTGGTGTTGAAGTTCAAACGCTGAAATTAAAAGCAGCCTATGATGTTTAGTTACAAATGTAAGTAATAGATGGCAGCACCACTGCGGAAATTCTGTCAATTACCGGTAAAAGTTGTTTACTGTTGTGTGCGTAAAATGTATCTGTTCGATGTACGTGTTTGTGATAGTATGTAAATTAAAGTTCTTTAAAGTCCACTTCGACTAATTAATAATGTTGCTGTTTTAATTTCTTTAATCTAAGTACTTAAAATACTATATAATGGCGACGAGAAAATCAAGTTTCTTACCGGAATTCAATTGAAAAGAAATTCTAAATGATTCGCAAAATGGCGATACTTCGGGTTTTACATCTACAAGAGTATATGCTGCATTAATGTTTTAATACGTTCATCATTTCGAGGGTGGTAAGTGCTGACATTTCTTTTTCTTCTCTGCAATAAATAAAAGTTCATAATGTTTGCTAATTTTAAGGAATACAATGATTCCATTGAAACGTTCCAATCATATGTTAAGAGATTGGAACAGAGTTTTTTATTACATAATGTTGAGGGAAAAAAAGGTACCTGCAATTATTTCCTGTATGGGGCCTAAATTGTATAATTTGCTGTCAGATTTAACATTTCCGAAAAATCCTGAAGCACTGAAATATGAGGAAATAGTTGATATTCTGTTAAAGCACCTAAGCCCCGCCCCTAATAAATTTTGTTCTAGAATTAAATTTCGTAATTCTTATCAAAATGAAAACGAATCGATACAAGATTTTGTTTCAAAATTAAAGAAGTTAACTACATTCTGTGCGTTTGCTGGTGAAACACTTAATGAAAATTTGTTAGAACAATTTTTACGAGGTTTAAAAAATGAAAGTATCCAAAGTAAACTACTTTCACAAATAGATGATTTATTTTTTGAGAAAGCTATTGAAAAAGCAATTATTTTTCAAAATACCGAACATGATATTTCTGAATTGAAAAACAAGAATGTAAATGTTAATAAATTGGCATATTTTAAAAATGTTCAACCGAATAAAATTTCAAATAATTTCCAGAAACCGAAAATAAACAGTGTAAATAAGGGAAATTTTGAAGTAAATAAAAATAAATTACAATGTTATAGATGTGGAAATCCTTCTCATCTTGCCAATAAGTGTAAGCATATCAACACTATCTGTAAAATTTGTAAAAAAAAAGAGGCCATCTAGGTAAAGTATGTAAAAGTAGTTCTCAGAAACAAACAAATGTATTGCAGACGGTTGATATTTTATCCGTGAGTCATGATAAAAGTTCTACACCTATAAAAGTGTGGGTTTTAATTGAAATAAAGCTAAAGCTGAAATGGAGGTAGACACGGGCTCAGGAATTTCTGCGGTACCTGTAAATCGTTTTCGGAGAATTTTTCCAAATAATAAAATTTTTCCACCAGACGTTCAGTTGAGAACGGCAGTAGTAGAGAAAGGGGGGTTCACCTGCAGCAGGCGCAATCCGCAATGAGGAATGGGGATTCCAGACTGAGGAATGAGGATTTCGCAATGCTTAATGGGGAAAAGGAGGTACCATCTCAACCGGTAGTGCAAAGTTCAAAATCAACCCTCTTTTTCTCACAATAATCTTTTCATCTCATTTTGTTTATATGTCTGATATTTTGTTAAGAAGGTTTGTGTGTAAAAGTATGTTTTAAAAAGCATATATGTCTTATATTTATTATAAATAGTTCTATGTGTGTGTGTGCGGGCATGTATGTGTGTATGTGACAAATAGTTCTCTTTATGTGTGTATATGTGTGTGCGTGCATATATGTCTTATAGTTATTATAAATAGCTGTATGTGTGTGTATATGTATGTGTGTGTGTGTATGTATGCGGGACAAATAGTTCTCTTTGTGTGTGTGACTATCTGCTTGTTTATCAAAGTTTTAGAAATATTTTTCATGTTTTTATAACGAAAAAAAATATGTGTTAGGTAGTTAAAAAGTTTCACAAATTTAAAAAAAAAATTCTTTTATAAAAAGTTTCACATTACTTAAAAAATTAAAAAAAAGTACTCAATAATAAAATCAACAATTTTTATTATAACAAAATAATTTACAGAAAGGTATTTACAGATCAAAATATACATCGCGATTTTGCGTTAGCAATACAAATCAACATTTTCTTCTTTATGACAAACGGTATTAATGTCACAATGGCCATATGCTAAACTGCTTATTCCATCATCCAATAAGTAACGCTTGTCGTCAAAGGGACTTAAGCTAATTTTATTTTGAGTTAATGTATATAGGCGATGGTCATCTTGGGCAATCCTTACCTGTTTCTCCATACTTGTTTTTTGTTGTTGGAGGCACTCCAAGTAGTCTTCATGTTTAATTTTCTGCCGAACAATCTGTGTAGATACGCCTTTTGCACGCTTCTTTTCGTCTTTAACAGATTTTAGAGAGTACATTTCTGATTTCAGTCCGACAAACTCAAGGGCTAATTCGCCATTAAGTTCATCCTTAAACTTTCCGAGCGTCTTCTTATTATCTTCAGAGTATAGACGATGAGATTTCGGATATTCAGAAAAGTCAAAAATATCACGATGCTGCTCCAGATCCTTATAAATATTATTGGTTTGAATATGATACGTTAGGGAATCTGTATCCGTAAAGAGTAAAACTGCACGATCTTTGTATGTTTTCTTTATAAAATTGTAATGGAAATCATACATACAAAGTTTAGATAGTTCGAGTATAGAAAATCCAACATAGATGGGTCGGTTCATATGTATGCTAGTTTTTAATCTCTCCACAGCAGTAAAGTCTTCATCATAAGTTTTAAACGATTTAAAAGTAGGCGATGCTACTAATTTTTTGGCTCTTTTTTCACCGTTACAAAGCACAATATTTCTTCTTTTCGTAGATTTTCCATGGATTTACCAAAAACAGAATTGTTCATTAACTTAAAAAAGTCTTTCTCAAAAGAAGATTTTGCTTCTTTCATTTTTTCGGTGTTGAAATTAATATATTTCTGCAACCATGGTCCCTGCTTAAATTTTAAAGCTTTATGCACAGCTGTAATTTTTAAACCAAGTTCTAAATAAAATTTGAGATTACGATAATGGGTTATATAATTTCGTTTATTATTTAAATTTGGTATAAGTTTAGGAGTTCCCACGAATTTTCTATTGTTAAACAAGCTTCTTGCATGAGAAGACAGCATCTGATCCTCCACAGTTACTCTCTCAGGGGCGACAGGGTATTCATTATGCAAAAGATGTAAATGTTTCGGGTATTCCATGTCTACCTCGAAAAGATACCCAATTTCGGAGCTATCAGATAAAGATAAAACCCACTCTTCTGTGATATGACTTGTTTCACACCATTCAAAGCCACCGTAAGGTAAAAATTGGCTCATAGCCCACCCGTATAAGTTATTGGCATCCCAATACATGATGTAGCTGGGTGCCTCATTTTTCTTATAATCGGGCGTACCAGGGATGTTTGCTCGGGCATATCTTTTACTTATCATGCTAATGCCGCCTCGTATTCCATTTTCAACCATAAGCAACATATCTATATCACTGAGTAACTCTAAAGGTGTATCAGACATCTTCAAACAAGCCTGCCAGGCGAGAGAAGGTGCTGTAAACAGGTGAGCAGGGTCAATTTCATAATACTGCTGACATAATTTCCTAAAGTTTTGAAACACGTCAGCAAGTAGTAGAACATCTGTCTTCACATAAAGGTTGTGATAATCACCAAGAGTCTTGATATCAAATGTTTTCCATACATTCTGGGCTTGTTGGTACTCCTTTTCATCTATAGGCTCATTGGTTAAACTATTAAAAAGGCAGAAGGCGGGGGAAGCTGCTTCTCAGTAAATTTTTCAAAACAAGTAAAATAATCATAGGGGTAAACCCCTTTCCGTATAAGTAAAGATAAATTATTATTTTGTGGGAAATTTTATGGAAGTATAGAGAATTGATCAGGTTGAAGGTTTTTAACAAGTTTTTCCAATGACGTAGGCAAGAATTGGAAAGAATCTATAAACACCATCTGAATAGGAGATGTAGGCTTTCTTATTTTAAAGGTGATACAGTTTTCCATAGAAGTAGCAATAACATCGATTTCATGATCTTTGAATTTTCCAAGCTTTGTCATAATATGATGGCCATCGTAGTTTTTCAAGTTATGGAATATAACAGGAATTGTTTTACACTGCTTATAGTTCAAGTTGCATTCCACATGTGCAGCCCCTCTGTACGCACCTGACAGGTGATCATGGTCACGTGTGCGTTTCTCATCTAAAGTTTTCTTACAAATATGACAAAACTCTGCTTCTCGAAATGCCTTTTCTTCCTTGGGAGAAAACTTCATAGGTTTAATATTTTGTAACTTTTCTCCTAAAATTTCCTTTTCTTGCATCATTCGGTTTAAAAAATGCTCAACACAGTTTCTACCACGATATACCTGTGCTTTCTTCACACACGTTCCATCGGGGCCAATAACCACATAGGCATAACCACATGGCAAGTGATAGGTTGTTTTCTCGGTATAGGATGCTTTAGAAGAGGGAGGGGCTGATGAAATAGGTATAAGAAGACTCTCAAAATCCGCATAAATCGTATAAGCAACAGGATGTTGTAAATGAATACCTGTAAACTTTAATATATTATCATTTTCACTAGGCATCTTTATAGCTTGCGCAACATGTTGAGAACAATATTCATTATGCTTATCCAAAAGATCTTGTCTTGAAAATCGATGCAAACATCGATAACAATAATAGCCAGCGGCTCTATGCTTGGTAAGATCACCTAAAAGTCTTGAAAAACTTCTTATCAAACAATAGTGTTGCTTTTCACCATCACCAACCAATAACAAATTAATCACATCATGATCTTTCTTTTCGGATATATACAGGGGGCAAACTTCGTCCCCTTCATAACCAAACACATTAACCCGTAAATTGTTGAGTTGTTCAATAACAGGTATCTTCTGAAGAGGTACAGGGCATTCTACACTACCTAATTTAATATCATGTTCATAAGGTCGATTATGGGAAACACGTTCAGGTTTTTTTGTATAATCTAAGTTCAGTTTAAAAGCCAAAAGACACCATACTAAGCATTTGTTATCTTCGTTTTTTATATTCAGCACTGCTTTTTTATCATCAAGTTTTTTAGACAAAGGAATATAGGAACTCGCAGCGAGGGGGTGGTATTTAGCAATCTTGAGTTCTAAATGAAGAATTTTTCTAAGTTTCCAGCCAGAACCTCTTTGTACAAATTCTTCAAAGGATTTAATAATCTTCGAAAATCCTTCCTCAATATTATGTTGTAAGATAGTATCTTCTATAAGTTCGGTCATACACGAACATCGAAAATAACATTGAATTTCTTCAAACTCCTCATTATCAGTTAGACGTTCAAGTGATATTTTTTCTACCATATACCATTTAATTGCACCTTTTTCATGAATTTCACTTATTAAACGTTCTTGTATTTCAGTTTGTAAATGTCTATGAAATACTTCTAAATCATTTTCCTCACGTACATCAGGATGCAAAATCACTGTTTTAAACACATTAAGCGCATCAGAATACTTTGTTTTTTTCAACTTTGCATCAGGTAAGCTCATTTTACGTTTGACACTCACAAGAGGTGTACGAGAGTGTTGAGTGCGTACATGTTGTCTCAGTTCAAATTTTCTTCCAAACACTTTATCGCAATCACGGCAAGGAAATGTTGAATTCCGATGCGACTGTAAATGCTGCTTCAAATATCCTTCCGGGTGAAAACTTGATCACATTCATCACACTTAAATGTAGACTGTCCATAGACATTATGGGTTTTCAGGTGTCTTATCAACTCTGATTTCCTTCTAAAACACTTTCCACAGGTTTCACAGGCATGCGGCTTCTCACTAAAATGAATATTAACATGTTGATTTAAATTAGAATATGTTGAAAAAACTTTGTCACAGGCTAGACAAACATGCTTCTTTCCCACATTCGTAGGGGTCACAGCCTTTAAAGAAACATCCTCTTCAACTTGTTGATTAAATTTGGAAGAACTTTGAGATATAGTATCTTTTTCTATTAGAACTTCAGAGAGGCCATCATGCTGTAACAATCCAACACTATCATGTGTTTTTAAATGTCTTTGTAAGCTTGATCTTCGTCCAAAAGTCTTCTGACAGATATCGCAAGTATATAATTTCTCGCCAGAGTGAATTTTCATATGTTGGTTCAGAATAGAAGTGCTCGAAAAATCTTTACCGCAGGCAAAACAGGTAAACATCTTCTTAGCAGATACAGTATCTCCCACAATCGGGGTTTCATCAATAGGCATATCAACATCCATAATATAAAATCAATAAAAAAAACTTTAACTCTTAATAGCAAACAACAGCGATTCGCACTGATAAAAAGCGGGAGCAATTTAAAACACGTTTAACCACTAGCGATATGAATCCTCAAATGATGAAAATCCTAATTTTCCCCCGTCTATTTATACCGACTCGAAGGCAAAGTTGAGTTGTAGTATTGCTTGATATGATTGTTATCAAAACGCGTCGTACGATTTCGGGGGCCTATAAGTTTCTTTCCCCTCTTTATAATATAGCATATTTAAACAGATAAACCCGAATGTATACAAATTTAAATTCGTAAATTATATTATATCACAAAATATAAAAAATTCTACAGAATAAAAATAGAATTTAGCACTTACCCCAAAAAAGCACGTCAACTTCTTGTTCTTGCTTTCACTCAACTAACGTTTCTTCCTTAGCTTTGCTAGGGGGCGCTGCCATCGCCGCTAGAGGCACTGCCCGTCTTCCGGTGTGTGACGTAGTTTCCGATTCGCGATAAGAATAAACCTTAAATACGCGCGCTTAGTCATTCTTCCCTAACTCTTACTCGCTAGTAGTTGTCAGTTTCTTGTTTAGACGTGTTGGGTGACATCATTACGTGTTTGCGATAAGAACAAGATTATCCCCTTATCAACAGGTAAAAAGCTGCGCTTCAGTGACGTCACAAGTCATATGACATAGCTGATAACGGTACGATTAGCTGATAAGAATTTGTACTAATCGACAATTTCCCTTCAAGTCATTGCATGAGGCGGTTGAGCTCCAACAGCTGTATATAAGATAAGAGTAATTCATATATTATAATAGGATTTTAAATTAATTTAGCAGATGTTACAATTTGATATTTAAAAATTTTCATGCTAAACGATGTGATTATATGTTGTTCATCATACTAAATCCACAAATTTTAATTCGAAAGAAATATTATTAAAATTATAATCTAAAATAAAGCGAAAATGCATAACAAATCTCAACAAAAAGAAGCTAATTATAAAAGGAAATGTACAAAGTTTATAAATTTGCACATGTGTTAAACGCGTTTACAAACCTTATCATAGGCAAAAGTCTAATTCGACTAGCCTATTTGTTATAAGTTTAAATATAAGTCAACATGTAAGATATTTGTAAAAAGGAATCTTATGATTTTTAATTTTCCAAGTTCAGTTTCAATCATATTGTAAAAGGTTAATTCAAACTTTGAGATGATCTATAGTAAAATACTTAAATTAAAATGTATTTTTTATAGTTTAAGAATTATAAACTACAACTTTGACTACTTTTTAAAATGTTTGCCTGATAGGAAACTGTGAAAACATGTCTATGTTTGAATTTTTCTGATAACATGCCAACGCCTGAATTTTTCTGACAACTTGTCTGTGTTTGAATTTTTCTGATAACATGTCTGTGCTTGAATTTTTCTGCTAACATGTCTATGTTTAAATTTTTCTTATAACATGTCTATGTTTAATTTTTCTCTTCTTTTGAAATGTATAAACTTTTACTATACGTTTAACCTTTTACTATACTGTATAAACTTTTACTATACTTACTATACGTGTCTTTCAAAGGTTACAGGATGAGGGTATTATTAAACCTGTCACCAGTAGTAAGTGGGCAACTCCTATAGTTCCAGTGGTAAAACCAAATGGTAAAATTCGGTTATTCGGAGATTTTAAAACTACAGTAAATAAATTTTTGAAGGTGGAAAAATATCCTTTACCTAGGGCAGAGGACATGTTAGCTACTTTAGGTGGTGGTTAACATTTTACGAAAATAGATTTAAATCAAGCTTATCTTCAGTTACCTGTAGACGAAAAATCACAGGAATTATTAACTATAAATACTCCGAAGGGCTTATTTCAATTGTTAAAGTTACCAATGGGTCTTACTAGCTCTCCAGCAATTTGGCAAAGATCGATTGAACAAATATTAAGTGGCATTGATGGTGTCACTGTGTTCATTGATGATATTGGTGTTACGGGGAAACTGATGAAATTCATTTTAAAAGACTAAAACAAGTCTTAGAAAGATTACGTGAATATAATATTAGGATAAATAAAGATAAATCAATTTTTCTGGCTGACCATATTACATATTGTGGTTATAAAATTGATAAGGAAGGTATTCATAAAACGCAGGATAAAATTGAGGCTATTGTCAATGCTCCTAGACCAATTAATGTGTCACAAGTTAAAGCTTTTTTAGGCTTAGTCACATATTATTGTAAATTTGTACCAAATTTATCTACAATTGCTCATCCCTTAAATCACTTACTCAAAAAGAATGTAAAATTTATTTGGTCTCCTGTTTGTGAACAGGCATTTAAAAATATAAAAAATGAAATTATTTCAGAAAGAGTTCTCACTCATTTCAACCCTAAATTGCCTTTAGTGTTAGCAACAGATGCTTCTCCATATGGTATCTCTGCAGTTCTTTCGCATGTGATGCCAGATAACGTGGAAAAACCAATTGGTTTTGTGTCCAGAACGCTTACGAATGCAGAAACAAAATAAATCCAGGTGAATAAGGAAGCACTAGCTATTATCTTTGGAGTAATGAAATTTTTTCAATATTTATATGGTAATAGGTTTACTTTATTTACAGATAGCAAACCACTTGTGTCCATATTTTCTCCAAATAAAAGTATTCCTGTTCTTTCAGCTTCTCGGATGCAAAGATATGCATTATACTTACAAGCGTTTAAATATGATATTTGCTATAAGAAAACATCCGAACATGGAAATGTCGATGCTCTTTCACGACTTCCATTACGTAGTGAAGATTTACCCCCACAATTAAATTCAAGTAATGTAATTGATGAATCTGAATTTTTTCAAATTAACCAAATTTCTACATTGCCTTTAAACGCCAAATCAATTGCTGTAGCTACAAAATCTGATCCTTTATTACGTCAACTTTTTCATCATCTAATTTCTGGTTCTCCAATTGCTAAAAATTTACTTTTTGGTGGCAAACAAGAAGAATTTACTCTTTAACATAGTTGTATTTTAAAAGGATGTAGAGTAATTATCCCAGAAGTTCACCGTAAACAAATTTTACGTGATTTGCACTATGGACATTTTGGTATAGTGAAAATGAAGTCCTTAGCTCGCAGTTTTGTTTGGTGGACAGGGATTGACCAAGATATTGATGATCTTGCACGAAATTGCACTACTTGTGTCAATTTAAAAAATAATCCTCCTAAGGTAGATACTCATCATTGGGAACGGCCTACAGCTCCATGGCAAAGAATTCACATAGATTATTTTGGTCCTGTGATGGGTAAAATGCTTTTACTTGTGGTTGATGCTCATAGCAAATAGCCTGAAGTTTTTAATGTCCTTAATACAACTTCAGAACATACAATTACTTGTCTTTCTTCTCTTTTTGCCAGATACGGGTATCCTATATCTCTGATATCTGATAACGCAAAACAATTTACTTCTGAAGAATTTGAGACATTTTTGAAGAATCATGGGGTTAAACATAGGTTTAGTGCTCCATACCATCCAGCTACAAATGGTCAGGCAGAGAGATATGTGCAGATTCTTAAAAAAGGGTTAAAAGCCTTATCTTCTGAAGCTGGTACTTTACAGATGAAAATAAATAACTTTTTTTATAGTATAGAAAGATGCCTCATGTTACTACGGGGGAAAGTCCTGCATCTCTATTTCTAAAGAGAAATATAAGAACGAAAATAGATTTGATAATTCCAAGCGTTACAAATTTTGTGCATGATAAACAAAATGCGAGAAAGGCCAATTCTAAAGTAAAAGAATTTCAAATCAACCAGAAAGTGGCTGTAAGAAATTATACTCCAGAAGCCAAGTGGAAAATTGGTCGCATTATTGCAAGAGAGGGCAAGTTGCATTTTAGAATTCAAGTTGCTTCGAATATTTGGAAAAGGCATGTTAATCAGATAACTAATGTCGGTTCGAAGATACATCTAACTAATGATTCAAATTCTGAAGAGAGTGGTACAGAAAGTCACAAAAGTGATAATGCAGTTGTTAATCAACGTGATTCTCAGCTAATGCCTCCTAGTGTCCCAGATCCTCGACCAGCTGACTCAGTTGTCTCATCTGCTCCAAATCCTCAACCAGATGACTCTGTTGTTCCATCTACTCCAAATCCTAAACCAGATGACTATGTCCTCCCAAATACCCCAAGTCCTGCTCCAGTAGACTCTAAAGAGATACCTTCAGCTCCAAAACCCATGGTGTCCAAAACTTCTATTGATGATGCTAAAGATACTTTAATTAACTCTTCTTTATCCCAACAGGTACCTAGAAGATTCACCAGGAAAAGAAAAGCTCCCTGCAAATTCCCAAATTATGGAGGGGAAAACTATGACGTTTAGTTACAAATGTAAGTAATAGATGGCAGCACCACTGCGGAAATTCTGTCAATTACCGGTAAAAGTTGTTTACTGTTGTGTGTGTAAAATGTATCTGTTCGATGTACGTGTTTGTGATAGTATGTAAATTAAAGTTCTTTAAAGTCCACTTCGACTAATTAATAATGTTGCTGTTTTAATTTCTTTAATCTAAGTACTTAAAATACTATACAGCCCTTGTATTCAGAGGGCTGGGCATCAATGTTGAGTAGCGTCAGTTTCGGCCTCGGTGAAGCGCCGATCGCTGTCAGCGCTATCTATTGTTTGAAATTCGAACTAAAATCAAGAATCACAGTAAGAAAACTCTTGACATCATACGTAACCCTCTTGTAAGATTTTTTTTAATATCTGTCATCGTTTGCAAGTTATTGAATTTTAAAACCCTTCAGTCATTTTTGGGACACCCGGTATATCTCAAACATGTTGAAATTGATATATGTTGTTGAGGTGCATTACAAATTCTTACCATAGATTATAGAGAACATAGCATTCGTCGTTCATTTACAGGGACACACAAAATAATTCGGTACAGCACTGTCTGTGAACAATAATTTCTAGAAGCGAGTTTTCCGTTGTGGCACGCGTTTTTAAATTGAACTAATCTTTTGCATATTCCTTGGTGAGTATAAATTCTATAGATCATATACAGGGCTGCACAAAAGATGTCAAGTGCATTATATTTCATTGACCGAAATTGAAGAATGGAAAGTTTAAACTTTCCTAAATGCTGTGATTTACCTAAGTGAACAAAATTTTAGCATATTATGTACCATATGTACAAATCTATTGTTCATATACAGGGCTACACAAAAAAAAAAATCAGATATTTTTTTCGATTATTAATGGTAATTATTGAAACTGGATTTTCGAATATGCTACACTGTTAAAACTGAAGGTGACAAAGCTGGGCCGTTTGGGTCCCCGGGGTGAATAGGCGGTACATTTTGGAACCCTAAGGCTGGGAAATGTGGCTGGGGTGCCGTTTGACCGCTCACTGGGTGATTGAGGCTTATTTGGGTGCCATTCACTATCTATTGCTCGAATTTTGGCAGCCCCTTCGGGCGACTTTCATCTTGCGCATGCTCAGTGACGTATTTTACTTTTCGCAAGTCACTCACAAGGGAGATCGTTCAACATGGCTGCCTTTGAATTGGAGTGTTTCGCTGCCTCTGTCGCGCGAGATTTCAACTGTAGTAATAACTAAATAACGCCATTTATTGGGAATAAATAAACTAGGGGAGTAAACAAGAATAGTCACAATTTATATACAGGTATGTGAAGTGTTTCAGTGTATTTGTATATTATGTTTTATTATTATATAAATTTTAGGCATCTTGTATTACAAATGGCTCCAAGTATTATTTTCAAGACAAATACATTTTAAGTCATAATCTTGACGTGGAAAGTTGAAATTTTTATCTCGTGAAACTAGAATGATGTCGCCTCACCTATTTGCTTGTATTTTAAATTATTATTTATGTACAGCGTATAATAATTTCATTTTATTCATATTTTTATCTAATGAATTTTCTCGCACAGTTTTTGTTGCTTACCATCTAGAAATAAATTTAATGATGCATTATAATAATAATAAAAAAAATTGAAACATAAGTTGTTATATTTAAAAAAATAGTTTAAATTCTTATTTTTCGGATATCTAAACAAACTATTTCTAAACAATTGAAGAATTTACAAGTTTTAAGGAGAATTGATTTTTACTTACTTGAAACGTATTAATTTGAATATTTGAAAATTTTAAATTAGTTAATTTGATAATATGAAATAGTAAACTTTATAACATAAGAAATAGTAAACTTGATAAAATATAAATTTCTGCAGATGTTTTTATTAATCAAATACTTTTTATTATATAAATTTTTAGAGCTTGTGTTTGATCATGAAATGAACTAAAAATATACCTCATTATATATTATGAATTATTAACAAAATAAACAAATCGTAATTCCTGAATTGATATTTTGACATTTATACATGTGTCTTGAAAAATGTTTTGTGAGTCTCTTGTACTATAACATATTAATAATAATAAATCACTGGAACATTTCACAGCGTGACTGGATGTAAGAATGTCTTGGATGATTGGGTGATTTGTGTAAATATATTTAATTCGCATAGCTAAAATAATTTTTTCCCTCTTAAAATAGTAATGATAAAAAAATATCTCTGTAGTACATATTACTTAAAATAACAATAATAGTAAAAATGGCAATAAATACTAACCAGTTTTGAAGGTAACAAAAATCTTTATTACTAAGCTGAAAATATCTATTCACAATAGTGTCTATTGGCTATTTACATCTGATGATGTATAATGCATTTTTCATATATATTAACCTACACAAGGAAGGGCAATGCAGGTTTCTTTTTTTTTGTGGGTGGGTTGGGGGGGGGGCATTTTGTGAAAAATAAAGGTTACTTTTGAGAAATTTATTATATTTTTCCCAAAATGCCCCCCCCCCCCCTTTCTCTTGCAATTATATTGAAAAGAATTTGAAAATTCTTATTCTTAAAAAAGGAAAAAAAGGCTATCCATATATAATTATAATGCAATATTCAACTTTAGTTACAATAAACTGATCAATACTTCATTTTCTCTGCTGAAATTTATACAAAGTTAAAAGTTGATCATCTCATGTAAAGGGTTGATCCAGGCAAAATCTGGGGCTTATTCAGAACTTCACAAAGATCTATTTAATAAAACAGGCTCCTTCACAAAAAATCAATTTAATAAAATGGGCCCCTTCAGTAAAATCTATTTGATAAACTGGTGTCCTTCACAAAATTCCTTTTAATAAAATAGGCCCTTTCATAAAATTCTATACCATAAAAACTTACTATTTTTATTAATTATTTAATATTTTGTTATGTTTTAAAATGTGTAATTTGTAAACAATTTTACGAACCAAACATTTATTAACATGACAAAAACATTTTAAAGTCCTATTTGCTAAAGTTTTCCCTTCTGGTGAACTTGATTGTTAAAAAATTACACATTTTAAAACATAACAAAATAATAAATAATTAATAAAAATAATAAGTGTTATGGAATAAAATTTTGTGAAAGGGGCTATTTTATTAAAAGGAATTTTGTGAAGGAATTATATAGTTTTATTAAAAGAAATTTTGTGAAGGGGCCATTTTATCAAATTGATTTTTCTGAAGGGGCCTATTTTATTAAATGGATTTTTGTGAAAGAGCTCTGAATAGGCCCCAAATTTTGCCAGGATCGACCCTTGACATGATATGATCAACTTTAAACTTTGTTTAAATTTCAACAGAGACAATAAAGTATTGATCAGTTTATTGCAGCTAATGTTAAACATTGCATTATAATTATATATGTTTAGTTTTTTTTTCTTTTTTTAAGTATGAGAATTTATAAACTCTTTTCAATACAATTGCTAGACAACGGGCGGGGGGGGGGGGGGATGCTTTCATTTGTCGAGTGCAGCTGGGCACCTTGGAGTAGAGGTGCCAATATTCTCCCATGGTGTTCCATCCTTTCACCCCTTGGGGCACCCTGTAGTAAGCACCCTGTGCCATCCTTTCACCCTAGTTAAGGGTGCCATTCTGTCTCCCCTAGGGGTGTCACCAGTGAGACAAGCCTTTCACCCCTTGGGGGTGCCATGTGTCACCTGTAGTTTTAACAGTGTATACGTTTTCGAGAATTTCTTATTTAAGTAGGTACTTCTCTATTATACCATCGACCACTTTTCATAATAAAAAACTATCGCCAAACTGTAAGATTAAACGCCAAAAATGCAGTCCCGTTTACTTGATGTCAGAAGCATTATACGTGTTTGTTATGTCATCAAATGGTTTTTAATTCGACATTTGCGTGTATTTTTCATTATGTTTTACTAATTTATTAGTTATTGCATTAATTAAAATAACAATTGTGTCGATAAATTCTTATATTTTATTTATTTACTTATTTTGATATTACAATGTCAACGTTCTCCCGTTTGTTTGACGTTACGGTTTGGCGATAGTTTTTTGCTATGAAAAGTGCTCGACGGGATAATAGATTTAAAGTAAATTTTAGAATTATTTCCGAGCGATTCTGATTGTGTTGGAAAGCGTTTCATAATCTATACGTAACGCATGATTTATCGTTCTTGTTGGTTATTAAGTTTGCTAAAAATTAAATAAAATTTCATTATTTTAAGATGTTGGTGTAAATTTTTAGTGTACCTTTATACAGCGAGTTTCACTGAATAACGCAAGAAAAAAATTAACATATCATTATTATGCATATTTAGTTATGCATTAATTAGTACTTACCCGTCATACGTAGTATAGGGTAAGTCTTGTAATCGTTTTGAAAATCGAAAAAAAAAATTATGGATTTGCACTTTTCAGACACTGGAGATTCCAAAAAACATATTTTTAGAAAAAAAAATTGCCGTCCGTCTGTCTGTGTGTCTATAAACGTTCTATCACCCGAACAAATTGAGATAGAGACTTGAAATTTGGTATATACTTAGTATGTAATAATGGGAAGAAGCCTATTGAATTTCAGTAACTTCTATTATCCAGAACTATTTTTTCGGACTCTCGAAATATTCGTTCTGATAAAAGGTATATAAAAATTTTCGAAAATGTTTATTTTTAGGAGTGAGTATAAAATACAATTAAAAAACATAAATTTTGCATAAAGAATGAAGTCGATCGGATAATGAGTTGCCGAGATATTGGTAATCCTATTTATCACACTCTTCGATTTTTCATGACCTTGTATTTCATTCAAATTTCAATTCAAAGATTAGATTTAATTGGAAGTGAGACGCTTAATCCGACGCAGTAAACCGTTAGTTAATAGGATTATGAATTTTGGAGTTATAAGGATGTTTCTTTTATGCAATTCAGTAATAGAGGATTTAAAGTTTATGACGTCATCAAGGCACGATTTTATTCAAATTACAATGCATTTTACACATGTTTTATTTTCATATTTTATATTATGCATATCCATGATGGATAAGTATTACGGACGCCCCCAACGACTAGTTTACTTGACTTTTAATATTTTAATCACTATTTCAATTTTCTTACTTTTTCTTATTTTACTTTATTATTTTAATATATTACTTTATTGTAAGCAATCATTATAATTTCAACTGCATTGTTAAATTCAAATTACTGCTTAAAAAAATTTAAACAAAACAGTGACCAGAATTCTTCAAAAATTCTAAAATCTGCACAACCTCTGGTCCTAAGCTACACTGTAAAAAATGACAAATGTCTCTTAATATACGAAAATATAATATAATCATGAATAAATTTATAATATAAACTCATCCTTGTTAACCATGATTCTGAAAAGTGTTTCTTTATCTTTAGAAACCTCAGACATCAATGGCATTTCGAGATTTAAAGAATCATTTATAAAACAAAATTTCTCTTGCTGCCCGTAAGTTTCGAAACGGTTACGAGTAGCTTTTAAAGTGTATTAATCAGTTTTCTAAGCCCGGAATATATTTTTTTCCGATGCTATCTATTCTCAAGTAAACATTTTCATGTTCAAGAAATTTGTTTAACAGATAAACATACAAAATTAACAGCGTTAATATTAACATTAAATTAATATTATTTCTTTACGTTTTCATGTATAAATTAACTTATGCAGCTGAAAACATTTACTTGAGAATTGATGACATTCGAAAAATAGGTATTGCAGGCTAAGGAAACTGATTAATACACTATAAAAACTATTCGGAAACGTTTATGAAAAATACGGGCAGCAAAAAACACTTTACTTTTTTAAATAACTTTTGGAAATGTATTGGTTTTTGGGGATTCAAAAGACAGTAGAACACGCTTTCAGAATTTCGGATAACTCAGATGATTATATTATATTACTTACCCATCATACGTAGTATAGGGTAAGTCTTGTAATCGTTTTGAAAATAGAAAAAAAAAATTTGACGGATTTACACGATTCAGACACTGGAGATTCCGAAAAACATATTTTTAGAAAACAAATATATTGGCGTCCGTCTGTGTGTCTGTGTGCCTGTAAACGCTCTATCTCCCGAAAAAAATGAGATAGAGACTTGAACTTTGGTATGTACTTAATATTTAATAATGGGAAGAAGCTTATTGAATTTCAGTAACCTCGATTTACCGGAACTATTTTTTTCAGACTCTCGAAATATTCGTTCTGATAAAAGGTATATAAAAATTTTCGAAATTGTTTATTTTAAGGAGTGAATATAAAAGACAATAAAAAAACATAAATTTTGCATAAAGCATGAAGTCGATCGGATAATGAGTTGCCGAGATATTTGTAATCCTATTTTTCCACACTCTTCGATTTTTCATGACCCTGTATTTCATAAAAATTTCAATTCAAAGATATATTTTAATTGAAATGAGACGTTTAATCAGAGGCAATAAACCGCTAGTTAATAGGATTATTGTTTTTGGAGTTATAAGGATGTTTCTTTTAAGCAATTCGGTAATTGAGCCTTTAAAGTTTATGACATCATCAAGCCACGATTTTATTCGAATTGCAATGCATTTTATAAGTAGTTTACACATTTTTTATTTTAATATTTTACATTATGCATATCCATTATGGGTAAGTAATACGGTGGCACCCAACGACTAGTTTTCGTTCGTGGTTATAGTATATTTTCATAAAATAAGAAACATTGGTCATTTTTTACAATATATGCGGGTTTGAGGAAGTCTACTATATATACTTACCACCAGCAGAGCCATATCCTGCCTGGACACCTGCGGGTGGTTCTTCAGCAATAACAACGACATCGGCAGGACTCTCTTTGCCATCAACTCCAGGTTCGTTTGTCCTGATATTTGCTCGGAATCCATTTGCATCAGCAACATATTCGACTACTCTGTAAAGCCCCTGAGCATCAGTGTATCCGTAGGTTCCCCTGACGTTTCCTTGTTCATCACCCTGCTCATTTCTGTAATGGGTGTTGCCTTCTCCGTCATCTGAGGTATAATCGAAGTTGTAAGGTTTGGGAGCCTCCTTCACAGGGAAATATTCAATAAGCATAAAATATACATACAATTATTCATCATGCTATACTATGTGTAATACGAAAATTATTGAGTTTTATTTTCTAAATCAATTCTACTATTACTTACACATCATACGTAGTGTAGGGTAAGTCTTGTAATCGTTTTAAAAATTGAAAAACAAATTGACGGATTTACACGTTTCAGACACTGGAGATTCCGAAAAACATATTACTTACCCATCATACGTAGTATAGGGTAAGCCTTGTAATCGTTTAGAAAATCGAAAAAAAAATTTGACGGATTTACACGTTTCAGGCACTGGAGATTCCGAAAAACATATTTTTAGAAAACAAATTTTGCCGTCCGTCTGTGTGTCTGTGTGTCTGTAAACGCTCTATCTCCCGAAAAAATTGAGATAGAGACTTGCAATTTGGTATGTACTTAGTATGTAATAATGGGAAGAAGCCTATTTCTTTTCAATAACCTCGATTAACCGGAACTATTTTTTTCGGACTCTCGAAATATTCGTTCTGATAAAAGGTATATAAAAATTTTCGAAATTGTTTTAAGAAATGGATATAAAAGACAATAAAAAAAAAAACAAATTTTGCATAAAGCATGAAGTCGATCGGATAATGAGTTGCCGAGATATTTGGAATCCTATTTTCCACACTCTTCGATTTTTCATGACCCTGTATTTCATCCAAATTTCACTTCAAAGATATATTTTAATTGGAAATTTGACGCTTAATAAGATGCAATAAACCGCTAGTTAATAGGATTATTATTTTTGGAGTTATAAGGATGTTTCTTTCAAGCAATTCAGTAATCGAGCCTGTAAAGTTTATGATGTCATCAAGCCAAGATTTTATTTGAATTGCAATGAATTTTATAAGTAGTTTACACATTTTTATTTTAATATTTTACATTATGCATATCCATGATGGGTAAGTATTACGGTGGCCCCCAACGACTAGTTTTTAGAAAAAAAAAATTATTACCGTCCATCTGTCTGTGTGTGTGTGTGTGTCTGTGTGTCTGTAAACGCTCTATCTCCCGAACAAATCAAGTTAGGTTCTTGAAACTTGGTGTGTAGTTAGTATGTAATAATGGGAAGAAGCTTATTGAATTTCTGCAATCTTGGTTATCCGGAACTATTTTTTTCGGACACTCGAAATATTCGTTCTGATAAAAGGTATATAAATTTTTTCGAAACTGTTTATTTTAAGGAGTGAATATAAAAGACAATAAAAAAACATAAATTTTGCATAAAGAATGAAGTTGATCGGATAATGAGTTCCCGAGATATTTGTAATCCTATTTTCCACACTCTTCGATTTTTCCTGACCCTGTATTTCATTCAAATTTCAATTCAAAGATATATTTTAATTGGAAATGAGACGCTTAATCCGACGCAGTAAACCGTTAGTTAATATGATTATCAATTTTGGAATAATAGAACATTTAAAGTTTATGACGTTATCTAGCACCGATTTTATTCGAATTGCAATGCATTTTATAAATAGTTTACACATGTTTTATTTTCATATTTTATATTATGCCTATTCATGATGGGTAAGTATTACGGTGGCTTCCAACCACTACTTTATTATGTGAGTCGGTCCGCTGGTGTTGTAATCAGTTTATGTTCACGAAAAGTAAACAGAACTGAGAATTACGGCTTAAAATTAATTTCAAATCGTTATAAATCAAAGTTGTAAGTTTTTTCACATATTACGGATTGCGCATGCTACTTCAATGGCTTTGAAATTGTTTTACCTTGGATGTAAAGGCCGGCAGCTACACTTTCGGCTGGGTTCCAAATTACAACAAACAGTTTTTGGTCAACAAGATAAACGAAACATTTTTTTTTAAAATTACGTAATTTATATTTATTTTTCATTACAAACATCTACAGAACAATGACAGAGGTATTCCTAAAGTCTACGATAATTAAGATAGCTCTCTAATTGAAATTTTATGTTCTATTTCTTTCTACATAGATTTTAATATTAGCATATTTGAATTGAATAATTTACAATGAAAAAAGGAGTGGATTCACAAAACTCAGCAAGATAAAACAAAGAAATTTTACAATACATTGATTAACATAATAGGGCATTCATTACCCTTACTGCTTTAGGACAATAGAATATACAGTCCTAAGTTTCATATCCATAATAATTAAGCTCCCCATCTTAAATACATTTATAATTACGTTATAGGAAATTACTGAAATTGTATGTTATATATTTTTCTGGTTTTGTTTTCTAATGAGAAAAGTTGAATTTAGTTCTCTATAATAATAAAAGCAGGGATTCATAACAACAAATATGAAACATATCACTTTTATGAAAAGGACTTTAAGTCGAAGCTAATCCATGCTCATCAATAAAGTCGGAATAATAATAAATCAGACTTCAGCAACAAACATATTCATTATTCAGTTTATATTGTTTCAGTTTAAAAAAAAAAAAAAATTCCAGTGTGAAGACACAATATATAAATGGTAGAAAATAAATAATAAAGTTGTTTCCTGCTAATTTTTCACTTTGCGTATACTGATATGTTGTTACAGAAGGAGAATATCACGATGTAAAATAAATATTTCAGCTTGCTTTTTGCTGATAATATTAAAATTGAACACCAAACTTCTATTTCATCAAAATAAATATTACTTACAGCTGCTGCTCCTCCTCCAAATCCACCTCCGCTACCCCTAAATCGACCTTCAGCTGCAGCTCCACCACCATAACTTGAGCCTCCAGGGACTGCTCCACCCACGAAGCCACTGCCTCCATCACTGTATCCTCCTGCTCCGCTTGCTGCAGCTCCACCACCGTAGCCAAATGCTCCAGTTCCACCAGATCCTCCATAACCAGCTGCAATAGAGCAACCTACTAAGGCTATTAAAGCAGCGGCAGCCTACAAGAACAAACATTTTAGTACCATTTTGAAAATCACATTATGTATTTCGATGAATAGCTTTTTTTTATGATTATTGTCTAAGAAACTATGCAGTAGCTACTGGTTGTGTGAGTCATTGTTTAAACGAAATCATTCTACTTATTGAATAAAAGAAGAAACCATGATATTTTTTGCCTTTTTTTAAAAAATTAGACGTTTCTTTAAATAGAATTTTGGGGCCATTCATGATTTAATCAAATAGTATTTATTGTAGTAATTTGCTATAAAAAAATGCAATTCAAAATGAAATGCGTTTGATTAAGCATGAAATTGCTGCAGACTTTCGTCTGCATGATCCAAACATTCACATTTCATTCAAAAATTTGCATTTTTGATTGCAATATCTATTGCATTTTGTTTTGACAAATTATCCAAAATTATCCATAATCCATATAATTCAAAATTATCTATGATCCAAATGACTCAAAATAATCCAGAATCAAATTTTTACTTTATCACCATTTTTCCGAACTGAATACACGCTAATTGACGCAAAAATACATTCATTTTTAACACTTTCCAACATAGTTAAAAAGTGATCATGAATTCGGTTCGTCTGTCTGTCTGTCCGTCTGTCCGTGCTCTAACTCGCGTAAATATACTCGGATTGGCATGCAATTGATGTTTACTATGGCATGTTCGATATTGAAAATGAAGTATGTAGCTCTTATACTTCGTGTACAAGGGTAAAATTACAGGTAAAAATTAAAAATATGCGATGTTCAGAAATTAAAAAAATAGCACTAGCAAAAATCGCAAAACCGAAATTTTATCGTTAAGTGTTGCCATTCTCAAAAGGACGTCAGCGTTACGCACGGACACGTTTGTTCTTTATAATATAGATAGATAGATAGGGTAGATTTCTATGAAGAAATATTATGTGCAAGTTATACGGATAAGTATTATATTTTTAATTACGATAACTTATACTCATAAACTCTGCTGAATATGGTTTTTAACACTTTCCAAAATAGTTGAAAAATGCGTTTATGGTTTGTCTGTCTGTCCGTCTGCATCCAGTCTGTCCCTTGCTCTAACTCACGTAAAAGTAGTCGGATTGCCATGCAATTGACATATGTTATTGAGGTTTACTATGGTATGTTCTGTATTGAAAATGAAGTACGTAGCACTTATACTTCGAGTACAGGAACATCCAAAAGAATGTCGTTACATTATGGCCTGTGGGAGAAAATCCTCTGCAGTGTATTTTAATCATGTTGCACTCCTCAAATATATTAAAATTGATATACATCGCTGAAGTGTACTACAAAATGCTTACTATCGAATATAGCACGTGTACCACTCAAAATTAGTTTATAGGATAATTCAAAAGAATTCCGTTATATTATGGTCTATGGGGAAAATCGTTTGGGGTGCATTTTAATCATGTTAACTATTACAAACATATTGAAATTGATATCATTTTCTAAGTTGAACGAAAACTTTTTTTCTGTAGAATACGGAGTGTAAAGCATTTACCATTCATTTACAGGGCCACACATAAGTATTCGGTTCATAATGGTTTACAGAAAAAAACTTTTTGCAGCGGAATTTAGCTATGTTACACTATTTGAAATATAATGAATTTGATATACATTACTGATGTTTACTATAAGATACCTGTTGTATAATATGAAGTGCATAGCATTAATAGTTAATTTACAGGGCCACACATAATTATTCGATTACATAATGGTTTACGGAAAAAAACTTTTTGCAGCGGAATTTAGCTATGTTACACTATTTGAAATATAATGAATTTGATATACATTACTGAGGTTTACTATAAGATACCTGTTGTGAAATATGAAGTGCATAGCATTTATAGAGGACACACACAAAACAGGGAAACACATTTACAGGGACACACACAAAAGATTTCGGATACAGTACTGTATCCGAGAGTGGTTTCATTTAGGTATGCGTTTAACTATTTTTTTTCATACTATGTGGTATGCATAAATTCTATACACCATAAACAGGGCTACACAATAGAATTCGTAAGCAGTACTGTGTATCAGCGTAAATTGCTTAAAGGTTTTTTTTAATCGAGTTATGCATGTTGAACGTGAAATATATTTAGTATACTATGAGGTATTTATTGAATATAACTAAAATCATATACAGGGCCATTCAAATAACTGGATCCATGACCGCCTCTGAATGATAATTTCTGGTAAGTGCGATTTCAATATTTTTCAGCGTGTTTTTGCCTGAATTAAACTTTAAGCTTAATATATGTGGCATGTATAAAAATCACACGGCAGTATAAAACGCTGTACAAAAGAATTCAAATATGTTTCCGTCTATTGGGAGAAACTGCTGAACGTGAATTTTCAATTGTGTTATGTGTTTTCTGATACTAAACTAAATTGCAGTATACTTTATAGAGAATATACAAATCTATAGATTATATACAAAGCTTCAAAAAACAATGGGAGTACATTTCTGGTATGGTCTGTAATTGCTGAAATCTGGTTTTCAAATGTGTTATGCGTTTTCTAAAATGTTTACTTAGGTATTTTATTTACATTATTAAACAGCGATTGTTTTCTAACTTATTCTGTTATTGTTGGAAAGTGTTTCATAATTTATTCCTGATGCATTATTTTTCTTTCTCGTTTGTTTTAAATTAGAAAGTTTCTAATATTTAAAGTGTGCAAAACTAAAAAAAAGCTGAGATCTAGCACAAGAATAAATAAAAAACAATTCAATAAAGTATAATATCTGTGTGAAAAATTTTAAATAAAAATATCTTACTTGAATAAACCTCATCTTGAAATACTCTCTCAAAGCAATTCGAAGACTGGAGAAGAGATCAGAGAACTGATGAGAAGCTGATGCTGATGATCTGTGCAGTGGATCATCCTTTATATATACTTCATCCGGCGATCTCAGGTGTCACAAGAAAAGGGCAAAAATCACCTGACCTTTGCAATTTCAGTTTGGCTAATTTAAATTTTCATTTATTTATTTTTATTTAGCGACCGGAAGAGAGTTGTGAGAAAAAGTAGGTGGAAAAGTAGCCATAGGGTAGAGATGATCCGGTTTTCACCTTCTGAGCAGTGACCTAACAAGAAAGAAAAGCTTATTTCCGATTCATGTTATTAGCATATTTAATAGGTCTATACAGATTGATACTTTGTTTTGACTATTGTCAGCAACTAATAACGAATTGAAAGCTAATCAAATATGGATGCGTTATGCAATTAGAGGGGAAACAAGTAATATAAAAAAAAATAAAGTCAATTCCTACTTAGGTCAACAAAGAAAAAAAAATTAAAGTCAATTCCTACTTAGGTCAACAAAGAAAAAAAAATTTAGTTACTTTTTATTAAATAATTACAATTAATATAAATATGTATATGCATATGACAGAATCACAATATTAAGCGGCAAAATAGAAATTAAATTTAATTAATGAATTAATATTTGAGAAAAACTGTATTAACATCAAGTGTCAACCACTAAAAGTTTTAAAAAATGTATTTGAACTTGAGTGGATGAATAAAAAATATTTTATTAACGATTGAAAATTTGAAAATATAAAACTAAAATTGAATAACTTAATTTAATTAAAAACATAAATTGGAAATTGTACGTCAAACGTGACAAATAAGGTGCGTTCGTAATATAGCTAGTTATATAAATATTCAGATCTTGATGATTTTTAATTCCGTGAAATGAATTATATCGTCTGCAGATTCATTTCTGTCATAAAATAAGTATTTCGGTCGCTTGACGATTAAACCTCGGAAGCTCCTATAACAAGAAAGCACCGATTTTTATATAAATATAAAACTAAAATTAATTAATTAAATTTAATTATTGAATAATTATTTGAAAAAACTGTAATAACATCAAGTGTGATCCACTAAAAGTTTAAGAAAATGTATTTGAACTCGAGTGGTTGAATAAAAAGTGTTTTATTAACGATTGAAAATTTGAACAAGATATATAAATACACTATATGGCCATTAATGACCGGTAACTTTCAATTTTAGACATTTTGTCGAATATTTAAAAATATACTTGTCAGATTTTTCTGGAATTTTAGGATTAAAAAGAACAGGTTTGACTTCATATTTATCAATGTCGATTTGATAAGGAGGACAATTAGGGGGCTAAAAAAATATTAAAGAAAAATAAGAATACTTTGGTTCACCCTGTAAAATAAAACGCACGAAATGATCTATCGCTACAGAATATACATAGACAGACATTGTACAATATGTGTATTCATTTGTGTAAGAATAGCGTGTATATTAATAGAGATATAGCAATTTTTTTACAAATTTAAAAAAAATTCTTGCATGTTTTTTGCTTATAACATACAAGGTTTTTAACCAAATTTAACGCCAGTTTCAGAAAAATTGACAAAATGTAGTAGAAATAATATTGTGCAATTGGAATATAAATATATTAAATATTTAAGGAAATATGGGCAGTTGTATAAAATATTTTTTATCTGCGCATGCGCGAACGATAACAAGGATTTTTTTGCATAATTTAATACTCAACTCTATCGAGCAACTTATTAAAAAAAATCAGTCAAATATCGTAAAAATTTAGAGAGATATCGGCGTTAGAGTGAGCTGTTTTTCAGCTTCTCACAAAAACTTGTTGAATGATAAGGGATTGTTCACAAATTGTCATGTTTAATTTTTATACTATATTTCATTTTTTATTGATACTTTAGTTTGCCTTGGAAAACATCATTTCACCAGGATATAATAGTTTTGGAGCGGATCCTTTGATTTTGATTATTCTTTTTTAGTTCGAATAAGCTCGTTAGGGTAGTTTTTCAAATATAACTAAAGTATCATTAAAAATTGGAAAATAGTATGAAAATAAAAAATGACAATTTGTTGAAAATCCCTTATCATTCAGCGAGTTTTAGTGAGAAGCTAAAAAACAGCTCAGTCTAACGCCGATATCTCTCTAAATTTTTACGATATTTGATTGATTTTTTTTAATAAGTTGCTTGATAGAGTTGACTATTAAATTATGCAAAAAGTTTTTAGTTATCGTTCGCGCATGCGCAGATAAAAATTATTTTATACAACTGCCCATATTTCCTTAAATATTTAATATATTTATATTCCAATTGCACTATATTATTTCTACTACATTTTGTCAATTTTTCTGAAACTGGCGTTAAATTTGGTTAAAAACTCTGTATGTTATAAGCAGAAAACATGCAAGAATTTTTTTTAAATTTGTAAACAAATTGCTATATCTCTATTAATATACACGCTATTCTTACACAAATGAATACACATATTGTACAATGTCTGCCTATGTATATTCTGTAGCGACAGATCATTTCGTGCGTTTTATTTTACAGGGTGAACCAAAGTATTCTTTTTTTTTCTTTAATATTTTTTTGGCCCCCTAATTGTCCTCCTTATCAAATCGACGTTGATAAATATGAAGACAAACCTGTTCTTTTTAATCTTAAAATTCCAGAAGAATCTGGCAATTATGTTTTTAAATATTCGACAAAATGTCCAAAATGGAAAGTTTCCGGTCATTAATGGCCATATAGTGCATATAGAGGGTGTGAACTATTAGTAGGAATTGAAAAAAAAATGACTTGATAATGACAGAGATCCTACAGCCAATACTGTATTTATGCATTGCCCAGAGGGGCTCGGGGGTCCAAGACCCCGAATGAGTCAAGGGCCTTGGAATAGTAGAAGTCTGGATTATTATTTTTTTGCTTTACATTTCAAATAAATATATATATATGGATAGCTTTAGAGGCGCTAACGAGTAAGGAAAAGAAAATAGGCAACATATTTGGTTAAAACTTAATAGTTTTTTAGGTGCGTTCGTATATAAATACGTAGCACCTATTGTCGTCGTCTGGTCCGTCCGTCTGTCTGTCCGTTCTTCCGCATATAACAACGCAAAAACTATCCAATCGAATGGTTTGAAATTTAAGATATATTATCTTTGCAGAATTTTGTCGAGACATTACATATTTTATGAAAATCGAATCAAAACTTTAGAAGATATTAATAAAAATATTTATTCAGAAATTTAAAATTTTTAAAGAGCAATCGGTGCTTTCTTGCTGTAGGAGCTTCCGAGGTTTAACCGCCAAGCGACCGAGATACTTATTTTATGACAGAAATGAATCTGCAGACGATATAATTTATTTTACAGAATTAAAAATCCTCAAGATCTGAATATTTATATAACTAGCTATAGTACGAGCGCACCTCATTTGTAACGTTTGACGCACAATTTCCAGCTTGTTTGTTTTTGTTTTTTTGTTTTTTTTTAAGAATATCATTAGTAGGAGCGCACTGCAAATAATCGTGTGCTCTTAGCCCTGTAGCTTCTAAAGTCTCTACTCTATCTTGCTCTCTCTCTCTGTATGTATGTATGTATAAGGTGTCGCAATTGATAGGGCCATTTGATTATAGTAATTTCTGCTTAATCGCTAATTATATTCAAAAAGAAATCACTTTCAACTTACTTATATTGTGGGATATTGCCCTTGATAAAGTATTTCACAATATAAGTTTCTATTTTCTTTTTATATTATTACCTTCTGCTTTAGAATTTTTTCCTCCTCCATTTTTTCTATCAGTGCATTTAGCAGCATTGGATACTTTTTCTATTGTATTCTAATTATTGGTTATTTTATATTGTGCCGATAATCTTGTGATATAATAGTTTTATTAATAGCAAAATGTTTTATTATATATATATGTGTGTGTGTGTGTGTGTGTGTGTATACACACATTAAAACCTATGCAAACAGAACTTATCTATAATGAAATCCTGCATTAAACAGAAACATCTCATTGTCCAACGAAATGAATATAATAGAATTTTATACCCGCACCCTGGCGATTCAGTCGTAACAGGTTTTACGGTATATGTATATACTATTTAAAATTCAGAGATATCGTTTTGTTTTTTATCGCACATTAAGTAAAATTAGTGTATTTAGTAGTACTTTTGCTGCAAATCATTAAGAATGTACAAGTATGATTATCAGCAGATTCCATTTTATAACAACAAAATATTCATACTTTTTCTATTACTGAATACTTTTAGAGAAACAAGTATAAATGTAAACTAGTCGTTGGGAGCCACCGTAATATTACCCATCATGGATATGCATAATATAAAATCTGAAAATAAAACATGGAAAACTATTTATAAAATGCATTGCAATTCCAATAAAATCGTCGCTTGATGACGTCCTACTTAAACTTTAATTGCTCTATTACTGAATTGCGTAAAAAAGAAACATCCTTATAACTCTAAAAATGATAATCCTATTAACTAACGGTTTACTACGTCGGATGAAGCGTCTCTTTACTAATCAATATATATCTTTGAATTGAAATTTGAATGAAATACGGGGTCATGAAAAATCGAAGAGCGTGGGGAGAGTGATTACCAATATCTCGGCAACTCATTATCCGATCGACTTCATTCTTTATGCAAAATTTATATTTTTTTATTGTCTTTACTATTCACTCCTTGAAATAAACAATTTCGAAAATTTTTATATACCTTTTATCAGAACGAATATTTCGAGAGTCCAAAAAAAAATAGTTCCGGATAATCGAAGTTACTGAAATTCAATAAGCTGCTTCCCATTATTACATACTAAATACATACCAAATTTCAACTGTCTATCTCAATTTGTTCGGGAGATAGAGCGTTTACAGACACACACACACACACAGACAGACAACAAAAAAAAAAAAAAAAAATCTAAAAATATGTTTTTCGGAATCTCCAGTGTCTGAAACGCGCAAAAAAAAATGTTTCAATTTTCAAAACGATTACAAGATTTACCCTATACTACGTATGATGGGTAAGTAAAATTGATTTTTTTTAAACGAATTTTGAAAGAATTCAATCTTGAAAATTATGATTCATTTCATAACTGTGAGTCATGTTTTTTTTTACTCAAACAAATCCGTTACAATACATAGAATTCATAAAGGCACCGATCTCGATTATGAAAAGTTCACTGTTTTTAACACTTTCCAACAGAGTTGAAAAGTGTTTAGCAATTTGGTTTGTCTGTCTGTCTGTCCGTGCTCTGACTCGCTTAAATATATTCGGATTGTCATGCAATTGATATACGTTACTGAGGTTTACTATGGCATGTTCGGTATTGAAAATGAAATGTGTAGCACTTATAGTTTTTTTACAAGGACACTCAAAAGAATTCCATGACATTGCGGTCTATAGGGAAAAAATTATTTGCGGTATATTTTAATGCTGTGACACAATTTCAAACATATTCAAATTGATATATATCACTGAGGTGCACTACAAGAGGCTTACTATAGTATAGGGTGTGCATAGCACTTATTGTTCATTTACAGGGACAGTCAAAAGACTTCTGTTACTTTACGGTCTATAGAGAAAAATAGTTTGAGGTTTATTTTAATAATGTTTCACTATTTCAAACATATAAAAATCTATATATATCACTAAGGTAAATTACAAGATCCTTTATATAGAATATTGTGTGTATAGCATTCATCGCTCATTTAAAGGGACACACAAAAGGATTCGCTACTGTCTGTTAAGAATAATTGTTGGAAATGCATTTTCAGTTGCTAAACGCGTTTTTAAATTTAACTCATATTTTATCTATTATTTGGTGTGTATAAATTCTATAGATCCTATACAGGGCAGCACAAAAGTCCTCGAGTACATTTCCGTTTATTGACGGATATTCCATAAGGAGAATTTTAAACTGTCTACGCGTTTCCTAACTGAACTAAAATTTAGCATTCTACGTAGTGTATATACAAATATATAGATTTTTTACAGGGCTGCACAAAAGAACTCGGATACTTTTCCGAATATTGTTGGTAGTTCCTGAAATTGGGTTTTAAATATGGCATACTTTTTCCAAATTGTTAACTTAGATATCATCTTTCACCTTATTAAACGGTAAAGATCTGTAAAATTACTTTGAAAGTGTTGGAAAGTGTTTAGATAATCTATGCTCGACGTATGATTTTTCGTTCTTGTTCTTTTTTTTACGCTTGGTATGTTGCACGAGCTAATATGTAGTTATAATTTTTGCTCTGTTTCTTTTCAGGGTTCCGTACTTACAAAGTAAAAACGAAACTGTTGTAAGATCACTCGTGTGCCTGTCTGTCCGTCTGTGGGACCCCTTTTTCTCGTATACTATGGGACTTAGAAAGTTCAAACATGGCAATTAATAAAGCCTTTCTACCCACATATTTTCAGATTATTAGGCATTCACAAATATGTTTAAGAAAAATTTAGGGCGCTAATTAACTTACTTTAAAAAATGTTTTATTATTATTTCGTGTGGGGTATCATTTGAAAGATCTCGTAATTCCGAACTCAAAAATATGTTTGTTTTAATTTTAAGTATTATATATTTTCAGATATATTGTCGAAAATGCACTGCAGAAAAATGTCTCCCTCCCCTATTTCCGAATTTACTAAAACTAAAATTACGACAAAATTAGGGGTAGTAGATGCTTATTTAAACATTGCAGGAAAACTATAGCGATTTTCCTAGATAACATAGTTTTTGATAAAGACGTATTTTTTCGTTACACACAAACTTTACTTTTCGAAATTCGCTGTTCCCAAAAGGAAGCAAAAAGATGAGGGGTTGTATCCAAATATACTAGTTTATGAAAGTTGACATAATAAGAATGAAGTGTCTCTCATTCTATATTTAATACAACCCCTCATCTTTTTGCTTCCTTTTGGGAACAGCGAATTTCGAGCTTATTCTATCGACGATTACTATCAGAATTTTCAAGCTATGTTTTTGAGACTTTCATAAAAGTTGGTCTATATATTTAGCTAATATATTATGCACAGTATATTTTGATTGAAGTCGCGCATGCGCAGTGAAACAATAATTAGTAAACCTGCTCATTTTTCATACAATTTTTATTATTTTTTAATTCTGATTGCAGGGTGTTATGTACAATTTTGTTTGTCATAATTTCTGAAAATAACTTGTTTTTATATTAAAAACTCTGCAAATTATAAGCAAAAAACTTAGTAAAATTTGGGACTGTTTTTATAAAAACCTGAATTTCTCTTCGAGTATACATGCTATCTTCATAAAAATGAACCCAAATTATTACAATTATCCACTTAATCATAATCTACAGTTTGAATGCTTTTGCAATATTAGTTTTTACAGGGTTATCCAAAATATATTCGTTTTTCTCCAATTTGTTGACGGCCCCTTATGGGGTTTCGGAAAAAAATCTTCGCGGAAATATATGACGTCAATCATGTTGTTTACACTCCTGAAGTTTCAGGATAATTCCTCATGTATCTTTCCAGATATTTAACAAAACGTCTAAAATCGCAAGTGACCAATCATCATTGGAAATATAGTGTACAACACAAAAACTCTCCCAAACACCTAGGACCGTGCGAAGAGAAAACTGCGCAAGGGGCAAAGTTTCAATTTGGCGCCCCCTCCCTTCCCCTTCTTTTTGTGACAGGTAACATAAAACTGATAAAGTACAGAAACAGAAATAAATTCTATTGAATAAACATTTCGCGTTTATGTTGGAACTTTAAAAGGTTTAATTTTAATTCAGAAATTGCAAACAACTAAATAGCGTAAGAGAAAATTGCACTTATTTGTTGGAGATATCATGATATTTGGAGACAGAAAAAAAAGAATGATGAAAAGAGAAAAATAAATTCCCCAGAAAATGATCGATGACCGAAAACTGAATAAATAAATAAATTAAACCGTGGTTGGTAGTATACATTTGGCGCCCCCTCAATTTCCGCGTCCGGGGCGAAGCCCCCTCCCTCGCCCCCCTCTTCGCACGGCCCTAAACAACACTTAAAAAAGGGAAAAGAAAAAACTTGAAAGAAATCTAGACAAAAGTAAAGTCAGACCTGAAACCTCGTCGCTCCATGAAGGTGGGAGCTGAAAAATGAGAGGAAACAAAACAAACAGTATTTCCCCTTTCACCTGACACTTAACCCGACCACACGCTGATCAAGCATGTAAACAGGTTTAGTTGTTCACGTTCTGTCTACAGAAGATGACACAGAGAAAATGTAGTTCCATTTAAGAAATAAGCCTAAGAAATGCCTTTTAAAGCATGCGACTGAGAATTTAGATCATGGAATGCTGTAAAGAATTGGAAAATTATATCAAGTAATAACAGACTGCAGTCTGGATTTAACTAATAGCAAAATAACTCGGTAAAGTGGGTATTTTTTCTACACTATTAAGTACATTTAAATAAGATTTCGAAATTTCCCGGAAGTTATTCTGTTAAGCTTACCATTAACGTGAATCTTAATAGTATGCGAATAAATAACTAATGAAACTCTTCAGGAGTACTTCACTAGGAAATGATTTAAGTAGTTTCTCATGTCAAAAATAATTTACTATGTATGTCTTTGTATAATTCTTTTTTTAATTTCCGTAGATGATTTTAAAAAAAAAACAAGTAATATAAAAAAAAATTAAGTCAATTCCTACTTAAGTCAAAAAGAAATTTTTTTCCAGCGATCTACACTCTTCTCCACTTACGGTATTTATTCCTAAATTTATATCCTGCTAAATATCTTATATAAGATAATTTTTTTTCTCCCATATTAAACTAAAATTAATTTATTTAATTAAATTAATGAATTAATATGTCAAAAAACTGTATTAACATCAAGTGTCATCCACTACAAGTTTAAAAAAATGTATTTGAACTTGAGTGGATGAATAAAAAGTATTTTATTAACGATTGAAAATTTGAACGAGATATATAAATATACATAGGGAGAGTGTGAACTAATAGTAGGAATATATGTCGGAATATGTGTATAATATCACTGTAAAAAAAATTTCCTGAAAAAAATGGAAATTGTACTGGCAATCGGGATGCCAGTACTATTTCCGTATTTTAGCAGAAAAAAAATCCGTAAATTGAAGGAAATTTTCCGTGATTTCTGAAATATCCGTTTTTAAATTTTCATTTTATAACAGATATCTTCCGTATTTTTAAGAATTTTTTATAACGTTAAAATAAACATTATAAGACCCCCCCCCCCCTTAAAAAAATGGCTTCACAAGAACAACCTAGATATATTTTTGCTTTTTCTTTTTTCGCATTTCCGAGTGAGTTTTGTGTAAATAACAAAACTTTGCCACGATGAGAATCGAACCCGCAATCTTCATTATACTAAACTGGAGGTCCCGACCACTACGCCATGACTAGATATTCCGCTATTCCGCTGTCCTAAGCGTTGATACTTATTTTAGTCTCTTTTTATGATGCAAAAACTAAAATTAATTAATTAAACTTAATTAATGAATTAATATTTGAAAAAACTGTATTAACATCAAGTGTCATCCATTACAAGTTTTAAAAAAAGTATTTGAAATTGAGTGGATGAATAAAAAGTATTTTATTAACGAGTGAAAATTTGAACACGATATGTAAATATATATAGAGAGCGTGTGAACTAATAGTAGGAATTGAAAAAGGAACACGTGAAGCAAGCAAAAAGAAAATCATAATTCTCAAAAATTCCAAAGAATACAAAAAGTTTAACAAGGAAGAAATAGCGTTTTGTTCCTTTGAGAGAATAAACTTTAATTGTAGTGACTATTGACTATTTACAGGAAAATGCTGAATATTGTATTTTTTTCTGTTTATGACCTTATTAAAGGGGACCTTGAGGGACACTATGCTCTTCAGACTTGATTTCCTCTGCTCAGCAATTCCTCTTACGCAGTTAATTCAAGTCAATCCTTTTCAAATTTGTAAAAAATGAGAAAATAAAATGTATTATATTATTCGAACACAGATGTATAAAATTTCACCAAAAATTATACACCTAATTTAAAAAATCTGACAAATGCATTATCAAAATTTCAAATTAATTTGAATAATTTAAAACCTGACTTGATAAATTTTGCCTTTATAATTTACCGTTTAAATATAGTAATCAAATGCGCCATTTTATTTTCAACGAAGGGAAAATGTCAAAATCGTCTGAATTCCCTTAGGAAAGCATTATGACCTAAAAAGAAATGTTCTATATTTTCCGATCGAATGAACCAAATGTAACTAAAAACTATACAGCTAATTCCAGGTACTTCACCAACATACCTACCAAAAATCAACCTAATCAGATCATTTTTGCGGCAGTTATCGCGGAACAGACAGACGGAAACCAAAAACTTTTTGGGTCACAATGAGCCTCAACGGACGTTTCGGCAACTAGTAAATCTACAGATCAGGAGCCTCAACGTCAGCTCTGAAAATCAATGTTTTTTTATCTCACTTTTCATAATATTTAACATCTTACAATCCGCAAATTAAATTTTTTAAATTACTACATACATATTTATACGCTTTCAAAATAATTTGAAGGTTTCAGAAATTAGAAACGTTTAATTAAACACGGTTTATGCGATAATATTCTGACATTCTTATGAACTTCTTATTCTATGTTTTAGATTTAAAAAATACATTTCTTCAGGGGGCAGAGCCCCCCTTAACACCCCCCCTAATCTTAACAAATTTATATTCGTAATTTACTATTGATTGTGTGATGATTCTAGTATATCTTGGATTTCGTTCTACACAGTGGTTTTATTAGAATAAGCAAAGATTTCGAAAATAATTTTATGTTATCCTAATGCCTATATAGCAATATTTACTTACCTGCCAACCACGAAACACTCGCATCTGATACATAGGTTGAATAATATCTCGTGTACAAAAGCAACTTATGGAAATGTAAACTAAATCTTTTCACTTATATCTATTTCAGAAATCTAGTGCTATTGCAACTTTTGTTTCGGAAAACAGTTTTGATGGTCATTCTATAATATTTCTTTTACCTAAGTACATCCTGATCTAACTCGATGGCAATAGCATACTAAAATCTCCCCAAAATAGGCTTATTTAGAAACTTTTAAACTTATTGGGTAATCATTCATAATCGTGCCCACTGCCAATTCACTAAATAGCAACCGTGGTTTGGCGCTATAAAGTATTTTTGTGATAACTTTGTATGATCTCAGTTTCCAGTAATAGTGCAATTTCAAGCTGTATGGATGCGTTTTACTAAGCTAATTTCTTTAGATTAACCATCTCGTTGTTCGAGATATTATATCCTATTTTAAAAGTAATACTAATTTTGAACCACGAAAAATCCATATCTCTTCCAGAAAATGAATATCTCATGTAAAAATGTTTCGGTTATCATTCTATAGTAGTTAAAAGGTAACTTGTTTCAAAATAAATTCTCATTTATTTCAATAAAATATTAAAATCACTCAAAACTATTTTATTTTGCGAATAAAATATTGTAGCAAAATAGTTTGAGTTATTTGAATTTTATTATTTTGATATTCTTTAAAATGTAGTTGCTGGGTTACGATTAAATTAAAGAGGAAAATAAAAATAAATACATTTTAAAATTTGCAAAAAATGATAGAATAAAATGTATTATGTTATTAGAACATATGTATAAAATTGCACCAAACATTGTACACCTAATTTAAAAAATTTGACGAATGTATTAACAAAATTTCAAATTAATTTGAATAATTTGAGACCTGACTTGATAAATTTTAGCCTTCATAACTTACACATTAAATACATTAATCAAATGCGCCATTTTATTTCAATGGATGAAAATTTTCAAAATCGTCTGAATTCCCATAGGAAAGCATTATGACCTAAAAAGAAATGTTTTATATTTTCCGAACAATTAAACCAAACGTAACTAAAAACTATATACAGCTAATTCCGGGTACCTCACCAACATACCTACCAAAAATCAAACTAATCGGACCATTTTTGCGGCAGTTATCGCGGAACAGACAGACAGACAGACAGACAGACAAACAGACAGACAGACAGAAACCAAAAACTTTTCGGGTCTCCACAGTAAGCCTCAACTGACGTTTCGGCAATAAAAAAAAATATGTAGATTGGAATTATCAGAAGTATTTTCTACAACTAGTAAATCTGCAGTTCAGGAGCCTCAACGTCAGCTCTGTAAGTCATTGTTTTTAATCTCGCTTTTCATATTATTTAGCATCTTACAATCCGCAATTTAATTTTTCTATATTACATACATATTTATATAGGCATATAAAATACTTCGGAGATTTCAGAAATTAGAAGTGTTAAATTAAACACATTTTATGCAGTAATATTCATAAATTCTTATGATCTTCTTATTCGTGTAACTTCTTATAGATAAAAAAAATAAATTTGTATTAAAATAAATTATTCATTTATGTCAATAGAATACAAAAATCATTTATTTTGATAATAAAGTATCGCAGCAAAATAGTGCGAGTTACTTGCATTTTATTATTTTGATATTCTTTGAAATAGGATTGCTAAGCAATTAATAAATTAAAAAGCAAAGTAAAAAGAAATGCATTTTAAAACTTGCAAAAAATATGAAAATAAAATGTTTTATATTTCCCGAACAGATGCAAAAATTTTTCCAATAATTTAAACAAATTTCTAAATTCTAATGAATGTATCAGAAAATTTTCGAAGCTATTGGATATATTTAAAACCTCCATATGGAAAATTTAGCATTAATAATTTTACGTTTAAATCCATTATTCAAATATGTGATTTTCATTTCAGTTAAAAATGAAATTTGAAAATCGTCTGCATTCCCATAGGAAAGCATTGTGACCTAAAAAGAAATTTCCTATATTTTTCGAACGAATAAACCAACTGTAACTAAAAACTATACAGCTAATACCGGGTACCTCACCTACATATCCAGTAAAAATCAAACTAATAGGACGATTTTTATGGCAGTTATCGTGGAACAGACAGACAGACTGACGGAAACCAAAAACTTTTCGCGTCTCCACAGTGAGCTTCAACTGACGTTTCGGCAATAAAATGTGATAAAGAGTCTGTTAATTGAATATGTTGCTTAATTAATGCATTAATTTTCTTTAAATGTTATGTGAACGAAGTCACGGGTAACAGATAGTTTATAACATATGTCTATGTTCAATATTTAAGAAATAAAAGCCGAGGCTATGAAATTTTTGGGACACCCTGTACATTTGAGAGTCAACGTGCACAATATCATTTCGACTATATTGATAGAATAAGCATAAAAAACCAAAGATGTGACATTTGTTATTAAAGAAAAGACATAATAAAAAAAACTTCTTCACCGAAATTTAAACTGAGTTAGGAATCGATTACAAAATTCCATGTTTGCAAACAGAAATCAAGTTGAAAATATCACATAATTATTTAATAATTATCAAGCTAATTCAAAAATATTTGTTAAAAAAAATGAGAAAAATAAAAGAAAAGTAAAGAAAGAAAAGAAAAAATAACTACCGATTTTAAAAGAGATTTTTAACTGCCGACAGTGTTGCCTTCTTTTAAAATAACAATAACTTTAAAAGTGGCGTTTACTCTGTACTTATTTTTTTTAATATGGCAAAAGCAAAGGAAAACTAGTCGTTGAGGACCACCGTAATACTTACCCATCATGGATATGCATAATATAAAATGAGAAAATAAAACATGTGTAAACTATTTATAAAAGGCATTGCAATTCGAATAAAATCGTGGCTTGATGACGTCATAAACTTTAAATGCTCTATAACTCCAAAATCGATATTTATATTAACTAACGGTTTATTGCGTCGGATTAAGCGTCTCACTTCCAATTAAAATATATCTTTGAATTGAAATTTTGAATGAAATACAGGGTCAGGAAGAATCGAAGAGTGTGGAAAATAGGATTACAAATATCTCGGTAACTCATTATCCCATCTACTTCATGCTTTATGCAAAATTTATGTTTTCTTATTGTCTTTTATGTTCCCTCTTTAAAATAAACAATTTCGAAAATTTTTATATACCTTTTATCAGAACGAACACTTCGAGAGTCCGAACAAAATAGTTCCGGATAACCGAGGTTACTGAAATTCAATAAGCTTCTTTCCATTATTACATACTAAATACACACCAAATTTCAAGTCTCTATCTTGATTTGTTCGGGAGATGGAGCGTTTAGACACACACACACACACAAACGGACGGCAAAAAAAAAAAAAAAAAAAAAAAAAAAAAAAAAAAATCTAAAAATATGTTTTTCGGAATATCCAGTGTCTTGTAAATCCGTCAACAATTTTTTTTTTTTTTCGATTTTCAAAACGATTACAAGACTTACCCTATACTACGTATGATAGGTAAGTAATAAAAACATTATTTAAACTACATTTTTGGGATTTCTACATTGATATATCCGTTTAATGATAAATCCGTTTTAAATATTTAGCCTAATACAGTAAATTTTGTCCTCCGCAACTTTTGATTTTTTATTGATTTTTAATGTGGTTTTTATCGTTTTTTCGCATTCCGCGGCAATTTTTAAAGTGTTTCTATTTTAAATGCGATTTTCAATGTGATTTTTAGATTTTTAAAACGCTGTTTTTTTTTATATTCGTGAAAGAATTTCGGTTAGAATGTTTTAGTCACTATATTAAATTTTGTCATCTGCGATTTTAGGTAGATTTCGTAAAAAATACTACCTATTACATTCGCCGCTAAGTTAAAATTTCTGAAAAAATTTTGCAGATCATGACTCCCAGAACCCAAAACCACCCCCAGCACTGTAAAAAATGAAGTACTCAAAAATGAGTAAGTCCATGTACTCATTTCGAAATGAGTATTTTTGGATCAAAAATGAACATGTGCATTCTCAAAAATGAGTAAAGTCCATGTACTCATATCGAAATGAGTATTTTTGGATCAAAAATGAACATGTGCATTCTCAAAAATGAGTAAGTTCATGTACTCATATCGAAATGAGTATTTTTGGATAAAAAATGAACATATATACGTATTCTCAAAAATGAGTAAGTTCATGTACTCATTTCGAAATGAGTATTTTTGGATCAAAAATAAACATATGATCAAACCCAACGTACTTGTATATTTCAGAATTTGTGATGACGAAATTTCGGAGCCTAAAAAGCTATTATTTGAAGGAAAAACGAAGAATAAGAGAAATGAAAAGTGGATCTGGTTGACAACTTTGAAGGGAGGTGGGCTTTGAGACCTATAGCTACAAGGCTGTCGTCTCGAATGATCCATATACATTTATTTATTATTCACAGAAACATATACATGAACTCTACAATTACATACATCTTGACGAGATAGTACAAGGAAACATGACAACACAAGAGACACAACCTGGGGGTTCCACACAAAGTGTGTGTGCAATGGAACCAGTGGGAATTGAACCCACAACGTCCTACACTCGCAAGCGATTAGCGGCGTGGTGCCTTAACCACTCGGCCACGGAGGCCTGGATCTGGTTGTTCTGGATTTTCATCAAAGTGGATCCACTACAACACATTTACTCTTTTTTTTTTCCTCGCATTTTACACATTTACTTTTTTTTTCTTGATAGTACTTCAAAATTATGATTTTTTTCCCACTATTTTTTTTTTAAATTTATTTTAACTTTTTTAACGTGAGGCAATATTGTGTTATTTAAAAGTTTCATAACATAATATCTTTGCAAATTATAGCTATGCAAAATGGTATTAAACTAAACTGATTTGGCTTACAAATTTATGAATTACGCTAAAATTTATTATTTTATAAATTATAATTTTATATTTTACAAAGTTTATAATTTTAGTATTTCAATCTATGATCTTTTCATTAATAATTCTTCGAACTACCTGTTACTTCAGACATTATTTTAATCTTTAACACATATAGACAGGCACTGTACATCCTTAAAATATATTTAAAAACACATAACCCTCTATCCCTTCCTAACAGATGGCGCCAGATGCTGTTAGAAAAGGATAGAGGGGTTAGTTTCAAAGTAACTACCAACATTTGAGAAAGAGGCGTGACCACTTATGGTGCGTTGGTCTAAGTCGTCAGGTTAGTAAACAGAACATCACAGGTTCGATTCCTCGCATGGGCAAGGGTTGGTTAATTACTGTAAACTCACGCAGGAATGAAAAAAAATGAGCAGGAATGTATATATCCCTTATAAGGTTGTCCTCGCGAAGTAACTTTTTTTTTAATCCTATAAATTTTATTTTAACGACATAAAAAATTTTAAATTTGAATACATCCATGGGATCAAAAATGAGTACATAGCAGTTCATATTTGAATACATCCATGGGATCAAAAATGAGTACATGTGTTTCTCAATTTTGAGTACATTTGGATCGGAGCTATTTTGAGTATGTGACGTATTCAAAATTGAGTACTTTTTACTCAATTTTGAGTACCCATTTTTTACAGTGAGTTCAAAACTTTACATACCTATCTATCTATCTATCTATGTCACTTTTTTATGGACACGATAACTTCTATAATTCTGCACAAAACTCTTCCAAACTGATACATTAAATCAATGGGCATAAAATCTCGGTCAAGTTCGTTAATGGGCAAAATCGAACCAAAGACGAGAACTGGCGGAGGGAGCTTTTTGAGAAAACAGAAAAAACCCATAACTTCTTAATTATGATATGTATCGAATCCGTTTGAAGTTATTATTACTTCCAGGAAAAGGGCCGAAAATTTATGTAGGACAGATTTTTGATATCATTAAAATTGTCCCCAAAGGGGGTGGGGAGAATAGGGGTTTCAGAAGAAAGAAATTCACAACTTCGTCAATTCCCAAGATATCAAATCTGCTTAAATGTATTATAAATTCTCTTAATATTATCTAATACTTTTATATTGACAAGTTTTTGTAGGACCAACCCTTATAGCGAAAAATAAAAATAATAACAAAAAAATCCCTGCCGGCTCCGCCTACAGACAAGGTAGATTTCGATGTGGACGCTCCCAACTGCCGCATCATGGCAAAAAAGTCATTTCTTCTGCAATTCCCAACAAACAGGGGCCCCACGATCTGCATCTTCGAAATCTACCTGTACCTATAGGCCGAGTCGTCAGGGATTTTTCAATTTTTAATTTTTCAATTTTTTTCTGCGGGTTTTTATTTTACGTTCGCGTCGATTTTTTCATATTAGTAAAAAGAAATCCGTTTTTAATCTTTTAGCCACAATATTATAAATTTTGTCCTCTTTTCAATAAATTTTATTCGGAATTCGTACAGCGGTCTCGTGTTTCGTGGCGACTTTTTGACATTCGTAAAAGAAAATTCTTCTTTAATATTTTGGCCCAATATAGTAGACTTTGTCCTGCGCGATTTTTGAATTGTTTCTGGAATTCGATTTCAAACCCATTTTGACATCCACGATTTTCAATACAATTTTTAGCGTTTTTCTCGTTTCGTGTCTATTTTTGAGCTCTTGAAAGAATTCCAGTTAAATTTGTTTTAGTCCAACTGTAACAAATTTTTACTGTACTTTTGTATTTTAGCATTTTTGAATGAAATTGTTAGCATTTTTGGGTGATTTTTGGGCATTTATAAAAGTACCGTAAAGAAAGAATCTATGAAATTTTATTGACTGATTTTAAAACTCAATAACTTGCAAATGGTATGAAAATATCGCATTATCATCGGAAACACACCTTTGAACATTAAAAAATTCCCTGTTTACATACAATATTCGTTACTTAAAGAAAAAAAAAGAAAAAGAAAAAACACTACAGATTTTAAAAGAGATTTTTAATGGCCGAAAAGTGTTGCCTTCTTTTAAAATAACAATACCTTTGGAAGTGGCGTTTAAATCGCAACAATTCCGACAAATCTTTTCACCCTAAACGAGATAGTCAAATTTACAGGCGTCGTATTTTGCTTATGCGGGGAAACACCAACCCCTTTGCTTTAAGAATCGAGAACTATTCATATTCTTTTTCGAATTTGGGACGTTGGGACAAACGAGGAAGGTAATACTACAAGTGTCTGGCGACCACAAGATTCCTGCCGAACGTCCCAGAATATTAAAATTGCGGTCTGCTACTGACTGCAATTTTATTCGTAACTTTTTTATATTGAATTTTATAATTTTGTCTATTATTGAATCATTCCTTCCTGTTCCAGACATAATGTCTCTATCGTTGAAATTGCGGTTTTTTTATTTAGTTTTGATATAGCATTCTGAATGCGTTGGAAAGTGTTTCTGTCAAAGAAAAGTGCTGTCTGCACATCTTGACTGATATTTGCTATACGTTGCATATTTGAATTAAAACTATTTATACTGAAATGCATCTTTATAAAATGCATTATAAAGATGACACTATAACGTTTTACCTTGCGCGGCAAGCACCTTTAGTATCATTGTTTGTAGCAATTGTATTTTCTCGGTTCTTTATTAATATTTAAATTGAACCTCGCTGTTTCTATTTTTAGTTTCATTGGTATGCGTTTATCAAACGTTATCGGATTAGTTTGAAACTTTTATAAATTTATATGTATAAATACGTATGTTATATACTCGTGAAAAAATATATTAAATATTGATTTTGAATGTCAAATAAAAGTGTATTTTTAAAAATATATAGATTACATTTTTTATTTCTATTTTGTTTTCTGCCTTTTAGTATTTAAAATATTTCGTTCTGCTGTAAACATAAAGAATATTTGTTGATCTATCACCTGCGCCCGGATAACAGAAAATTGATGTAACATTTATTTATTAATTTATAATTCACTTATAATAATATTAAAATGCTGTATTATTATTGGAAACACACCGGCGTACATATTTTTTTTATAATTCTGGTATATCAGAAAGCTTGTGAAAAATCGATTACAACATTTCATTTTTACATATACATGAACTAAGTTAAATTAAATAGCACTTTGAGGACGGGTGGTTTTCGTCTTTTAAACAGAAAGCCCCGCCTATGGGTGTTACATTATTTAACAAAAAGTTTTTTTTTTTAACTTTGTGTTTATATTATAAATGAATGTATATAAATAACTGTATTGTCTTTAATCGAATTATTTATATGCATACTACTCTAATTGTAAAAATACGAATTTTGTGTATGTGTTTTGAGAAATAATGTAACATATAAAACGCAAAAGTACCGTCCATGGGCGGAATTAGTGTTGTCCAAAATATGTTAATTCACGTATCCCGTCCTCAGTGTGATAAAAGCGTGTAAAAAGAACTCTTCAGCAACCAAAGATAAAAATACGTTTGCCAGATATTCATAAAATATGACGGAATTCATAATAGATCCCATTCTGTATCTTTCTACCCCCTCCCCTCCTCATAGGACGGATGATATGGGCAATAGAATGGAACGAAAATAATGGTTAATTTTTTTTTTTTTTTTTTTTTTTTTCAGTTAGAATTTTGCTATAGTCGGCAAAAGTTGCCTTTTGGGATTAGAATGAAGAATATAAAATTTTGTTGTTGTACTAAAATATTTTCAGGTGCCGCAAAGAGCTTCAAAAATGACTTTTCTATGAAAAAACGATAAAAATTGCCTTTTTTAAAAAAAGTTATTTCCTTGATTATTAACATAATATACATATATTTTGTAAACAGAATATTCAAAATATGATATTTTTGCAGAAAACTTGCACATTCTATGTATTACGAATTTTTAGATGCCATTACAGAAAGAATTATTTTGTACAATTTCGCGATTTTCACCATATTAATTTTTATTCATTTTACAGTGTCATATTCTTAAGGTACTAGATTGAAATGAACGAAATGCAATCTTTAATTATCGTATCTTAGTTAAAGAAATCACACTTATTTAGAAAAACTTTAAAAGAGTGAAACCTCTGATTAACGGACACCTATGTAACCGAAAAAAAAAGTCTGAAAAATTGAGGTGACTGCAGGAGATTGGTTGTTAGTTATAACGAGAGGTTAATGTTCGCTGAGAAAGTTTAATTTGGCCGTAAGAGAGTGGTGACCGTATATAAGGGTGTCCGTTAAAAGAGGTTTGACTTCTTATTGTTTTTAAAGGAAAACATTAGTTTTAAGAAACATCAATTTTTCTCTAATGTCCATAGTAATCACACATGGTCCATAATAATCACAGTGACACATTGAATTTTTTTTTTTTTAATCTTGGCATGATCTTTTGGAAATTTATTTTGGTTTTTATCAATGCATCTCTTTCAGAATTGCTGCAAACTGACAAGGATGACTCGGTAACTAATTTAACAATCCTTTTAACTGCTTGTGTGTGACATATGGAAAAATTGAAGTTGACTCTCATGATCAGGTTCTTCTGTTGTCAGCAATATACATCGTCATAGGAGGTTATGTTACTTTAACATCATGCCATTGAATCATATCAATATAATCCGTGACACCAAAGTTTATAGATACAGGAATTACAAAAATTCTGATGCCAACTTCATTTTCAGCTCCTGCTTTTACAATTCGGCGTAATGCAAACTCCTTAATGACTTCTATCACCTGATAGCATACAATGGAGTACATTTTCATGTGCAGCAAAGTATGCATTGCTTTGGCTGATTGGATCAATTACATTTTTAGGAGTGTAATTGAGGTAACGTAAATAGCTGACACGTTTTCACAAGCGCTCCGTCCATAGATAGAAGATGGTTTCAACTTTATGTTACCCCAAACAGTTGAATACACTTTCCAAATGTACTCAGTCAGTATTTGGAGATTTTGTGATGGATATTCTGTTCCCACGTACAAGCGAATTATTCTGTTTTCTAACGTAAACCATGGTAAATGGCAAATTTTTTCTGGTTTCTTCATAGACAAATCAGAAGAGCAACTTCTAACAGAGATTGTGTTACACATTTCAAAGTAATATATTTGTTCCATACTTAAATTATCCTTAAATTTTAGCAATGGAATGTTATTTTTATTAGGTGAAAACTCAGTCACTGGAAGTTCATAACACTTTTCCAGTTGTTTCCTTATTTTCTCTCCAAATTCATTTGGATTTTAAGTTTTTCCATCTAGGAAAGAAAATAGATGACGAACGGATAGTTAATTTGCATGAAACAGGCAAATCAAGCACTGCAGTGGCTTTCATACTTCTTTTTCCAACAAAGCAATCGCACCATTATTCAATCCAGTGCTCGAGGCAGTTTCATCATATCCAATTGCAGTAATCTTTAAGTATTGGTTGTTGCCATTAAAAATGTCATTATGTTGTCTTTTATACCTTTCCCAGCGCCAGAAATTAGTTTTACGTGTCTTGAAAATTTTGATCCAAGTTCGGGAATAAGTGATATATGTTCTTCGATAACAGTTATTTTGTAATACTTAGTTCCTTTTTTCTCTTGCACAATAGTCTTGACTTTTCTTACATAAAAAAAACATTTACTTTCTGTAGCTAGTTTTACAGTTTCTTATACATATCTTTTTCGGTCTTTTATTTGTTCTCATCTAATTTTCATTCTGTCAATACATTTCTGTGATACTTCTTTCTTCATCACTAATCAGACCATTACCCTGCAGAGCAGCGGTTGGAATTGTTGCAGCAATTTTGTCTGATACTCAAGTTCGATCGCAAGTAGAAGCCACAAATCGCAATTTCATGCGCATTTGATTATTATTTTGATTACTTGAGGTTTCAGAGACACTGGACGTAGAGACAATAAAAAATTGGGATAGGATAGTGTTGGGATAGATAGTATAGGCTCTTCTGAACTTTGTTCTGTTTCTAACTCATTATATACTATTTATGTTTCATTATTTTTGTAATTAAAATGTATTACGCAGTAAGTTTACCATGTTTTCTGATTAAAAAAGATTTAAAACTGATTAAAACTGATTTAAAAGACAACTTATGAAAACTATAGCCTATTGAGAAAAAAAAATGAAACGTAATTGCGAAATTTGTCAAAATTTTAATAAAAACCTAAAGTTTGCCTTTCTTGCGGCACCTCTAAACATAATTAAATTACGCTGATAATTAATTTCCGTCTTTATTTTGATCAAAAGCAACTTTTGAAAACTATAGGATATTGAAGTTATTATTATTACTAGTATTTACATAATTGCGAAAATTGTCAAAATTTTAATACAAACCTAAAGTTTACTCTTCTTGCGGCACCTGAAAATATAATCCAATTACGCTAATATTTAATTTCCGTCTTTATTTTGATCAAAGGCAACTTTTGAAAACTATAGCATTTTGAAATTTAAAAAAAAGTTTTTTCGTTCCACCCTAATGGGCAATATCTAATGACCAGTGGACCCGTGCGAGGATTTCGCACTGTAGTCTAATCATTTTTAGCAATATCTAATATTTTTAGATGCAGGTTTAAACTTCTAAAATAAACTTAAGGATAAAAATATCTGCAAACAACATTAGTCAAGGTATAATATCATCTCATTTATTCCTAACAATAAAATATCATCGAACATAGAAAAAGGCACGCGCGAGGAAAAAAAAAATAACAATTTTAGTTTAACTGCATTAGAGGATGACGTCATCTTCTTCGGAATACATACGGGACAAAAAAAATAAATTGAAATGTACTTAAATTACAATGAAATCTAATATAACAAATCATATTTTTATGCTACACCTGCTTCGATCAATCAATAATATTTTTCTTTCTTCTAAACGTTTCAATTTCAATTTTGGTTTTATTTAAACACGTGAGAAAACGTCACATTTTACCTGCATAGTTGCCAACCTCCCGATTTTTTTCATACCAGTATTTTTATGAAAAAATATTTGTTTTATTTAATTAAGCAATTTCTGTTATTTAATAAAGCTAAAATTTTTGTATGTTTTACTGGTATAAAAAAATCGGAAGGTTGGCAACTGTGTAACCTGTTTTGTACTATTTATTATTTTTTATAATCATTGTTGAACACAATATAATGCGGTATTTTATTTTTGTGGCAACATTGATTTGAGAAAAATCTTTCATTTAATTTATGAAAACAGCGCTGATTTAATTTTTAATTAACTGCAATTTTTAATCAAAAAACCTGTTTTAACGAAATGTCAGTGTACTATGTTTGAAGCCGGTTCAAAATCGGTATCTGATTCATCGTTCTGCGCTTTATATTTGCTTAGAAAAAGGGATGTTAATAACAGAAATAATATACATGATTGTGAATATTGGGATTAAACAACCACGTCGAACACTTGAAAACATTGTGAGAAACGTGTTTCAATAATCGACATCTTCTCATACTTCAAATATTACAGATATTCAAGCTTTAAAATCTGTTTTCGGAGGACTAAATAAGCCCAATTACAAATTATAGATTGTTATACTATTACAGTTAATATTAAAAAAGGAAAAAAATTAAATTCAACTCAGCTTGCTTACATTCAATACATTGTAGCAAATTCTTTCAATTGACCGACAAGAATTGCTGACTTATCTTTTAATCATATCATATTATTTTCTTCAAACCTATGTAAGGAAACATTAATTTTCATGCAATATGAATAGAAGTTGCCGTCAAAACTTCAACTGCTCCGAAAAGTGTTTTACATTTTGTTATATTCTCTTTGCATTCTGGAGCTGTGAAACCCTGATGCACTGTCGTCTACTTGCACGTTTACCTTATCGATTCCTCTAACTGATTTTATTGCAAAACCACTGATACTATTAACAATTGAGTAAAGTCAGTTTTTTGTTGTTCAGAACTAATTAATTGGAATTGTAAAAATATTTAATTTCCATATTTTTATTATAAAAGTACATTTTTTTGTAAATAAAAGGAATAAGGACACTTTTAATGCAAATGGTGTTATAGGAAACGAAATATAATACAAAGTTTAAAGCAGTTATTTTATGTAGCTAGAAAATCATAAAGGGAGAATAATTAAAAAGTTAATTAACCCCTTCGAGACGAGCGCCCTTTGCATAATTTTTAATCTTTTACCACCGGTTTTTCAAAACAGAAATTTTCGCTTCATTGAATCGCCGAAATGCTGTCATTAAATGAGGCAAAGTTTACAATAAAAATTAACTGTGGTTGGAATAATCGAGGATTCTGAGCATCTTATGCGTCACGTATACGTGTCACTCGTCCCCAAGGGGTTAAGAGCAACAGTAAATAAGATTTTAAAAATACTCACATGTATATAACAAAGGATATGACTTATCACTTACTAACTATTAACCATTACCGTTACCGATTTATATTATTACTACCAATTTATATGATTACTGTTATTACCAATTACCGATCCCTGGTCTGGACATTTTTCCACTCTATTGGTTATACGCTGATAATTCCTATCTTTTGTTGTATAAGTAATCTCCAGCGTGATTTCAGCTCTATTGGAAAATGGAATAGCATACATACTTACATGTATTATTAATATTTTGTTACTAAAGATGGAAATTATTTTGTCACTTACGATAATTTGACAGGAAGGGATCGATAATTTTGGATATCTAAGCTCAAATATTTTACTAAACTTTAGTTGTTAAAATATATTTTTAAAACTTTAAAATAAAAAATATTAGAAAAAATTGGCAAAAATCACGCAATATTACAAAATTTGCGGAATTAAAGAGAAAACTGAAATATAATCCATGATAAACATTCAATCCTAATTATAACTGAAGACATAAAATGCTGATGTAAAATGTGCAATATTTTGTTATTTATCCGAAAGTAAACAATTTAATTTGTTTTCATACGTACCAGAAAATTTTTGAAGGCAATTTGTTATGAAATAGTACATACCGATAATGTTATGTCTAGATACTTAATGATTTGACATAGTTCTTGAAATCAAGCTGTTGTCAATGGCGGCTTGAAAAATAGCGAAAAGGGTAAATAGCACTGTTGCTACGCTGGAACCTAATGTTGCGTTAATACGTCGCCGAAAAGTTCCCATTAATTAAATAACATATTGCATTTAAAAGACAGTGTCTTCGCTCACTTGCCTTACGTAAGACTTCGATTATGTGCCCCTAAAATAGAACAGTATTCACTGAAAGAGCTCTCAAATGCTCCTTTTGAGACCACGCCCCTAACCTACCCAAATAAATAAGCAAAACTACTTTTATATATCTTGGAATTATCTATGCTTTTAATAATTTGGGAATTTTACACTTTTGGTGATAAATAAAATAATCCATTTCTGTCTATTTTTTTTTCAATTAATGAATTTTTATGTAATACTATTTAGCTTCCTTAAGCGTTCTTTAAAAGGTTATGGTACCCACCTGCAAACTTTCAAAAAGTACGTTTTTTATTGCAAATTCTGAAAGTGCACTTAGTAAAGAATATTCAATTATATTTTCTAGTTGATATGAAAAAAAAAATTAAGAATTTTACTTCGCTTTAATTTACTACCACGTACATAAATCCTAACTTGGACCTTTAACCGTGAACTCTGTTTTTAAAGTCTGTGTTATCACGAGAACTCGAACAAATATCAACCAATCTTCTTCAAATTTTGACCAAATTTTAACAACAATATTATCTAAAGCAGGGTTGGCGAACCTATCTATTGCCGCGTGTCAAATTTGTAGAAAATATATTTTTTACATGACCAGGACGTGCCAACTAAAAAACAAATTTAGTGGATAGAAAAATTTATGAATCCAAAATTACTTCTTTCATTGCGATTTTTAAATATATGGGTAACATACATGTAGGTATTACACTGTAAATAGAAACAAATGTATTTTAGAAATTAATAAAAAAATAATAATAATGTTGCTTCTTGGCATTATTGCCTTTTTAATGAAAATAATTAATATCAGGATAATTTTAATAGAACGCAAGCTGAGTTATCTGACAAGTGCTATTTCAGTTTTTATATTGTTTATTTGCAAAAATAATGACTTGAAGATGAAAAACTGTTAGTACATCAAACACAGTTTCTTTTTTATTTAGATTGGAACCTAACGCTTTAACGGACATTGGTTTCCCTACGAAACCACAAAATTTTAATTACGAAATTCAACAATGACAGCAGAATTTTAACCCCTTGGGGACGAGCGACACGTATACGTGACGCATAAGATGCTCAGAATCCTCGATTATTCCCACCAGTTAATTTTTATTGTAAGCTTTGCCTTTTTTAATGAGAGCATTTCTACGATTCAATTGGATGAAATTTTCTGTTTTGAAAAACCGGTGGTAAAAGATTAAAAATTCTGTAAAGGACGCTCGTCGCGAAGGGGTTATTAGAAATGTTTTCCATTTATTATGTGTGTGAAATATCGCTCTTTTATTATATACAAATAAATTTGTTCATAATTTCCGGTGTCAATCATTTATTTCACAATTTTAGCAATTGAAGTGCTTTAACCCTTTTAGGGGCGGTGGTATATATTATATAAAACCTAATTTTAATACGATTCGAACCAGAAACTTTTAATTAAATTTTACTTTTTTAACTTTGACGGGGAAAGGGTTGAAAAATTGCTTTTCCTTATTTGAAACTAAATTCTTTCGTAAATACCGGTGTGAATTCGATGTTACAGGCGCACAATTGCTTGCCCCTGAAAGTGTTATCCGTTAAAGGGTTAATAGGCCTCATTTGAAATTTTACAATTTCCATTTAATCGATTTTACACAAAATCAGCTCATCTAAGTTCGTGAATTTTCAGTAATCTCACTGTATCTTGATTTAGAGCCATAAACAACACTGTGACAAATGCGGCAAGTGTGCCATAGGTTCGTCGTCCCTGATCTAGAGAGTAATCGTTTCTTTTGGCGATCCGATGATTTTTTGCTATTTTTCCATCAATTCACGTTTTTTTTTTTTTTTTTTTTTTGTGTGAAAATTGATATTTTAACTTTGAACGGCCGCTATTTTGTTCCGAATCAATTTTTCCCAAAATAAGAACAATTACTCTCTAGTTTTAAGTATTCGGAGTAAAATGTCTTTACTCCGACATTATGCTTTTCATAATTTCTGATAATATTCGACAGAGTTACGGTGATCACAGGTGGACGGTTACCAGAGCCACATCATCTGCGGGAAGCGGACCTGCTGGGGACACGCAACAATACTTTACGACATTACGAAAATCAATTTATTTTCTTTAAAATGTAATGGGAAAAATACAAAAAGTGTTTTTCAAATATGTGGGTCGCCCAAATGAAAGTGGCACTACAGTCGGTTTGAGAAATGGTTGAATGGTATTAATATAAATTAGTATACAAAAGAAAGAAGTAATACAGACGTCAGATAGACTAGACAAAGTCACCTTGTAGGTTGAAACAAGTGTCCCAGTGGTCAACGAGACGATGGATACCCTGGGTGAAAAAGCTCCGTGGTTGGTTCTGGAACCAATTTTCAACGACAGTTTGAACCTCATTATCGTTTCCAAATCGACGACCCTTCAGAGCTTTCTTGAGTGGACCGAAGATGTGGCAGTCACACGGTGAGAGGTCTGGGCTCTAAGGGAATGTTCGAGGGGTATGTACTGATTCTTTCACTACAAAAATCCCTACACCATCGAAATACCGATCTGCATGACATACACTCCATGCCATACATATTTTACATTCGACAATAGATTTCACTATAGCACTCACATTTACCACTGTTAAAAATTGCACGACCGCGAGTTCACACCATTTGAAGGCATCTATGATGCGAACGTTGCCTTTTAACGTGCTTTCACGCTATCACACAAGCATCTGGCGGGATCTGACGATATCACATGCATTCACAGCAATCTGCGCCCTCTATAGAAGCAAGCGCAGTCATCTATCTCTTCAAATGGCGGAGTTATTACAGCAATGCCACTTTCATTTGGGCTACCTTTATATCTTGTTTCATTTTCTTAAAAAAAAATCCCAAAATACACAGGTTTTTTTTTTCGACATTACACATAGGTGTAACCTCTTAAACTATGGTACCTTTGTCCAATTGCACACATTCTATACGGTACGTACTGGGCCTGTTTATATTCTTACCTGTATTCATCTAACATACTTACATCCATACTATACATTTGCATACATCTTAAGCTCGGATATATCTTATAACATACATACATAGCTACATTCAACGACATGCAATGCGTACAATAAATGTAATAACTCTTTTTTTCAACATATGACAGTCATGGTGACCAATGAAGAATCTTCGATCGTCCTAATGCTATTAAAATTTAATGAATTTATTAGGGTGACACGAAAGTTATTTCAGATAAATAGTGCATTCTAGAAGTGAATCAATAATAGATTCTTCCCCATAATATATATACAGATATATAAATTTTGTACAATTTTAACTTAATAGTTCGTACAACGGTGAAATCATACATTTTATTTTCTTGTGGAATTTACGGTACTTTGCCATAGTTCCACAATAATTTCAAATAATTTCATCTATTTCAAAATTTCACTCCTTTTTTTTATTTCTTAATTTATGGCTACATTTGATAACAGATTTGAGTTTCATCTTTCAGGTTTTTATTTTTCTATTCAATTTTCCCTCCAATCTCTATTATATTCTCTTTGTTTTAAATTCTATTTTTTGTTCTCTACCTATTTCTAGATATTATTCAAACAGGTACCTGTTCGTTTTTCATATTTAATATTTTCGCCCCAGTTGTTGTATGATGATTCTGTGATGTTATTTAATAGTTATATATATATATATATATAATATCTATGAATTTAAAAAAACATATCAAGTTCTATTATCATTCTACTTAAATCTCCAAAGAGATAATTAATGATATTGTGTATACAGAATACCACATAGCTAATAATTAACATGTGCAAACATAATATTACCATAGCTTGTGCTTCAATGGTAATTGGCCAAATTTTACTCATACCTAAAGAATACTGAAAAAAGAAAAAAGAAATAGAGAGAAAGGAAAAAAAAATTATAAATTGGAGTTGCAATTAAGTAAATACAAATGGATTAATAAATTAAATATGAACCATATACAATGGAAAATTGGACCACATGAGAATTAAATATGAATTGGATATGAAAAAACACATGCACATGTACTCATCAGCCTGGATGCACCCACATGTGTTTTAAATAATAATTCAGTGTTTCATAATTCTACTGGCATAATGCTAAGATCAGTAGAATCATCCAGGTACACTGAATTATTACCAGACAACAATTGGAAATATTAAAATTTGGAAATATTTAAATAGGAAATAAAAAACCATTAAGAATATGCACTATATTTCACTCACATCGATTATCCCAAAAACTGTATTTAACACCTCAGGAAATTACCACGAGATAACAGTTTTGAAATAATAAAATTGGAAATATGAACGCGTAAAGTGTAGATAAAATATTTTACTCACAATAATTATACAGAATCCTTAAAATGTCACAACTTCTGCATAATATTCACATCCACATGGCAATGCATCATACATGTTGACTAAGTCGAGTTGAGAGAAATGATTTGAAAGACAAGTTGAGAGCACACTTTTTTTAAAACACAACAACATTATCGATGACACCCAAACACAAAATGATTCAAAAACACACAAAATAATTCTGGTTTTAATACACTTATAACAAAATTATATCCGTGAATATATATTACTCCATCCAATTTTAATTCCTGAAAGTAAAATTAATATACAATCAATAGCTCCCTCTATAGTTAAATTAAATATAATATTAACAATATTATCAACAACTACCTGAAAGGTAAAGTGTCGCCATCTATTGGTATTATAATAATTCATAATTAATATTTAGTTAGATATCCACTTTATTAGTTACATACTCACTTCATTAGATTTAATTATATAAATAAACTTTAAAAAACAATACTAACTTGTAGTTTTACTTTAAATTCAAATAAAATATAATACTACTATATGAATAAATCTACACAGAATTAATTCAACTTGCACAGCATTTCAGATATTCTTAACAAGAATATATTATGCAAAAGAGATATTATTTTAATTCAAATTGTTTTTGCTGCCAGCTGTGTTAATCCACTGATATTATAGACATATTATTATATATATATATATATATCATCAACAACAACAACAACCGTTTTCAATCCACTGCTGGATGTAGGTCTCCCCCAGATTTTTCCATTGTTTCCTGTCTAGTGCTTTAATCATCCAATTAACACCGGCCACTTTTCTGATTTCGTCAATCCATCTTACTTGAGGTCGTTTTCATCATTGAGAGAATTAAACGGCTAAAATTGAAATGGGCTGAGCACATTGGAAGAAGACAATAGATGGAACCCAAACACCCTACAGTGGTATCGCAGATATATATATATATACTACAATCATTATAACAATAGTCTCATTCTGTAATCGAGGTGCTAGCATCATAAGCTACACGACGTTTTTCGGGCGATTGAAATCAAGAAGGAGCTTTGTACTTAAAAATATTATTTATTACTGTATGGGATACTTCTCCCACTTCCCGTTTAAATATGGCGTGTATATACGCTCTATGTACACAAAAGATAAGATTTTTTTTTTAAAGTTTTTTTGTCTTTTTTTTCGATAAGAACTATATATACTTTTCAATTTTACAAAATCATAGAATAGATTATTATTTTTTTAAATTAAAATTTATGTAAAGAAAAAATTCAACTCGATTGCTTTGAAGTAAAAGCACTAAACATAAATAATAGAAAATTATATTTTCATAGAAACGGTGTGTAAATAAAAATTTATAAACTATTTCTTATGATAGAATAATGAAGAGTAAAATTTAACAACAATGAAAAATACATCATTAAAGAATGGTTCTTTTTTCCTAAAAAATAAAAACTATTCAGATAGTCGACTTTTTAAAAAACTGTATTAAATTATTCGTTACATCAAGAACAAAATTAAGAAAAGCTGACGCTTGATCTGAAAAAAGTAAAATGATAAATAAACTTTCAAAATCTTCTGTTAACATTTTTTTTTTCGAAAATAATTATCTGTCAGGGAAATATTTTAATAAGAAATCTAAAAGACAAGTAAATCAATATAAAAGAAATAATTGTTCCCGAGATGCATAAAATTAAGGTTGTTGAAAATTTTAAAGTTTGTTACTAGAGACTAAATGAACAAAACAATAAAAAAAAGAAAACTCCGCAGTTAAACTGAGTGCATTGAGCTCACAGGCTATTTACACTAATTGTACATTATACATATTATACTCTTATTTCAAAGAATTTGAAATAAACCCTTCGAAAAATAAAGAAATCGACAATATATTAAGGGGGTTCATCCCCCCATTCCCCCTTATAATTAACCAATCAACCCCAAAACTAATCAGAAAAGCGTTTTATTACAATGAACATATATACAAAATTTGAAGCAAATCGGATAATGCTGCATGAAAAACCCATTTATCTAAAATAAGGGGGGGTTAGCCTCCCTTTCCCCCTTTATACTCAACCAATGAGCCCCCAAAACTAATCAAGGAAGTGCCTTATCATAATGAACGTGTAAACAAAATTTAAAGCAAAACAGTTATTTCTATCAAGAGTTATCGTGTTACGTACATACGTACATACATACGTACGTATATACAGAACCAGCGGGCACATTAGCTCTCAGGCTTTGATAGCCTGTGAGCTAAAAAATTAATCGAGTATTTAACATTTTTCAGCGTAGTTGAAAAGTGTTTATGAATTCGTTTTGTCTGTCTGTCTACCTGCTGGTCTGTCATCTGTCTATCAGCTGCCTGTCTCTACTCTAACTCCCGTAAATATATTCGTCTAATTTACGGCCAAATTTCAGCCATCAAATTTTTATGTTATTGAGGTTTACTATAGAATGTTAGATATTGAAAAGGAAGTGTGTAACATTTATACTGCTGATTCGATTCAAGCTTTAAAAATTGGTCACGAGAGTAACAAGTCTAAATAAGGCGAGTCTATTCTAGATAATAAGGAAGTATTTAATGAAAGGTAGCCTCTTCGTTTTGCTTTTGTAAGGAGGCGGGTGAATAGCACAAAGCCAGTAAAGAAATGACATGCGTTCAGACGGGTTAAGAAAAACCTGAACTTCTCCTTCAAATCCGATGCTTCCCACCCTTAAGCATGTTTTTTTTTTTTTTTTTTTTTTTTTTTTTGGCAGCATGCCAAGTCCAATCTTTTAAGACTGGTGAAGCAGTAGTTCCTTTACAGGGACAAAAGAATTCCGTTACACTATGGTGTATGGGGGGAAAATCGTTTTCGATGCATTTATTGATGTTATGATATTTTAAACATAATGAGATTGATACGCAACACTGATATGGACAGCAACATGATTTCTTGGGATATAGAATAAGTAGCATTTATAGTTCGTTTACATTTGTCACGTTTGAAGTACAGTTTCCAACTTGTTAAAATAATTTTCAAGCATAGTTTTTTTTTTAATCTAGCTTCATCGCACGCAACCCGATTATAGAAGATTAACTCATTTGCGCTCAAAACAATATAAATAGTTCAGCATTTGTTTCCGAGTAATATTCCATAACAAATTAAAATTTCATTAATAAATACATAAATAACATAAATAAAACACAAAATTAACAGATACGTAATCGAACTACGCGATTAAAAACAGAAATAATCATAATTTAAAAAGAAAATTCTATAAATAGTGAAATCTTTGGCAATTTTTTTTTTTTTGTTTTTTAACCCCTGACATCTAGCTAATACGAAAGTACCGTTTTAAAAAAAATTTCAAAACTTTATTTGAAAGCACAATTGATTTTTTTTTCATGTAATAATTCTTTTTCGTTTTATTAGTAGGCAATCACAAAAAATATATTAAATATATTAAATTAAAAAGGATTTTCAACTATGTTGCATACACCGAACCGTATGTTCTGTAATCCGGAAAGCCTGGGTTAACACCATAATGTTTAATAAAATGCAGAAACACATCAACGTCGAAAATTACTGTTAACTATTATAAAATGTTTTTAAAAGTACAAATTTTAACAATTTATCTCAAAAACTAAAAGGATCTTTCACTGAAGCATTTTATAAATGACCGATGATGGTCGAAATTGCCTATAAACTTCGCACGATGTTAGATGTAGTCAACGATCTGATTGTTTTATTTTTGAACTGCCACTTAACTTTCCAATAATTCGACGTCATCTGTCTTCATCGCAACTTCACTTTATTGAAAAGGACAGCTCTAAAACCAGGTAGCATTTCTTCAAAAAGGTTGTTATCCATCACTCTTTATTTAGCTATTAATGGGTCTATAAGGCAGGCAGCGTTTTCTGAAATTTCTGAACAAAAGAATTTTTAAAATCCATAAATTAAAATTTCAAGATTGAATGAATGGAGAATTTTCCCGATATTCTTGAGAAGTAGGTAAAGTGGGTAAGTATGATCGAAGATCGCACAAAGAGTTTCGTTTAATATTCCTTTCAAAACACTTTATCATTTCTTTAATAAATCCAAATAAATTTTATTTTCCAAAAAGAAAAAAAAGGGTCATGTTTTTTTATAAAGTAAAAATTTACCTGTCTATTTTTCTCGTTTTTTCGAATATCTGAACCGGCCCGATAGCGGACGAAGCCCGCTATTATACTCTGTCATAATAATATCTGTCATTTGGACTAAAAGCGATATTTAAAAAAATTCAATTTCAAAATTGAACATGTTGTATAGAGACCTTCAAAATGTTAAAATAGGCCAATATTTCCATAATCGTATCAATATTTCCATAATTCCTCAAAACTCATATGACGTTATAATAACTTTCTGACGTCATATCTGCTTGCTTTCTCTATTACTCATATTGATACTGTCTTTGTATTATTCTCAAACATTTGAAAAAGTCCGTTAAACTTCCATTATGACGTCTGATTCATTTTCTTTTTAATTCTCTAATGATGTCATATTAACCCTCTTTCTGTACCTACACATACTCATACTCCTTGTATTATTGAGAAATGTTTGAAAATTTCCGTTTTATTACCAATAGGACGTCCTATTAATCTTTCTTTCAATTGGTGAAACTTTTTATTTCACTTTTTATTTCACAATTTTTTTATTGTGGATTTTTAATTGTTGGCAACTGCTATAACGAAAAGTGTTTAAATTTAACAAGGCTGTTAGATTTTTGGTTTTTTATCTCTCTGTATTAAAATAAATACGATTTTTTCCAAATTTTATGATTTTGAGCTTCGTAGTAGGTATTCAGTTATAAGTACACAAAATTTCAAGTCTGTAAGTTATATAGTCTCTGAGAACCGACTCTATGACGGACAGACAACGTAGAGGGACAAATAGGGTTTCGCGACATGAACGAAACCCTAAAAAATGAAAAGTGTCATAAATGGCAACTTATAAATTATTTTAAATATTATCTCTAATAATGTAATAATAACTATTTAAAATTTTTTATTAACTTACTTCAAAAACAAAAAATAAATATTACAGAAATATTAAATCCATTATATTCTGTGTTATAAGTAATTAACTTACGAGATAAAATCGGAAGCAAAATACATACGTATTAAAAATTAACATTTGCTATTTATAAATTTTAAGATTATTACCAATGTTATCTCAGTTTGAGCTAAAAAATAGTGGAAACTTTTGTCTAACTAATTTTATACTTAATTCATTATTATTTTCTTATTTGTATTGTAAAGTATTTTTTCTTATATTGTAAAATTTTCTACCCATTTTTTCTTTTCAACTAAAGGTTTTACCACTAACATTTATTCTTCTAAAGTTCTCGATAGAAGTTTTATTTAATATTCGACCGATATTGTTGAAAAGCTGTAGAAAGAAAATAAAAAATGTAATAAATGGTAAAATATAAAAAATAATTAAAATATTATCTCTAATGTATATCTAATAATATAATCTAATAATATGTAATAATATATAACTATCTTTAGCTATTTAAAATACTGTATTAACTGAATTTTAAAAAATGCATCACATAAATATTAAATCCATTAAATTCAGAGTTATAAGTAAGTAACTAACAAGACAAAATCGCAAAAAAATACATACTTACTAAAGTTTATAGCTTTCTATTTGTATATTATTATACATTATTATCTATATATCTGAGAATGAGCAAAAAGCATTAGAAACTTCTGTCTAACAAATTTTATACTTATTTCAGTGTTATTTTCTTATTTTGTATAATATTGTAAAAATTCTGTCTATTATCCATTTATTTTTTTTCTTAACTAAAGGTATAAAAGTTTATTATTCTAAATATCTCGACAGAACTTCACTATGGGATGCCAATAAAATTTTTATCATTTCCCCCACCCCTTACCCCCTGTCCTCAAAAACATTTTGAAAGCCAACAAAACAGAAGACTGAAAGGCTAGCTATCTATATTTTAAAGGACAAACGTGTCCGTGCGCAACGCTGACGTCATTTTACGAGTGACAACACTTGACCATTAAATTTCTGTTTTGCGATTTTTGCTACTACAATTTTTTTAATTCCTAAACATTGCATATTTTTAATTTTTACACCGTTATAAAATGGGAAAAATCTTACTTTCAAATGCAATTTGTTTGAAAATTGTATCGCAATTCACTGATTTATTATAACATTTAAATTAAATTTCTAGCATTTTTTTTTTATCTTACCGTAGTTCCCGGGGTATAAGCCGCAGCTCAAAAGAGTCGTTTTTCGACCCAGAAATTTTATTCAATAATTGTAGTTAAATATTTACAGCGATCTTTTAAGTTACATTTTATAAAATAATATTTCTGGGTCGAAAAACGACTTTTTGAGCTGCGGCTTATACGCCGGAAATTACGGTAATCTCTATCGCTTGCAGACGATCACAAAAGATTAATCCGTTTGCACTTTAAACAATATAAAAAGTACAGCATTTGTTTCCAGCTAATAATCAATAACGAAATTAAAACATCATTAAGTAATACATAAAATAGTATAAATAATAAACACAAATTTAACAGACATGTAATTGAAAATAGCGCTTAAAACAGCCGAAATTATCAGAATTAAAAAAACTGCTGTAGATAACGAAATTTTTAGCGATATCTTCGGCTATTAACTTCTGGCAGGAGGCCAATACGAAATGATCGCTTTTAATAAACTTAAAAATTTTATTTGAATATATAATTAACACATTTCATATAAAAATGCTCTTTGTTGTTGTTTGGGAGCAATCTAAAAAAAAATATATTAAATGTAAAATACCTATTGGAGTTTTCAAAAAATAAATATACAAATAAATAAATAAATGGTTTTTACACGTACTCTCTATCCCGGGAAGCCCAGGTTGGATGCCCTAGTTTTACTAAAACCTTTAATAAATGAAAATTGCCAATAAATTTTGCATTATGTTAAATGCAGTCAACGATCCCATTGTTTTATTTTTGAACTCGCACTTAACTTTCCAATAATTCGATGCCATCTATCTTCATCGCAATTTCATTTTATTGAAAGGGACTGCTCTAAAACAGGTAGCATTTCTTCAAAAAGGCTGTTATCCATCACTCTTTATTTCGCGATTAATGGGTCTATAAGGCAGGCAGCGTTTTCTGTATTTTCAATCTGAAATTTCTGAACAAAAGAATTTTTATGATCAATAAACTAGAATTTGAAGAGACCTGGTTCGCGATATTGTTGAAAAACAGAAGAAAAAAACTGAAAAATGTAATAAATGGTATAACTTATAAAAATTATTTAAAATATTATCTCTAATAATATGATAGTAACTATTTAAATATTCTATTAGTTTACTTCAAAAACAAAAAAATAGACAGATAAATATTAAATCCATTATATTCAGCGTTATAAGTAATTAACTTACGAGATAAAATCGCAACTCCGAAAAAAAAAATGCATATAAGTACTAAAGTTTATAATTTGCTATTTATAAATCTTAAGATAATTATGTATGTATCTAAGATTGAGTGAAAAACAGTGGAAAATGTTGTCTAATTAATTTTATATTTATGACATTGACACTTTCTTATTTTGTCAATTTTCTATTTATTTTTTTTATTTTCAACTTAAGGTAATATATATATGTATTAAATGTATCGTTAGAACTTTTATTTAATTCTCAACTATGAAACATTTTAGCAATTCTCCCCCTTCTCCCTCACCACCCCTTCATCCCCCCCCTTTCTCAAAAACCTTTTGAAAGCCAAGAAAACGGACCACTGGAAAGGCTAATTCACTATAACCTTTTATAAATGAAAATTGCCTCTAAATTCAGCATTATGTTAAATGCAGCCAACGACCCCATTGTTTTATTTTTGAACTGACACTTAACTTTCCACCAATTCGATGCGATCTGTCTTCATCGTAATTTCACTTAATTGAAAAGATCTGCTCTAACAAGGAAACTTTTCTATAAAAAGGTTGTAATCCATCACTCTTTATTTAGCGGTTAATGGGCCTATAGGCAGACTCTGTATTTTCAGTCTGAAAATTTCTGAACAAAAGAAATTTTAACATCAATAGAATCTCTATTTTCCGTCTAAACTTGAATTTGAAATTGTCCGAAAACTAAAGTTGTTGAACAATAGAAAAAACTTTAAAATATAGTATATGAGTCTAATATTAAATAGAAATTATTTAAAATACTATAAATGCTATATGCACCAACAAGCTGTAGGCGACTGCAACAACATACTAAAATTACATTACCGTCAGCGTTCTACAAATGCAGCTTTTAACATATATTCGTTTTCATTTGTGCAGCCCTGTAAAATAACTATAAATGTTATATACATCAAATTCAAAATGAAACTTCCTTTAGGTGACTGCAACAATATACTAAAATTACATTACCGTCAGCGTTCTGCAAATGTCTCATTTAACATATATTCGTATCAAATACTCGTATTCTTTTGAGGGGCCCTGTAAAATAACTATAAATGCTGTATACAAACACCCTCGCCAAAAACTTAATTCAAAAACAAAACCTGATACCGTAAATATATTATATCGTGATATGTGTAATTAATCAACAGGATAAAGTCGCAAATAATACACACATATTAGAGTTTGTTTGCCTTTAATACATTCTAAGGTTACTATATCTATATAGCCAAGGTTAAGCAAAAAAAAAAAAACATCGAGGACATTTTTTTATCTAATCTATATTTATTTCATCTTTATTTTCTTATTTTATTTATGGAAGTCTAAAATCTTTCTTATTTTCTTTTTCGTCTAAACTAATTTTCTTAAAAAAAAAAAAAAAAAAAAAAAAAAAAAAAAAAAAAAAAAAACTCGCGCTTTTAAAGATCTCAACAGAACTTCTATTTAATATTTGAATGAGAGATCGTAAGAAATTTTTTATGAGTTTCCCCCCCCCCCCCCCCTCCTCCCTCTTCTACCTTCTTCAGAAACATTTTGAAAGCCATCAAAACAGGCTACTGAAAGAATCATTTCACGGAAACATTTTATAAATGACCGATCGTCGAAATTGCTTGTAAATTCTGAATAATGTTAGATGCAGTCAAGGATCTCATTGTTTCGTTTTTGAACTCGCACTTAACTTTCCAACAATTCGATGCCATCTATCTTCATCGTAATTTCACTTTATTGAAAGGGACCGCTCTAAAACCAGGTAGCATTCCTTCAAAACGGTTGTAATCCATCACTCTTTATTTAGCCGTTAATGGGCTTATAAATAGACAGGGTTGACTATATTTTCAATCCGGAAAATTTTTGAACAAAAGAATTTTTATAAGCTAAAAAAAAAAATATCTTTCTTTCGATCTAATTTATAATTTTATGAAATCGGATAGATAGGTGGATAGTCTAATAATCAAATATTAAAACTAGTCGGATGTGTCAATCCCAAAACTTTTTTCTATCTCACACAGGTTTCTCATGCACTAAAAATAATCAGCACCAATTTATATTAAAGTCTAACTGAATCTAAAGTTTTATTAAATTCCGTGTATTAGTTCTGAGATATGGATATTGCTAAAATCGTGTATAACTTTCAAAATGTAGCATAGCAGCGGCGCCTGTTGGGAGATTTAGACCAAAACCTAATGAACAACAATTTATGTCAACGTCTAACTGAATCTGAAGTTTGATGAAAATCCGTGCATTAGTTCTTGGGATATAGTTATTGTGTTAGTAATGAAAAAAGTAGTATAGCAGCGTCACCTGTTGGGTTATTTACACCAAAACGTAAGCAGCATCTATACATGTCAAGGTCTAACAGAATATGAAGTTTTATAAAATTTCTTGCATTCGTTCTTGAGATATAGCTATCGTAAACATCATGGAAAAAGTGGTATAGCAGCGCCACCTGTTAGGCTATCTACACCAAAATCAGCGTCTATTTATGTCAACGTGTAACTGAATCTGAAGTTTGATGAAATTGAGCTCATTAGTTCTTGAGATAGAGCTATTTCGGAAAACGCGAAAAATGTTGTATAGCATCGCCATCTGTTGGACGATTTTCACCCAACACTAAACTAATCACAATAACTAATCAGCATTCATTTATATCAGGGACTAACTGAACATAAAGTTTTATTAAATTTCGTGCATTAGTTCTTGAGGTAGAGCGCCCATAAAATTTTTGTCACATACAGATCGACAGACAGACAGACAGAGTCACAGACAGACATTTTCTAAAAACAGTCAAATCGTGTTCAGGACATTCTAAAACGTATAAATCCGTCGAAAACCAGAAGTCGAAAATTTTCATGACTCCAACACTTTCTTCTTGTAAAGATAGAAGAAAGTAAAAAGGCGTTGTCAAAGAGTCTATTAATACAAATAATTTTAAATATACCTAAAATATTCATCAGTCCCTGTTACTTGCTCTCGATTGGAATACTGGCAGGGCTACCTGTAGGTCAATTTTCTTTCATTCTTACATTCATGGAATTGCCGCCCATTGTCGCGTGGCCCCACCAGTGGCGGAGAGATTCTGGTCTCGAAGCTGGCAGACGGGAGGTGCTGGGTTCGATCCCAATCGCGCCCGTCGGCCTAATCGTTCGGAGTTTTCGTGGTTTTCTTCGAGCCGTGGATTTATCCATTCGTAAATACGGGTTAGGTTCCCTTAGAAAGACCCCCACGAAGGGCACTCCCCCCGGGTCTATATCCCAAGTGTAGATAATTGGCCGTCAATAATCAACCCAACGCCCATTGTCGCGCTTTCCGGCGGCTTCAGCCGCGACTGAACACTGTAATTTTTAACACCTTAATAAAGGGACCGTTAGGTATACTGTGCTCCACACACTTGGTTTCCTAGTCTCATCAGTCCCTCTTAGGCAATCAAATCAAATATTAACTTAATTGAAAAATATTAAATAAACATTAAATTTATTTTATCCTGCTTTTTGTGTAATTAATTAACAAGATAAAATTATATTACGCGAAAACATCTGGAGTGAATACACTAGACGGCACTACAAAGGAAGTGAATTTCTTTTCACTTTGCTAAACAACGTAAAACCAACTTGAGTGAAAAATGTGTCCAGACCGGGGATCGTACCCAGATACCTTGGCATAGCGCACCAAGTGCTTTACCATTTGTGCCATCTGGACGGCATCCAGTCTGGCACTTTTCACTTATGTATATGTTGTCAGGGTTGCAACTTCGCAGTGCAATATGGAATGTTATACATGAGCACACGACTCATTGGCGTACATGAGACGAACAAGTTCCCAGCATCGGATAATATATCTAAATTTCCAATCAAATTTTCAGCAGGACTGAAACTACGCCATAAATCTTTAAATGGCACTGCAAAGGATGTGAATTTCTTTTCACTTTGCTAAACAGCGTACAACCAACAGTGTGAAAAATGTGTCCAGACCGGGGATCGAACCCAGATACCAGTGCGCTATACCAAAAGAGTGTAACATGACGAAAATGAACTTTTTCGTTCTCTATTCTTAGCACTGCCCTGGAACTAAAACTATGCCACAACACAAGTGAGAATTATGCAGCGCAAGCAGAAAAAGACCTAATGTACATTCCTGGTCATTCAAGGTCACTCCTTATCAGCATTATCAAAACAACTACACGAAACCTCAAAACTGCAGAATTACCCAATACATTTAATAAAAGTAACTGGACACAAGTTTGATTTAGTGAATCTCATATAAAAAGCGATGAGATGGTATGTAAGAAAAGAAAATATAATTTTACAAAAAAAGCTACTACTGTGAATGTCATATTCTGTGAATTGTGAATGTCATATTCTCTATTTTCAAAATTTTAAATTAACTTGTTCGCGAAAAAAAAAAAAAAAAAAAAAAAGAATTCATCCGAAACAAAAGCATATGTATTTTTTTTAAAAAATGAATCGATAAAATATGCAAAATTTTCAAACAGTAATTTTTTTGATAAACAATGATTATGCGAAAAAAAAAGTAATTTTCCTTCAAAGATAAATTGAAAAATTATAAGAAAATTATAATGCAACAATGTTTCTTTATAAAATTTTCGATTAATATTTAAATTTTTCAAGCGTTCTCACAAGATTATAGTAGTAAAATATGAACTTTAACTCATGAATATTTTTTATTGTGATCCTGGAAAATTATAGCATGTTTCAGAGGCATCTTGAATATAAAAGCATGAAAAATTATGAATAACATATTCTTAAAAAAGAAGTGTAGAATAAAAAGAAGTTATTTTATCTTTATTGGATATACTAAAAGTATCCGGGAGATATACTGTTGGGATATTTCGAAATCAAACACATTGTAAAAAAAAAAGAAGAAGAAAGAAAAATCCTGTGTCAAGCATATATTATAAAACACTTTCCAACACATTCAGAATACTGTAACAAAACTTCGCAGTTCAATAACGTGAGAAATTACGTTTAAGTAAACAGTTTGGGAAAAACATGACACATCTGAAAACCCAATGCCAGCAATTACCGTCAATAGTAAAAAAAGAATCCGAATAATTTTGTGCAGTGCCGTATACCTACCTGATTTACGGCAGGGCATTCGGGGCACGGGGGCCAAGGCGTCCGATTTTCCGAAACCCCCAAATGCTACTGAAGATTTTTAAATTATTGGCCAAAATCTGATGAAGTTTTAACTATTAAAAAACAAAATTAATATGAGAAAAATCTGTTTATTATGTAGCATTTATTGTTCTTTTACAGGGACACACAAAAGATTTACGTAACATTATGGGCTACGGGTAAAAATTATTTGCGGTACTTTTTATGGATGTTACGCTACTTCAAACATAATGGGATTGATTTAGATCGACTACAACATGCTTTCTCGGAAGTATAGAATAAGTAGCATTTATTGCCCGTATACAGAAACGCACAAAATTATTCTATTAAATAAATGAATCCAATACTTTCTCCTTTTAAAGATAGAAGAAAGTGAAAATGTATAAATTACGATACAGTTTACAAACAAACTGCATTTGAAAGTGCACTTTTCTCCCTAATCAAAGGTGTAAAAAATGGAAAGTGCAATGTTTAGAAGTTTTAAAAATTGAAGTAAAAGCTAAATTTAACCGTTTGGTGTTGCCAACGTCAAAATGGCGTCAGCGTTACGGACGGACACGTTTGTCATTTATAATATAGGTAGTTTATTTTCATATATATTACGTTACTTAAACAAAATATGACAATATGATTACTGTATCAGTTAACATTTTTTAGGTGGCAGGGCTTGCTTTCAAAATTAAGGTATTTTATGTTGTACTAAAACATAAATGAAAATTGTGAAAATAATATATAAATAAGCGTGTATAAATATTAATCAAGATACAATAGCAAAAGGGATGAAAATATGCTAGTGGATACTGCTGAAGAAATGGGGGTAACGCCAAAAAAACTACTCGGATGTGCCAATCCCAAAACTTTCTTATATCTCATACAAGTTTCATATACACCAAAAACAAATCTGCACCAAATTATGTCAAGGTCCAACTAAATCTAAGGTTTTATTAATTCCGTGCATTAGTTCATGAGATGTGACTATCACTAAAATCGTGTAAATCCGGAAAAATGCATTGAAGATTTACACCAAAACCTAATCAACAACAACTTATGTTAACGTCTAACTGAAGTTTGATGAAATTCTGTTCTTGAGATATAGCTATCATGAAAATCACGAAAAAATGAGTTGTTTGAAGGGATCTATCCAGAAAACTGAGGCAGTTGCTTATACGAAAAGCTATAAAATGTACTACAAATCAAAGGGATATAACTATATTATTTTTGTGTTGAACATTATTCAGAAAATTAGCACCAGAAAAATATACAAATATTTTATATAAATAATAAAATAAAACTGCTTTTCTTAAATAAGGTGTAAAGTTGGTTTCAGTTATAAAACCCAAGAGATGCCTAAACTGTTCAACTATACATACTAATAGTTCGATAAATGTTTTTTCAATCGAACTGCCTAATTGTGCCTTTGAGTCAGTTAGAAAAACCCAAATAATGATAGGAAGCATTATATTATTTAATCCATTATAACCGCAATTATTTTTGTCTTAAAAATAACTATACATACTAATAGTTCGATAAATGTTTTTTCAATGGAACTGCCTAATTGCACCTTTGAGTCAGTTAGAAAAACCCAAATAGTGATAGGAAGCATTATATTATTTAATCCATTATAACCGCAATTATTTTTGTCTTAAAAATAACTATACATACTAATAGTTCGATAAATGTTTTTTCAATCGAACTGCCTAATTGTACCTTTGAGTCAGTTAGAAAAACCGAAATAGTGATAGGAAGCATTATATTATTTAATCCATTATAACCGCAATTATTTTTGTCTTAAAAATAACTATACATACTAATAGTTCGATAAATGTTTTTTCAATCGAACTGCCTAATTGCACCTTTGAGTCAGCTAGAAAAACCCAAATAGTGATAGGAAACATTTTATTATTTAATCCATTATAACCGCAATTATTTTTTTCTTATAAATGGAAAAAAATGCATTTCACGCAACTTTTTTTCAATACAGATTTGGTGTCTTATTTTATCGAGAAGTTAGTATAGTCTGCCTCAAAAGTTTAAGCACTCTGCAAATCTGGTTTAAAATAATTGAAGAAGAAAATACTTTATACTAATTTACAATAAATAATCGACATTTAATCAAAATAAAATAAAATAAGCCATTTTGGGTGGTTAAAATAAAAAATATATTTATTATTTAATTTTTCTTTTTTCTTGAAGAAACGCTGTCTCAAAAGTTTAAGCACTTTATGCAATTTTTTTTAGAAACACGGGATTGGCCGTGTGTAATGACGTTGTATGACATCATGTTGCACTTTTATAAAAGTATAAAAGATGGAGAAATTATTTTATCTCGTTTTAAAAATGCCGAAGGGTAAAGAATTCACAAAATGTTAGGTTTTGAAAGTTTTTAAATTGAAATCGCAAAATAAAACTGTTTCTGAAATTGCAAAAGTTTTAAAGCGAGGTATATATCAAGTACTCACTAGAAATAATAATTTTAAGCGGAAACCGAGATGTGGACGACCACGTATGACGACTGTTCAGACTGATTGGAGAATACGGAGATTGGTATTTTATAAAACACATGTCCTACGGGGACAAATGCCTTACTGTTTTATTCAGCGATGAGAAAAGGTGAAACGTTGATGGCCCTGATGGTTGGAACGCGTATTGGCATGATTTACGAAAGGAACCAAGGGCACTTTTCAACAGGCAGCAAGGCGGTAAATCTGTTATGGTTTGGGGGGCATTTGGATTCAATGGCCAGACCTCTCTGGCTTTTCTAAAAGGAAAACAAGATTAAAAAAAGTATCAAGAGACGCTAAACTAACATTTGCTTCCATTCGGTGACATTTTGGGGGACATGAATGGACTTTTCAGTAAGACAATGCCTCAATCCACGTGTCACATTCTACAAAACTTTGGCTTTCTCAGAAAAATGTTAACGTTCTTGACTGGCCAGCTTTAAATCCAGACTTAAATCGATTGAGAATGTCTGGGGTATTTTAACCCGCCAAGTTTACGGCAACGGAAAGCAGTATGACTCTACTGAAGAACTCCAAAAGGCTATTGAGAAAACATGGTACTCTTTGCCACCAGAAACCCTACAAAAACTAATAATTTCGATGGACACAAGTTTATTTGAACTAATCCGAAATCACGGAAAAATAATTTGTAAGTAAAAGTTCTGTAAAAAATATAAATCTGGTTGTTTTTGACTTTGTGCATAAACTTTTAAGACAGTATTTAAAAATATATATATATTTGTTTTACAATTATGTAATTTATTTTTTTCTACTTTTGATATCAGTTATTTAAATAATGTTGCGAAATCTGCAAATAAGAAAATGTTATTCATTCTAACTTTTTATAATTCTTTGAAAATCGACATTTTATGCTTGTGCTTAAACTTTTGAGACAAACCTTATTATCAAAGAAATAAAGTATTTAGTTTCAGAATTACTGGTGTTCAAACAACAAAAGGGGTTTCAGATATAGTGTTGCTTTAATACAACGCAAGGCTAATATGGTCAACAACTTGAATAACCATAGTTTTTTTTTTTATTTTATAACTTTGTCAACGAGATTATACACAACGATTTGTTTATTTGAATACATTATGCTGACAATATTCGTTAAAACAATTATTGGTAAGACATGTAAATTTTAACAGTTTTATATCCACAGCAAGTTAGAAACGATTAAGAAACGTGTGTGGCATATGTGGCAACTATTGAAATTTAACTTACGTACAATAAATTTCGATAGAAAGGAAAAGGCTGTTGACGCGAGAACATTATCGCACTCTGATTTTTTTTTTTTTTTTTTTTTTTTTTTTTTTTCTGAAAGTTAAGTTAATCAAGAAAAGTACCTTCAACTTCCACAATTACCACAGGAGCAGAGAGCCAACTTCGGCCGCAGGAATAAAGTTTCCTATACACCCCTTGATATATGTATTCACATAAAACAGTGGAAATTTAGAAAATATTAACAAAAAAATAAATTCATTGTTCAGAAATAAAATTATTGTTTAATTAATTTATATGTTTATAACAATTTTCTTAATTAATTAATTTCTTTTAATATTTTTAAATAGTTTCATTTTTAACAAAATTAAGTTAATGAAGTCGAAAAGTAAAACATAATAAAGGAGAAAAAGCCAAACATAATAAAAGAGGAAATGTGATAAAGGTGAAAAAGTAAAACTTAATAAAGGAGAAAAAGCAAAACATAATAAAAGTGGAAAAGTTATAGAGGTAAAGAAAGGAATAAAGGTGAAAAGGTAAAAAGTGAAACATAATAAAGATGGAAAAGTAAGGTCTTAGAGATCCCGTTTAAATATGGATCCAATAAAGCTTCCTTATTTAAGTATTAGCATCAAATTGTACAGATATGTACTTTGAACATAAAACTTACAAGAGAAAAAATATCAGTTTTCAAAAAGTTTTCGCACACAAGACTTTTTTAAAACATAGTGCTTTCTTTATCAAAATATCTCATTCAGCTTATCTAACAGAGTAAGGGTTCGAAGATTCTAGCTCCCCAGTTACAGATTAAATAAAATTAAGGTTTAATCAATAATGACTCATTATTTGTTATTTCTATGAAATATACTATTTGTGTAATACTATGCACATCTAACTTGTATGTTTGTTTAATGAGCTGCAGAAGCAGACTGAATGTAACTGTCCACACCAACTTTTAATCAAAATGGTATTGCATATACTACGTTACATTATTTTTATATGAAATGTTCCCTTGACAATCCTATATCAACCTGAATCTTGAAATGCGATATTTTAAATCAGAATAAACTTATGAATTTGTGATTATAAGCAGTCTATTTATTCATTTCTATTCTTCACAAAAATTTGTTTTAAACTACAAAAATTCCGGAATAATATTCTTCCCATAAAATTTACAGAATTTATAGTAGCAAATGACCCTTTTCCCTCGTGTGCTCCGGAGATCCACCACCCCCCTCGTCCTCTACTCTCTGCGCCACTGACAATTAGCACATGGGAATAAAACTCCATCTCATGCTACTGTTTTCAGATGATTTACATAATTTCGTAGAAGTCAAAATTCTCTCCTGGGTGGAAAATATCCAGGAAGATCATTGTCAACTGTAGTCCCACAAAATGTGTCAGTCATACGGAAAATGATAATCGATGACATCGGCTCTTACTTAAATAATACAGAAGAACTATTATTCATGAAGAACTGCATATGAAAAAAATTAGTTTTTCGTCGGGTTACCCATAATTTTAACAGATGATCAAAAAACGGAGCGTGTCACAGATTTAGTAAATTAATACTAAAATTATTTAATGATGGACGATTCCAACATTCCAACATATGAAAATATTCTACTCTACGGTTAAAAAAGCCAAAAATTATTATTAGAAAATAGTGATAGGTACAAAAGTAAAGCCTGTGGAGACCTTTCTGAAAACAAAAAAAAAAGTGCGTAGTAGTTTTCCCCAAAAAAGTCAGTCCCAACCTGCTGGATAAATTAATTTTTATAGGATGAAAAAAACTGCAAGTATATCTCTAAAATTAACCTTTTTATAAATTAACTATTGGTTAGCGAAAAACAGAAAATACTCTTAATACTAGTAATAAATACTAATATCATATTTAATCATGTGTAATACATACCCTGTTTTTCATAAGAAAAATTTAAAAATGCCATGTGCATTATGCTTTTTCAACAGTAGGAAATCTGGGATTTGGAAAAACAAAATTCTTTAGAAACCTATTATTTTCTCTAACTTACCGTATTCACACACGTTATGCAAATAATTCACCCCCTTATTGAAATATCATAAAATTACAGTTTCTGCAGTCAATATTTTTCTCTCATTGTAAACTTTGTTTTAAGATATTGTATAATGCATTTTGCTCATAATACACAGACTACACCTCACAAGATTTCACTTACTACTTCTGTATTCATATAATTTCATTGTAAATTTCACGTGTTGTATTCGGTGACTTAGGAAAAGCGTTTGTGGTTTCATATAGGGGTCGGAAATATTCCATATATAATGTGCATCTCAATATTTAGACCTACAATTTCTGGTGGGAAAAGTGTACATTATATACGAGCAAATGCGGTTCAGTTTTACGAAATTCCAATTACTATACACTAATTTTGATTTTCAAAACACACCAGTGTACAATTTATTTAAATTTTCAAAATATAATCAGACCTTTCTGACCTGATCCTTTGGTTTTATAACAAAATTAATCATCTACGCTGTCTCTTTTTTCGCCAAGAAACGTCCTATATCAATACCCAAATTAATTCAATAAAAATCTGACATATTCTTAAATATTTTCTATAATGTGAATAAAATTAAAAAATCTAGAAATGATTGTCAGAAATTCGTGTAACCTTTTTAATGAAGAAAGATGCTTGAACACAATTTGTAATCTCACTTAACATCTCAAAAATTCCATACAATCCATCATCATCAAGCTTTATCAACAGAGACATTGAAAAAGAGAGCATTTATGAAAGAAATCTGTAATCCATCATTCGTGTTTAAAAGGAGGAAGAGCCTTTGTCGAACTTCCTGCTTACCTTTTTATAACAGCTCTGTTCTCGATGATAAACCATGTAGAAACACACTCTTTACAGATAGATAGATAACAGATTAGAAGTTAAAAAAAAAAAAAAAAAAACAAGTTGGAAATTGTACGTCAAACGTGACAAATGAGTTGCGTTCGTACTATAACTAGTTTTCATTCACATCTAGGTTCAATAGTTGTTGCACTATTTTACAAAAATTTTTATGAATACGAAATGTATTTTATATGCAGATTTTCATATTATAGATATTCATTTTATTTTATGAAATTAAGTTTCAATACACGTTTACAAACAATTCATTAAAATTCCGTTACATTAAAATTATGCAATGCGCAAACATCCAATACAAGACAATGTAAAAAAAATCATAGCTATTATTTCACTGAAAAAAGTAATTATATCGTCTGTTGTTATGATGTGATTAATTTCCGTAATAAAAGAAGTACATTTTAAGTTGGAAACATTTTATCTTTTGTTGACATTGACTGAAAATTCCAATGGGAAACTAACGCCTGGCTTTGAAATTTTCAGAACTTTAAATCCATATTTAGACTCTTTAATATCTATTTGTCCGGAAACATCTATCCAAAAAGCTGTCGGTAGATTATAACATTGCTATAATTAAACTTTTAGTATGCGAATTCGGTTTTAAATTCAGTAATACGGAAATCATAGGACTCCATTTTAAATAAGACGTAATCACCATGGCAACCTGGAATCATTACCTATCATGGGATATCATTGAATTAATTACGTGTGATAGGATTTAATAGAATGAAGAAAACTTTTATGAATATCTTTTTAAGTTTTAATTCGATTTTCATAAAATTTGAAATAACGGCAAAATTCTGCAACGATTATATATATTAAATTTCAAACCATTCGGTTGGGTAGTTTTTGCTATGGTAGTTCGACTCGATGTGCTACGTATTTATATAATTACGAACGCAACTAAAGAAGATAAGAAGTAAAATTCACATAGATTCTTCTATCTAACATTCTACTTCTCTCAGTGTCACAATTTTTAGACGCTTTTATTCGCGATCCTTTTGTTGTCTGTCTGGCTCAAATCTGGCAAACGCTTTTTTACTCACTTTCGTCGAACCGATTTTCTCGAATGTTGCACACGAGTTCATTGCCAGGGACATTGCAATATTCATGTAGTTTCAGGGCCGTAGCTCACCAGGGACAAAATAATTATCTTACTTTTTTGATTGAAATCACATATCTAACGTACCGATTTTGCCTGAATTTTGCACACAAATTCACTTTTGATGACAATGCATATTTAAGTGTAGTAAGGGCCGTAACATATCAGGGGCAGGCTACAGTGGCAAAATAATTTTCTTAAATTTTTCGAATAAAATTACATTTTTAACGAACCGATTTTGCTCAAATTATGCATACAAGTTCATTATCAATGACAACGCATATTCAAGTATTTTTTGCGCCGCGTCGTAACTTATTAGGAGCGGATTACAGTGACAAAAACATTATCTTACATTTTTGATTAAAATCACATATTTAAAGAACCGATTTTGCTCAAATTTTGCACACAAGTTCATTGTCGATGACAATGCATATTCAAGTATTTTCAGGGCCCTAACTCATCGGGGGCAGAGTACAGGAGGAAAACATTACCTTACATTTTTGATTGAAATCACATATCTAATGAGCCGATTTTGCTCAAATTTTACAAACAAGTTCATTGTTGATGACAATGAATATTAAAGTATTTTCAGGGCCGTAAATCGACAAGGGAAGGGTCTAGCGAAAACGAGCATTCGTTTTCGATTTTGTCTGAAATCAACTTAAATTGCGGTTTAAAATAGTGTATCTTTTTTTTTCCCTTTAAAAATTTTGTGTGTTTGTTTATTATGTGAAAAAGGTGAAGAAGAAGCTCTCTTCAAATTTGGGTCATCCATTGTGGCAATACTATCAGTTTCTTCTCAGATTTGTATGTTTGCTCGTCTAGTGGTTAGGGCGCTAGTTACAAGAGAAAGGGTACCGAGTTCGAATTCCAACCCATACATGAATGTTTGTAGTGGATAGAATTCCACTTTAAACGTAGGTCTCGGTCTGTTTATCCTTCATGTGTAAAAGAAGACCTCAGCGCTCCCCCAACAAACCAAACAAACCAAACCAGTTTCGTATATTTTTACTTTTGGTGTTTGACTTGACGTGTTAGTTATAAATTGTTTGTTTTTAATAATATTGTTTAATTGTTTCTAATCATAATTTTCAGACACCCTCTTTATCGAAAGCAGTTTCTCTCTATAACATAAAATTCAAGTTGTCTCATCTACAATCCACCAAACAGAAGCATGCTTACACCTTTGAAAATGACATCATATTTAAAAGAAAAATTGTATTGGTATTCACAAAATTCAAGTATTTTAAAACGACTCCAATAACTGACGACCTAATCACAAAATAGCGGAATCATTTTGGAGGTGAAAATTATGTCATTCTCAAAAAAATATATATCATTTTCATCCATGGAATAAAATATTTTACTATGATAGTTTCAAACATATGTCATATTCAATTACTTTCAATTTTGCATCTAAAGAGACTAATCCCCCACTATTTATTAGAACATCTTTGTTATGCACATATAGGAAGGCATTAAAACAAAAGTTAAAATTAATATTGTAGCCAGTGTTGAATTCAGGGGGTGGACCGAGGGGGGGGAGACATTCCCCCCGGAGTATTGAAATGTCCCTCCCGGAAGATTTGAGATTTTATGCTTTCAATGGTCAAAAAGTTTTATTTCCCCTCCGGAACTGTATAATGTCTCCCCCCCCCCGGAGCTACAGAAATCCCTCCTGGAGAAAAGTGTCTGAATTCAACACTGATTGTAGCATACCAGGAAATTCTATTATTAGTAAAAATTAATATAACTAAGCTTTCTGTGATGTGTACCATTTATGTGTACAATTAAGGGCCGTAATTAAAGGCCGTAAAACCTTAATCAGCCGTGCTTAAGGTATCCGTACACCTGTAAATGTGATTTTCGATAAAAATATCGATTTTTCATTTTTGAAATAATATTAAAACCCAATCTATCGAATTCTGATTAAATTGTGTCTGTATCTTAATTAGAACCCGAGTTATAGCAGTTTAAAATTACAGTTGTTAAGCTTGCCGAAGAATTTTTTTTACAACTGGAAGTATCGTTCTGCAAAGCGGAAGTAAGCTGAAACCTTTGTTTGCATTCTTCTTTTTCGAGATCTAGTATTTAAATCGGATTATACGTCCAAGAAAATACATACAGTGGTGGCCAAAAGTTTGGACATTTTTTGAAAGTTTCATGTTTTTCAACTTTGTGTGCTTGTAGAATATATTAATTTTCACTTAAATACAAACGTTTATATATCAAATTGAAGGTAATTTAATGTAGAATTTAATAATAAAAACAGTATTACAATATATGTATTACAAAAAAAAAGTTATGCTCATTTTAATAGAACAAACAAACACAAATCGTTTTGAATAAGGACGTGTTTTGTAATAAAAGCGTACTAGCCAATCACAAACACTGTTCTGAGGACCAATCAAATGTCTGTGACTATAGTTTAGGTTATTTGGATGGTAAAAGAGTTATTGTTGTGGAAATATTTTGAGGAATGATGCATACTAGTACAATTAAATAGAGTATTGCTGTTTTTGAATATTTAAAGTCCTTGTTTTAATTAAACTAATTTTAAACAATGTCATCAACAAGAAGAACTAATTGGACATCTACAAAAAGAAGCCGAATTGTCATATTGAGAGAAAATGGCCTCTCTTATGCTGAAATTGCAAGACAAGTTGGTGGTTCAGTGACTTGTTCTGGTGTACGAAAGTTCTGTTTACGTTATGAAAAAACGAAATCAGAGGAAAATAAGGCCAAATCAGGCCGAAAAAAATGCACAAGTGCTACTGCGAATAGAAAAATTAAACGGCTATGCCTTCAAGATAGAAAAATTTCATCAGATGCCATTAGATGTGAAATGAATCCAGCGGGTATTGCAGTATGTTCAAGAACAATAAGAAGAAGGTTATCAGGATTTGGACTACAAGCTAGAATTCCAAGGAAAAAAACATATTTAAATCAAAAGCAACGCGAAAAACGAGTTAAGTGGGCAAAAGAACACATTAAATGGTCAGAAAATCAATGGAAGCAAGTAATCTGGAGCGATGAGAGTAAAATATCGCTCTTTGGTAGTGATGGTAGAAAATACGTGAGACGTAGACTAGGAGAAGCACTTCATCCTGATTGCATTGAAGCAACTACAAAAAACCCAACAAATGTCATGATTTGGGGATGTATGCAGATGGTGTGGGCCGAATTCAAGTGATTGATGGCATCCTGAATGCCAAAAAATACATCGAAACTGTCCTGGAACCAAAATTGATACCTTCCATCAGGGATCTCTTCCCCAACAACGCACCATTTATTTTTTAGCAGAATTCAGCTCCATGCCACACAGCAAAAGTATGCAAAGCATGGTTTCAAAATAAAGGCATAGATATATTACCATGGCCAGGAAACAGCCCTGATCTCAATCCAATTGAAAATTTGTGGCGACGTTTGAAAATTCTTGTACGAAAAAAACGTCCATCCAATAAAAGGCAACTTATTGAAGCTATAATTGATTCTTGGCACCATGTGATTACGAAAGATGAACTCCAAACACTCGTTCACTCGATGAAAAGACGCTGTGAAGCTGTCTTAAAAAATAAGGGTTATCCTACTAAGTATTGGGATGGGTTGAGTTGATTATTGACGGCCAATTATCTACATTTGGGATATAGGCCCGGGGGGGAGTGCCCTTCGTGGGGATCTTTCTAAGGGAACCTAACCCGTATTTACGCATGGATAAATCCACGGCTCGAAGAAAACCATGAAAACTCCGAACGATTAGGCCGACGGGCGCGATTGGGATCGAACCCAGCACCTCCCGTCTACCAGCTTCGAGAGCCCTACTAAGTATTGATTGTGTAAGTATCACTTTAAAAAAATGCAAATCTAAGATAGATCTTACTATTAGTTGCATAACTTTTTTTGTAATACAGATGTTGTAATACTGTTTTTATTATTAAATTCTACATTAAATTACCTTCAATTTGATGTATAAACGTTTGTATTTAAGTGAAAATTAATATATTCTACAAGCACACAAAGTTGAAAAACATGAAACTTTCAAAAAATGTCCACACTTTTGACCACCACTGTAGAGTTAATAATTAAACCTTTAAAGAATAAGATATATTTTTATACGTAGTAAGAATTGTGTTTAAAAGTTATTTTTAGCTTTTTCTTATAATAAAGTTTTTTTAATTTTTGCTATACGCAAAACGTCCTGTAACAAAAAATTGTGCATGAAATGCCTATTTTTTTTTTTTTTTTTACTTCTTTTACAAATGTTTATGGAGGGAATAGACTACACTCATGACAACACATTAATTAGTTTTATATTTACCTTGGTATAAGTGACAAAGTTGTAACAAATTTTACGAATTTTTCATTACATTAGTACTTCAAGTGGCTATTTTGCATCTGAGATAGAAATGCTATTATAATGCGACTAGTCTATGTGCTAGAGAAAGTTATTATCTCTTTATTATGAAATTTACAAAATGCGAATATGGTTTGTTTTTGAGTTATCATGTTTTGCAGAAATGTCAATTTTTTACATAATTTTGACTATTTTTCACTTTAAAAAAATTTATTTGTAATTGCTAACAGTTTTAATATTATAAAATCATAATTAATCATAACATACTTTTAAAATAAGTTATTTCCTCTAATTTATCTAATTACTAGAACATAAAAAAACTTTAATTGACACATGACAAATGTTTTTAGTAATTAATCTCATGTAATGTCAAATTTTCTTTTTTTTTCCTTCTTCTTTCCTAATTTAAGATGAAATATTTATAAGAAAGTAAATTTATAAATAATGTGCAGGGTCCTTTGTTATTCCAAAATAATTTATATTTTAAATGATTGATATGAAATTCAATGAGTGCATGTTTTTGTATTTCTTTTGTGCTTAGCAAAATTGGATGTTAGAAAATAGAAAACAAACCTTACAGCGTGCTGCGAAAATTCTTCAACGCCTGTTTAAAGTTATTTTGATAGTATAACTATATTTTCAAAATTTGTGTTATTCCAATTTTTATAAATTACGTATCATTTAATACAGAATCTAAAACAGAAACTGTTTTAAAAAATAGGGATTATTTAAACAAGTTATAAAATAAGCCAAGATTCGTAAAAGAAATAATTAACTAATAAACAAATTAAAGCTGATTCACTCATAATTTAAAAAGTGAGAAATGTAATTAATGTTAAAAAAAACAAATATAGTAATTACATAAAAAAATGATGAATAAATGAAATGTTAAAAAGTTTAATTGTTCAAAACAGTGGACACGAAAGAAAAAAAGCCCCACACTTTTTAGTGATAGTCATACATTTTGTTTCTGTACAGCATTAATTTATCGTTTTACTTACCTATCATACGTAGTATAGGGTAAGTCTTGCAATCGTTTTAAAAATAGAAAAAAAAATGACGGATTTACACGTTTCAGACACTGGAGATTCCGAAAAACATATTTTTAGAAGGAAAAAAAAATTTCCGTCCGTCTGTGTGTCTGTAAACGCTCTCTCTCCCGAAAAAATTGAGATAGAGACTTGAAATTTGGTATGTACTTAGTATGTAATAATGGGAAGAAGCTTATTGAATTTCAGCAACCTCGATTAACCGGAACTACTTTTTTCGGACTCTCGAAATATTCGTTCTGATAAAAGGTATATAAATTTTTTCGAAATCGTTTATTTTAAGGAATGAATATAAAAGACAATAAAAAAACATAAATTTTGCATAAATCATGAAGTGGATCGAATAAAGAGTTGCCGAGATATTTGTAATCGTATTTTCCGTACTCTTCGATTTTTCGTGACACTGTATTTCATTCCAATTTCAATTCAAAGATATATTTTAATTGGAAATGAGACGCTTAATCCAACGCAGTAAATTCTTAATTAATACGATTATCAATTTTAGAGATAGGAGAATGTTTCTCTTACGCAATTCAGTAATAGAGCATTTAAAGTTTATGACGTCATCAAGCCACGATTTTATTCGAATTGCAATGCATTTTATAAATAGTTTACACATGTTTTATTTTCATATTTTATATTAGGCATATTCATGATGGGTAAGTATTACGGCGGCCCCAATGATTAGTTTTAAGTTATTTTCATAATGTCACTATATACATATATTTTCACATAATAGTACCACTCACAGACATTAACAACAAAATTTCACATATAAAAAGCCAATGTAGATTGTATTTACAAAGGTATACGTTATTTTCCTCCAAACAGAAGAAGTCCATTTTTCGTGAATATTCATATTTGAAGCCTTTTAAATTACAATCAAAGTAACATCTTGCATTGTGTTATCCATATATTTGAGGATTTAGAACAGTTCCTACCTAGTTGACCTGTGAACGAAACACAAAAAAAAAAAAAAAAAAAAAAAAAAAGTTTTATGCATTTCAATAATAAAAATATGCAGTTAGGTCATTTTTATTCACATTCCACAGCTTCCAATATAAAAAAAAAAAAACCTCAAATCTCAGTCTCCACTTTTCGAACCCTCAGTTTCCGATCGACTGTCACACCATAAATCAAATATTTTCCCTCGACATGCATACCAGCATGAAGATGGAAAATAGTTGGATGGAGTTCGACAGTTGATTGATACTTTTTATATCGATGTAGACTTCGTGAATTTCAAGAAATTGTGAAATGAAATTTCATCATTCAAATTCTCTTCCTCTGGAGAAAATATTTTAAATAAACTTAATGGCATATAATTCTTTTTTTTTTTTTGCTAAAAAGCGTAAAATAAAAACTTTATAAAACAGTAAAATAGCTTTATTAGATTATTGACATGTTCAGGCTTCCTCGGAGCTATTATCAAAGCAAACGAGTTGGAAATGGTACGTCAAACGTGGCAAACGAGGTGCGTTCATACTAAAACAAGTTTCACTGAAATTAATTATATCGTCTGTTATTATGATATGATTCATTTCCGTAATAAAATAAGTACATTTTAAGTTGCCAACATTTTATCATTTGTTGACATTGACTGAAAATTCCACTGGGAAACTTAAGCCTAGCATTGAAAATTTCAGAACTTGAAATCCATATTTAGAGTCTTTCTTTCCATTTAATATCTATTTCTCCGGAAACATCTATCCAAAAACTGCAGGTAGATTATGATTGCTATAATTAAAAAATTTTAGTATACAAATTCGGTTTTTAAATTCAATAATACGGAAATAATAGGACTCCATTTTAAATAGGACGTAGTCACCATGGCAACCTAGTATCATTACCTATCATGTGATAATCACTGAATTAATTACGTATGACAGGATTTAATAGAATGATACATCTCGGTTGCTTGACGATTAATCCTCGGAAGCTGCTATAACAAAGAAGTGCCAATTTTTAAAAAATTCAAATTATTTAATAAATATTTTTATTAATATCTTTTAAAATTTTGATTCGATTTTCATAAAACTTGAAATGACTCGACAAAATTCTGCAAAGATTATATATATTAAATTTCAAATCATTTGGTTGGATAGTTTTGGCGCTGCTATATGCGGACAGACGGACGGACGGACCAGACGACGACTACAGGTGCTAAGTATTTATATAATTACGAACGCACCTAAATAGAATATTCTACAATTGTACAGTCTCTGAAGTTAATATTTGAAACGCTATAATTTAATTTGTCAGGTACTTTTTCAAATTTATTTTTACCTGAATGTTTATTTCCATATTTGTAACCATGGAGTAACTCTAGCCACAATTTTGGTAAGTTAAATGATGCTGCATCATTACATATATTTACATCCAAGATATAGACACCCAAGTAAAAATAAAAAATAACGTGCGTAATTTGAAAAAGTACGTGAAAGATTAGATGATAGCGTTTCAAATAATAACTTCACAGACCATGCAATTATAGAATATTCTTATTTGTTTTAATAACGGCTCCGATGGAGCCGAAACATGTCAGCGATCTAATAAGATTTATTTTACTGTTTATAATGTTTTTATCTTATGCCTTTTAGCAATTAAATTAAGTATATTATTACAAGGTGTTATAATTTGTTATATTTTTAAACTTAATGGCTTTAGCATACTTTATTTTAATAAATGCATAATAAATCGAGCTAATTGGGATTTTTGAAGTTTTATTTTTTAAGCAATTCTTCTTTAATTGAAATGTCTTAGAATAACTAATTTTAACTTCTAGATTGAATCTAAGTAGCATCAGACATTATATATATGATCCTGTGTATATGATTTAAATAATCCCTGTACATATGATCTGTATAATCCCTATAATACCTGTATATAGAATCTATAGAATTTATACACACCACGTAGCATTCAAAAATTTAGCTAAACTTTAAAAAGCAAACAACAGTTGAAAAAGTTCAGCAGTTATCGCTCATAGACAGTACTATAACCGAATTTTTTTGTGTGTCCCTGTAAATGAACGATAAATGCTATGCACTCTATAATAAGAATCCTGTAATGCACCTAACTAATGTATATAAATTTCATTGCGTTTAATTTATTGAAACTTCATTAAAATACAATTCAAACAATTTTTCCCTGTACTCATTTTGTGTAATTGAATTATTTTAAGTGACCCTATAAATAAATGGTAAATTCTTTTCACTCAATATTCTACAAAAAGCATGTTTTACTGCACTTCATAAATGCATATGAATTTCATTAAGGTTGAAATAGTGTGACATCTTTAAAATGCACTGCAATCGAGTTTTCCTCCCATAGACAATAATGTAACGGGATTATTTTGAGTGTCATAACATAAATCAATTATATGGCAATCGGGGAGTTTAAGCAAGTTAGAGCGCGGGCAGAGAGACAGACAGACCTATACAGAGACAGATGGTCTGACAAACCGAATTTATAAACTCTTTTAAACTATGTTGGAAAGTGTTAAAAACCCATGGATAGATGAAAGTTATTTTTACAAGAGTTAGAACATGGATAGACAGCAGACGGCAGACAGACAAACCGTAGTCATAAACACTTTTCAAATCAGTTCAAAAATATTAAAAAAGATTATGTGTGTGTGTGTTTTAATTGAGGTTTAAATTAGAATACGGCGCGAGTTTGGTTGTATACCTCACCGATACCTACGGCCGAAAATTCTGCTTAAAGTCAACCGGAACCCAACAAAAAAAAACTTTTGTTGACCCTGAAACTCGAACCGCATCCGACAAAAAAAAAAAAAAAAAAAAAAAAAAAAAAAAAAATTATAAATATAAAATAGCTATGTAAAGACTCATAAAATAGAAAAATAAACGTGAAAAGACTCATTTATATTTAAATATACAGTTTATTATCTGAAACAATATTCTAGACTTTCTTTTGAAAAATCATGTTAGTCCGAATGTGACTCGTAAGTACCGATAGCGACCCGTAACCGAAAAGTCAAGTTTAAGTCAAGTCGGGCTCAGATAAAATCGGGTTACCCAATCCGATACAGGACCCTAGTTCAAATACTTGGACCTAATATAATCTGAGAAAATACTGAACAATGACCATTTTTAAGCACCTGTTTTTAATAGTATTATTATCTAACATCCGCAATTTGTTACACTAAGAAAAATGACACTTTCAAATCTGAGTAAATCGATGTTTTCATTTTCTTATGAAACATTTTGTTTCAAATAGGACGACCCAATACTTTCAATTCTGAAATACCAGAAATACTCAGAATATTGAAACATGGACATACTCAAAACTGTTCACATAGAGGTCAGTTTATACTCCTTTTTGAAACATGGACATACTCAAAAATGATTAGAATCAGTTCAAACTCCTTTTTGAAACATGAAATACTCAAAAATGAGCACATAGAAGTCAGTTCATACTCATTTGTGAAACATAGACATACTCAAATAGGAGCACATGATGTTTTATTCTTGAGTGTGTGCATGTTTTCAGAAATGAGTGTATACATGTTTCAAACTTGAGTCATTTTGATTCGGAGCCATTTTGACTATGCGACATACTCAGATTTGAATATATTTTGCTCAGTTTTGAAAATGTCGTTTTTAGAGTGTAGGATATGCCTATACCAACTTTCTTTTCAGGCTATAAGTATAATACAATTAAATACAGGAATAAAGACAAACTTTATTTCATGTTTTGAGACGCGATCGAAACTATACAAGATGCATTTAGAAAAAAATATATTTTGTCAAAACTTTTGAAATACAGTCAAAATAACATATTACATTGAACAGGGTGCATGTACGGTAATTACTTTTGAATACCACCATTTCTGAATTGTAACCTCCGCTAAAAGTAATCGCAGAGTGTGTAACAATTTTATAAATAAAGCAGATATTACTATTTGGAAGTAGTGATAATTCAAAGTGAAAACCGATCGCACCCTGTAACACTACATAAATGTTTGTGAACTTAATGAAAAGTACTTGACTGACCTATGCATTCAAAAAAGAATGTGTTTACGCGTTTGAATCATAAAAATTTGTTGAAAATTAGTTAAAAATCTGTTTTAAAGTTAGATCATGACTTTAACCCTTTACAACATAGTTGAAAAATGTTTATGAATTCGATTTGTTTGTCTGTCTGACCGTGCTCTAACTCTCATACGTATACTTGGATTGCACTGAAATTTTTATATGTTATTACTATAGAATGTCTAGTATTGAAAATGAAGTGTGTAGCATTTAAAACTCGTTTACAGGGACACGCAAAATAATTCCGTTACATTACACTCTAAAAACGACATTTTCAAAACTGAGCAAAAAATACTCAATTCTGAGTATGTCGCATAGTCAAATTGACTCCGAATCAAAATTACTCATATATATACTCATTTCTGAAAACCTGCACACACTCAAGAATAAAACATCATGCGCTCATATTTGAGTATGTCCATGTTTCAAAAATGAGTATGAACTGACTTCTATGGATTTAGTTTTGAGTATGTCCATGTTTCAATATTCTTGGTATTTCAGAATGGAATGGGTCGTCCTATTTGAAACAAAAAGTTTCATAACAAAATGAAAACATCGATTTACTCAGATTTGAAAGTGTCATTTTTCTCAGTGTAGAAGCCTCTATTGGGAGAAATCGTTTCCGATATATTTTAATGATGTTACAATGCTTCCAACATAATGAAATTAATATGTATCACTGAGGTGGACTAAAACATGCTTTCTTGGGATATAGAATAAGTAGCATTTATAAATCGTTTACAGGGGAAAGATCGTTTACGATACATTTTAATTTGAATGCCTAAGAGGGACTGCTCAGAGTGGGAAATCAGTCCTGTAGAGCATAGATTTTCCTCCCGGTCCCTTTATTTAAGTCTTTAAAAAAAGGAATACTTATTTCAGACGGAGCTGAACCCGCCAGAGAACGCGGCAGGGGGCAGAGTGAAAATAGACATGCTAAAGTGAAAATACCTTAATTTACTTAACAGGTAGTTCACTGCCGCAGACATACCTCCCACGTGACACTGGGCAGTGAAGATGATACTTCGTGAATGAATGATGTTGATACCAGGAATGATGTCCATAGCTCAGGAGTGGGTCAAGTTAGATAGATCTATTAAGAACTTTATGATATTTCATACATAGCGAAATTAAAAAGGATCACTGACATGTAAAGGTACTATCGTCTGCGGCAGCGAATTTTTTTTATACCTCATTCGATTCGTCTCATCGAGCTAAGTAATTTGCTACCTCGCATATCGGCAATTGAGTTTTTATAATGACAGGAAGCCGGGTCAAAATTTAAATTTTTGTTCAGTGAAAACCAGTTGCCGTCAAAGAAATAAGTAAGATATCAATTTATTTATGGTTTTTACACTGACATGCATTGATGCATTCATGCATTGATGACATGCATTGATGATGATAGTCAATTTTTGACACATTGTTCGTTCCGAAGAAGTGAGTAAAACAATAATATTTCTCACACTGCGCACAACGAGCAAAGGCTTCTTCAGCTGATTCGACGACGCATTCAATATATGCATCATAACTTGCGAAAACCTGCCTGTCAAGTAGCATACGAATATTTTATCTGCAGTTACAAATTCTTATAATAACAGCAATGATATAACCTTATAGTAGCTATTGGCAATGTATGGCACTGTAAAAACAATTAATAAACTTAAATCGCACTTATTTCGTTGAAGGCATTTGTTTTTAACTGAACGAAATTTTAAACTTTGACCCGGCCCCCTGTCATTATAAAAACCACAGACCACACAAACCACAGTACCTTTGCTTGTGAGGTGAAAGAAACAGCATGGTTTCTATAGAGATATTAACCCTTTGAGGGGCGGTGGGATATATTGTATCCCACCTAATTTTAATCCAACTGGAACCAGAAACTTTTAATTAAATTTTACTTTTTTAACTTTGACGGGGAAAAGTTGCAAAATTGCTTTTCCTTATTTTGAAATAAATTATTTCGTAAATACCGGTAAGAATTCAACGTTACAGGAACACAATTGCTTGCCCCTGAAAGGGTTAAGGAGTGCGTAGTATTTATCTTCATTTACAGGGACGTGCAAAAGAATTCGGTACAGAACAGACTTTTGCATTGTATCGATTGATCGATTTCATTGTGTGGAAAAATTAAATTTCTTAATAATATTCTGTTAGTGTTGGAAAGTTTTTCATAATCTATGCTTGATGCATGATTTTTTGTTCTTGTTATTTATATTACACTTCTTCAGATATAAAAATAATCTAAAAATAATCTCTGGGAGTTCTTCGAATTCTCAGGTTCCGATCGAATATCAGGCCATAAATCAAATATTTCCCTTTATATGCAATGCATATACCAGCTGCATCAAGATGAATAGGGTTGGATGGAGTTAGAAACTTTTTTGATGAATGCTTTTTATATCGGTGCAGATACAATCTTCGTGAATTTCAATCCTTAAATTTACGATTGTTTTTTTATTTATTTGAAAAAAATTTATTTGGTTATAGTTTTGTAATGTTTTAACTCCTGGAATGCTAGAAAAATACTGAAAAATATATTTATTTTACATTAAGTCTGCAACTTATTAATAATAGATTGTAACCACAAACGTTCCCATCATTTCCGTCATTCAGAGAAAAGTATACCAGGGGGGGGAGGGGGGTTCCTAAAAACATTGACCTCGGCTTTTACTCCTTAAATAGTGATCATAGACATATTATAAATTACAAAGTTGAGTAAACATCGTAAACAATTTTATGAAATCGATTCAAATTTTCAGGGCATTAAATGTAATGAAATACAAAATTTAAATTTTTATGCGGCACCCGTACAAAAAATTTCCCAGTGCGTAAAATGTGTCCCTACTACTATACACTATATATACTAAAATACACTAATAAGGTCATGTACAGAATTGCAGCATCTACTATCTACTATCTACTATATACAGAAGTGTCAAGCTCCCACAAATCTTCCGTAATATGTACGTTAACTGGACCCAGGTTTAATACGTTTCGCACCAGAAATTTTTTTAAGAAATGAAATTAAATAAGTTTCACGTAGAAACCTGAATTTATGTAAGTAAAGATTCATCAAATAATTTTTCTTGTTTGAAGCGTTGTTAGACTGGGTCAAATTAATCCACATATTACGAAAGATTAGTGGGAGCTCGGCCCCTCTAACTATATACCTAAAACACAAACGGAAATTTTAAACGGCTGCTTATAACTCAAGTTCTGCGGAATGAATTTTGATGGAACTTGCACTGTTCGATAGATAATTTTTCAAGGAAGATTTAAGTATATAACACAACGTTCTACGTAGTTTAGTTATAGAATTATGATGGAAAGTTCTGTTATTTTGTAAGAAAAGGTTACCATTGGTCATTTATTGGTGACTATTATCGTTGGCGAAAGAATTGAAACGGCTATATCATTTACAAAATAATAAAAACACCTCGAAAAACAAAAGAAAAACTTACTAATTTTATTTAAAATTAAAAAAAAAAGAAAAAGAAAACGATGAGAGATGATTTTATAAAATGAAAATATTTAATTTAAACGTGAAAGGGAATGTTCGCAATGCTTAAGAAATTATTCAATGTGCAATATTGCGTTTGAAACCGTATTTGGCGATTTGCTGTTTGCGTCTGGTTAAGAAAAATGCATCTGAAAATGTTATTATATAAAATCTGGGTAACAATTTTGTTTTTGATTTGTTCTTTTTTTTTTATTATTATTTATTTAAATTTTATTTTATGTAACTCCTCTATCATGTAACTTACAGAAGAAAATAGCAGATTATTATAAAATGTAATTATAAAAGTAATTATAAAATGACTGTACTTGTGAGTTACATGTTATTTGTTTATTTGCGGTTTTGATTTTATTTTTGTTGCCAAACAATTTGATTTTAACCCTTTCCGGCATAGACAAATTCTGTTCTTAAAATGAGAAAGTACTGACTGACACCGGAATTTACAAACGACTTTTTTAGAAAATAAAAACTCCTTATTTTAAGCTTTCATTGTAAAAACAAAACTTTATTAAAATATTCTTGGTGCCGTATGCAAGTTTGGAATTAAAGTTAGGTGTACCCGGAGTGGGACCATAGTGCCGGAAAGGTTTTAAGCAAAAAAGGATAAGCGTGACATTATTGGTTCAAGAGATGTCCAAAATAATGGTGTTTTATCAAGTGTACAAGAGCATTTTTGGAGTATTTTTTTATACAAATGTAAATTATACAAATAACAGTTAATATTATAAAAAATGAGTCCAATATTTGAATTTTAGTGTAAATGTCTGTAATCACCACACACAAATTATTAACACACATTTAAACTAGTCGGATGTGCCAATCCCAAAACTTTCTTCTATATCACACAGGTTTCGCATACACTACAAAGAATCAGCTCCAATTTATATCAATGTCTAACTGAATCTAAAAGTTTTATTAAATTCCGTGCATTAGTTCTTGAGATATAACTATCGATAAATGGTGTAAATTCTGAAAAATGTAACATAGCAGCGCCACCTGTTGGGAGATTTAGACCAAAACATAATCAACAACAACTTATGTCAACGTCTAACTGAATTTGAAGTTGGATGAAAATCCGTGCATTACTTCTTCAGATATCGTTATCGTGATAATAATAAAAAAGTAACATAGCAGCGCCACCTGTTAAGATATCTATACCAAAACGTAATCAGCGTCTATTGATGTCAAGGTCTAACTGAATCTGAAGTTTGGTGAAAATAAATGCATTAGTTCTAGAGATAGCGGTATTGCAGAAATTGCGAAAAATTCAGCATAGTAGCGCCATCTATTGGGCTATTTTCACCAAAAACTAATCAGCACCATTTTATATCAGGGATTAACTGAATCTAAAGTTTTATTAAATTCCGTGCATTAGTTCTTGAGATACAGTGCCCACAAAATGTTTGTCACATGCAGACAGACAAAGTCGCAGACTCACAGACAGACATTTTCTAAAAACAGTCAAATCGCGTTCAGGACCTTCTAAAACGTATAAATCCGCCGAAAACCGGAAGTCGCAAATTTTCATAAATTCAATACTTTCTTCTACTAAAGCAAATCACCATTCATTTCATTTTTGTTTTCATTTGCATATCTTATCTTCTTTTTGGAGGTTTTTAAAAGATATTCGACTAATCTTTTGTAATCGGGTCACCCCTCAATTGGTGTATTTACTATATTGTTGAACATTTCTTTAATATTTGACGGGAACTCTGAATCATAAATATGATTGCAGATGATTACATGAAATTTGTTGTCAGAGATTGGTAAATTTGAGGTTTTTCATTGCGAAATAAACGGACAAAAGAAGATTTACTGTTATTTTTCATCTACACTTATTTTAATATAACTATAAACGCAATATTTGCAACTTACGACAAAAAAATGAAATGCCAATGGTGGTCAAGAAACACTATTTGCTGATTTATCATTTTAACTTATATTAGATAAGAAAAAAGTACCTGGAATTCAGATTAGATAAAATTTCGATCATTATAAAGATATTTTGTCAGACGCACAGTCCTAGCCGCTAAGGTTTGGGACAAATTAACGATTATGAGTGTTATGGGGGTTTATTCAGACAACACACTGTAAAATAATGTAATCTTGAAAATAAAAGAAATAGCAAACCTATTTATTTCTCAGTGTTATTATACTCATTAGAGAAAGAAAAAAAAATCTTTGGTTCAAATATTCACCAAAAAGATTATTACTAAACATTTTGCATAACTAACTTTATTTATCATTTTCAAGGAGTTTTATTAGTGAATGATTCAATCAACAGCAATTTGACATTATTTAATGGAACAGGGTTTGGCGCGTAAATAAAATCGTTTTGTAGGTAACTCTTGTACATTTGTAACCATATCGTTGCAAAAACTTCTAATGTTTGACTTCAAACTTGGCTGTGGACCATATTATAGAAGATTAAGAAAATTTTACTAGATGGCAAACCAGAGGATTATTTTTCTACGTAAATCAGTTATCGAGGTTTTTTTTTCAGGTTAATGGTTACATGATTGCAACTGTTATATAAAATGAAAAGTCAGTGAAAATTATGTTATTTAATTTTATTCAAACAATTCAGCTTTATAAACCCATTTTTTATTATTCACATTTCTTTTAAATACGAAAGTTAAACATTGTTCGTTGTGTCCAAATAATTTATTACATTTTTCACTGTATTTAATCTGCTGGACTGAAAAGATAGAAAACTGTAGTAGACTTGCCAACAGATGACTATATTACGAAATACAGGGTGTTTTTTTTTAAACTGACACTATTCAGAGCCGTCTGTAGCTCGTTCTAATAACTGGATTGACACAAAATTTTGTGAATGGACTAAGAAAACCATGCGAAAAAAGATTCCAACAAAAAAAATTTAGTTCCAATCACCGCCGATAGGGGGAAATGTGGCGCTGTACATTGAAAAAAACCCATCAGAAACAGACAAAATTAATAATTTGGATAAAATGCCACGTTTTATTCATCATTTACACTTTCCCTTTCGTTGATCGCAGTTGAAACATCCATTATCACTTTTTCTGCCACCGGTTTACGTCCTCTGCCTGACCGAACTGCTAGCGAGCCTGTTTCTTCGAATTTCAGAATCATTGCTTTCAATACATTAACGGATAAAGGTCCTTTGCGCAGTTTATGGTGTGTTTTAAGTAAACGAAGAGCGGCTGGTGCATTGCACTGGTTACAATATAAGAACTTCACAAGTAACGCGCGCTGCGGTAACGTGAGATTCATTTTCAACCTGAGCTGAAATTGTTGCTCGGTGTTTTTCGCATGCATTTATAACTTAAACTATTGGCGCTACTGTCGCTTGCGTAAGTAAAAATTTGCGTTTTCATTTTTTGCCCGTATTTTATGCTAATTCCCAGATGCATAAATGACCACAGCGCCACATTTCCCCCCTATCGGTGGTGATTGGAACTAATTTTTTTTGTTGGAATCTTTTTTCCCATGGTTTTCTTAGTCCATTCACAAAATTTTGTGTCAATCCAGTTATAAGAACGAGCTACAGACGGCTCTGAACAGTGTCAGTTTAAAAAAAACACCCTGTATAATGCAACATAGAGTGAGATTGTATTTAAGCTACCAGAACCACACAATAGCACCAAGCTGAGAGGCCCGGAGTTCAAGAACTAACAAACGAAAATGAATAACCCGAACATTATTTAAGTTCAATGGTCAATCTCTGCACTGATTGTATTGCTCTCTTTTTTAGTAGCTTGGTAACTAGAGAACATTTAATTTCTGTTGGTCATAACGGCCACATTTCTCTATCAAACTGTACTATAAATAATCAAATAAAAAATTGCTTCCTAATAGCACGAATTTTGCCTAACGCATAAGATAAGATAATAGCGCAATGGCATTCGCATTGTATTCAGCAATCAGGAAGGACTTTCCAGGTGAAGGTCCATATTACTTTAAAGTACATGGTCGAATTCCCATTTCATTTGATTCAAGGTTCATTTGGAAAATGGACCAGCGGGCATAGCCTGCTAGTATCTAATACAAGACAATGTATAAAAATCATCGTTATTATTTCACTGAAATAAATTATATCGTCTGTTATAATGATAGGATTAATTTTAGTAATAAAATAAGTACATTTTATCTTTTGTTGACATTCACTGAAAATTCCATTGGGAAACTTAAGCCTAGCTTTAAAATTTTCAGACTTTCTAATCTATATTTAGACTCTTTTTCCATTTAATATCTATTTCTCCGGAAACATCTATCCAAAAAACTGTCGGTAGGTTATAGGATTGCTATAATGAAACAATTTTAGTATACAATTCGGTTTTTAAATTCAGTCATACGGAAATAATATGACTGTATCTTAAATAGGACGAAATCACCATGGCAACCTGGAATCATTACCCTTCATGGGATATCATTGAATTAATGACGTATGATAGGAGTTAAGAGAATGAAGAAAACTTTTATTATTATCTTTTAAAGTTTTGAATCGATTTTTATAAAATTTGAAATGACTCGACAAAATTCTGCAACGATTATATATATATTAAAATTGAAACCATTCGGTTGGGTAGTTTTTGCACTGTTATATGCCGATGGACGGACGGACCAGACGACGATTAAAGGTGCTACGTATTTATATAATTACGAACGCACCTGAAAATGAACTTAACGTAAACAGTTTCTAACTTTAAACTCGAATAATTCCTAAACTATTTGTCCGAATCATTTCCCGTTTTTAATTTAAAGGTAAAATTTACAGAAAAATCTAAATATGATGTAAAAATTATGTATTAATAGTGAAAATTTTCAAATTTGTCATGATTTCTATATGCATCCATTATATGCATCAACTAAGCAAAATATATGATTAATTAGTAAACGTTATAAGTAATCGATTTGGTATGGATCATATTTTTATACGACGATTTGCACCAGAGTTAGTAAGGGGTAAGTTAACGTACTTTTACTTTCTTTTTTACTTTCTTCTATCTTTACAAGAAGAAGGTATTGGATTCTTGAAAATTTTTGACTTTCGGTTTTCGACGGTCCTGAACACGATTTGACTATTTTTAGAAAATGTCTGTCTGTGACTCTGTCTGTCTGTATGTGACAAAAATTTTGAGGGAACTCAAGAACTAATGTTCGGAATTTAATAAAACTTTATATTCAGGTAGTCGCTGATATAAATTGATGCTGATTAGTTTTTCGTAAAAATCGCCCATCAGGTGACGCTGCTACGCAGCATTTTTCGCGATTTCCGCAATAGCTCTATCTCAAGAACTAATCCTCGGAATTTAATAAAACTTTATATTCAGTTAGTCTTTGATATAAATTAGTGCTGATTAGTTTTTGGTAAAAATTTTCCAGCAGGTGGCGCTGCTATGCAACATTTTTCGCGATTTCCGCAATAGCTCTATTGCAAGAACTAATGCTCGGAATTTAATAAAACTTTATATTCAGTTAGTCTCTGATATAAATTGCTGCTGAATAGTTTTTGGTAAAAATCGCCCAGCAGGTGTCGCTGCTATGCAGCATTTTCCAGGATTTACACGATTTTAGCGATAGTCGTACCTCAAGAAATAATGCACGGAATTTAATAAAACTTGAGTTTCAGTTATACCTTGATATAAATTGGTGCTGATTCGTCTTTAGTGTATGCGAAACCTTTGTGAGATAGAAGAAAGTTTTGGGATTGACACAACCGACTACTTTTATGTTGATTGTATACATACCTGCCAACCTCCGGCTTTTTAAAAATTAAATAAACCTGTTTTGAACCAGAAAATTTGTTCGATTAAATGTGTCTTGCTTCTATGTGGAAGTCATTTGAAATCTACTTAATTTTAATTATTATTAAATAAATTTCTGGTTTGAAGTATGTTACTTTGATTTTTAAAAAGCCGGAGGTTGGCATGTATGTAGTATATATTTACCCGAAAATAAAGTTTCAACTATATTTACAAACAATCAGTAATATGTCTAAGGAATACAGTAAGAATTGCAGTAAGGTAAATTGGTTAAATAATTTGGTAATTATTAATATTTTATATCGGGATGCTGTATTAATATATATTTTTTTTCGTTATACGAGAATTTTTATCAACGAAAAATGAAGACAGATTAGTTACATTTAGTTTCTGTTTCTTCTAAGCTATGATCAGATATTTTCTGAAAGAGCAAAACATGCGAAAACTTCTAATCGAGCCTTATTACAAGGATCGCACACTCCTTATATTTTGTAAGAAGTCTGGCACCACTAAATGATAAGAAAGTTTCTATTTATTTTTTAAACACATAATTCGTAACCATCGTGTTTATTCACAGAATTAGCAATATTTTTCCGAAGTTAAATAAAGCGAATAAAACTGTTAAAAATTTGTGGTAGAATCGCGCGAACGCTGTATTATCAAAGTTCCAGCTAAAATAAAAGACCCGCATTGCTGAAAATTGAAAAACAAATTGCACGGACATTGCATAAAAAATATGCTCAGTTGACTCGCACTTAAAAATACGAAGTTAGGTTATTGTTACTTTTATTTTTATTCATGTTCCATTTGCTTCTGATATAACAAAATAAATCGCACATATCTGTTGCCACTTTTCGAACTCTCAGTTCATCTGGAAAGTCAGCCCAGACATAAATCAAATATTTTTCCTCGATATGTATATGAAAATCAAGATGGAAATAGATTGATGCAGTCTGGCATTCGATAGACATTTTTTATTCTGTGCACATCTCAAATTCTTTATGACTATAGAATTTCGAGAAATATCAGAATGAACTTTCGAAATTCAATTTTCTTTTTCTGGAAGAAATATTTTGTATAAAATCTGTGAAAAATAAATTCTTATTTGAGTTTAATAATTCTAGTATAATCTAAAGTGCAATTATTTGAAAAAGAATTACGGGGATTATAAAGGGAATTACGGTTCAGAGCTACTTTGTAAAATTTTATTGGAATTACATAAAGTTTTTGTTTTCAAGTTTTGTTTTCTGCAAGTACAATTAGTACACACTGAGAAATCAAAATAAACACTTGTAACTATTAAAAAATATATAAGGATATTATTTGGAATATTTTATATACTTTTAGGTGCGTTCGTAATTATATAAATACGTAGCACCTATAGTCGTCGTCTGGTCCATCCGTCTGTCCGCATATAATAGCGCAAAAACTACCCAACCGAATGATTTGAAATTTAATATGTATAACAGTTTCAGAATTTCGCCGAGTCATTTCAAATTTTATGAAAATCGAATCAAAGGTTATTAATAAAAGTTTTTTTTTTATTCTGTTAAACCCTATCATACGTAATCTATATAATAAAAGCGCAAGTCATGTGACTGAGGAAAACAAATACGGGCTAACCACATCTTTTTTTCATATGCCAGGCGCCCATTTTTATTCAACATTATGTTTTCGAATAAAATTGCATAAAAGTTACACTTTTAGAAAGAACGTTCAAAAAAATTGTTTGCTTGATAGATGAGTTACATTCAACAATGTATAGATTCTGAGATAACTTCAGTGGAAATTAAGTTAACAGCCGAATATCTCAATCCTTTAGAGTAAATAAACACAGGAGATTATGATCATTATGATTCATAAAAATATTAAACCATGCAGGTAATCATTCGCAAAGTAAGATCTCCATGATGAAAAAAAAAATCGCATTTGTAAACGTGACATAAGTAACAAGAAAAAAGAGGCATGGTCATTTCGCTCCTAGCAGACGACATAATTCATTTCTCTGAAATAATGAGGATGATTTTTTATTTTTATATACATTTGGAAACTAGTTATAAAACGAACGCACCTCACATGTCACGTTTAACGTATAATTTCCAACTTGTTTAATTGTTGTAAGGGGTTATTTTGATTTTTCAGTGTGCACTAATTGTGCCTGCAGAAAATAAAACTTGTAGAAAACAATTAACTTTGTGTAATTCTAATTAATTTTTATGAATTTGCTCTGAACCCGTAATTCGGTTACCAAATAATTGCCCAAAACCTACCAAGCAATTAAATACATGAAATAACGCCAATAAAATCAAAAACGTCAATAATTGCTAGACCTTTTTAAATGAATTGAAATCTCATCTACTATTGAAATCTCATCTTACTTTATAGCATTTGATAGTAAAATATCTAGTTTACCTATAAAAACATATACATATGAATTATATGAAGTTAGGTCATTTTTGTATGCATTCTAAACGCTTCTGATATAACGTTGGTTGGTTGGTTGATTTATGACGGCCGATTATCTACACGAGGTAAGGCTCCTATATACATATTATAGGAGCCCTAACACGAAAGATGTAGGCCCTAGGAAAGAGTGCCCGGGGTATTTCTAAATTATCCTAAGCCGTATTTATGGCAAAGTTCGAAGAAAAACACTCAAAACTCCGAACGATTAGGTGAACGAGCACGACATGGGTTTGAACTCATCACCTCCCGTCTACCAGCTTTGAGAGCAGAACCTATCAGCCACTGGTGGGGCCTTCTGGTGTAACGATAATTACTGATATATGTAATATGTTACGTTCTTCGAGCAGTTAGAGTTGTTAATTGGCAGTTGTTTGCAACTTTTGAAAGTGGGCTAGATTTATGCTATTTTTGTGTTTTGCTTATTATATAATGTTGTTTGGCTGTATTTCCGGATTTTACAAAAAAATTTTCATCAGCGCGTGGCCGACTCGGGCTTTAATCACGCTAGTCGCATTCTAAGGAGCCCTTTTATAATAGAGGTGGAATACAACTACCTAGCAAAGTATGCAGAGCGTTTTTTTTTTCAGAAATACCATTGAAAATGCATAGGATGTTCCGAAGAGTCGTTCCCTAATTACAAAATTTATTCATAATATGTATAAGATAGACATGTGAAACTGGCTCCAAAATATTGGAAAACTAACTAAATTTTTTTGTTGCATTTTCCCGTAACGTGGCTGTAGTGTAGCAATGTTACTGTCCAGGAAAATGGAAATGTTCACAAATCATATCTGTGGGACACACATGGGGACATGCCGGAGTCCGGCATGTCCCCATGTGTAGCGCGATGGCTCCCCTAAGGGCACGGGTTCCGCCGTCGCATGCTATCGTAGCGACCACGTGGTCAATCGCTTGGGATGATGTGCAGGTGGTGATGCCCCCACCAGCCGTAGAGCACACATTACTCATCCTAGTCATGCCCGTTAAAACTTCTCTAGAATTTGGGTACGGCGGTTGTCCCACCTTCGGCGATGATAATTTTATCGTAAAAAAGAAAAACAGAATTAAGAGTAATCACCGACAGTGTGTTCAGAGCATGGATGTATTATAAACTGCAGCCTACCCCTTACGAAAAATCCTGGTTATGTTTTCTCTTATTAATTAATTAGTTGAAATCATTAAAAATAATACACTTTTGTTACATATTTACGAATCATTGCATAAACAGAAAATTTGTTTAATTAAATTTCAAATTCTAGGGAGGGGTATTGTTCTCTCCTGCCGCCCTCCCCCTTCCCGACGTTCATGCATGCGACACTCATGGATGTGTTCCCATACACCACATCCTAGTTCGATTTTTATACGGAACACCTCAAAAATAATCTTTAATCAGCACAAGAATTATCCTGTTATTACGAGGGCCCAATCACATGCCAAAAGAAATGTTCTTCAGGTAGGCGGGTCATGCGTTGTACCACTGAAATGAGCAAAAATGTGAAAGATTTTTAATTTTTTGAAATGCATATGGATGTTCAACGTTTTGCTAAAAAGCAGTGGCATGCAACGAATAGTGACGCGCTAGACTTGCGATGAATAGTGGCATGCAAAAAAAGCAATGTAAACATTGCTTGCCCATACTTGCCAACCTTCCAGAATTTTTTTTTTCCTGTCAGAAAATTATACTTTGAACCAGAAAGATTATTTAATGAAAACTTCCTTGTTTCTATGTGTTTGCCTCAAAAATTCTTCTAGTTCAGAAAAAGTTATGCTAAAGCCACGGCTAATTCTAAAAGAATCATTGGGGTTAAACCAGGGCTACACTACATACCGGGCTTGCTCATTCATTATGATGACGTCACAAAAGGTGGCTGACTAGGAGGAAAGACATACAGCGATTGGCACAAAACGATGGGCGCGTTGCTTTGGACCAATCGCTGGTCGCGGTCAGCCACCATTTGTGACGTTTTGAGAGTGAATGAGCAAGCCCGGTATCTAGTGTTGCCTTGGTTAAACAGTGTTGCTATATTGGAGTTTTTGTCCCCATTTTGGGTAATATTGAACCTCCAGGGGAATTTTTGGGGGACAAGAAGTTCATAGGGAAGTGGCGATTTTACAAACCATCACGCGTAGAGCGATTGGAAGCAGTGTAGAATGATGATTGGCTAAAAGATGGTTACATAGATGTTGAGGGGAGGAGTTAAAGCGTATTAAATAAACAAGTATATTAAAAGCTATTAATTCCTGTGTCAGATCTGCGATTTCAGAAACCATCACGCGTAGAGCGATTAGATTCGATGTCGAATGGTGATTGGCTAACCGTTCGTTTTTTTTTTTTTTTTAAATCAACTAAAATCAGAAATATTCATTAATAAAATAAATTATTAAAAAAATAAATAGATGAAGCTTCCAGAGGATACCCAGTGGCAATTTTACAAACCATCACGCGTAGAGCGATTGGATTCGATGTCGAATGGTGATTGGTTGACTGCCCGAGACGATGTAGAAGGAGCTTAATGCGGTTGAAGAGGATATTTTTCATTTCATTGAAGATTCAAAAGATCGTCTGAGCTTGCATATATACATGTTTGCTTTATTTTTAATGATGCTTAGGACATATTAAACGTGTCTAACAAAAAATTATTAACTTAATCCATTTAAAAGAGAACAATCCATATGTACAACTATCATTTGAAACAACAAATCAAATACTTCTCACTCATGTATTTTCAGACCTCATTATCTAATTCAATTCTTGTTTATTTTATTTTTTTTAAGAAAAATAAAACTAATATTTTAATTGTAAAGGTTAATGAAAACTAATTTCAATTTGTAGTAGCTTGAGTACATTTTTTAAGGGAAAAAACTATACGTGCAGCATAATTTATTGATACATAACAAACCTTACATAAAGTTAAACATATTTAATTTATAAATTATTATATTCTTCAATATCTATAATCTATAACTTCCAATTTTCAAATAAAGATTACATGTTTACATTTTTTTGTAGTTTTTATTTTAAATTTTATTTATAGTAAATACTAACTACAATTAGCTAGAATTAAACAAAGAACAATATATTAAACATTATTTCACAAGAATAAACTGAGAGCACAGCAAATAAATGTTAGCTTTCTGAATGTTTATTATTTTTTTTTTATTATTCATAATTGAATTAATAAACGAAAATAAAGCTACTAGGTTGTTAAAATATTTTTGAACTGTGTTATTTCATAAAATCAACATATACTTAAGCAATGCAGTTTTCAGATTTTTATATAGTTTGTTATTTCATAAAATCCATATATACTTAAGAAATGCAGGTTTCAAATTTATATATAGTTTAAAATTTTTTACTGAACTTAAAGGCTTATTAAACAATTTCCTTCATATCTGTAAGTCAAGAGAGCGTAAAATACAAAATTTGCCATACAAATTCATTTAATTTTGGAAATATACATAATTATTTTTTCTTTTTACAATTAAAAAATCGCAAATATTGCATGTATCCACGGCAAAATATAACTGAAAAAACCACATTCAGTAATTAAATAATTTAAAAAGCTATACAAATTACACTCGAACGCCTAAAATCCATGCAACATCTAAGCCATTAAAAATACACATACACATGTATATTTATTTTTTTATTTAAATAATTTAAATGGTTTATTACGAAACATAAACCCTCCAATCAAAACTCCCTTATCATAGATCAGACTTGTCAATCCGGAGAAAGTCTATGGGAGAAAATGTCCTCGGTAATTGCCAACTTATTCATTGACTTTCTCCGAAAAGTATCGCCGCCTGGTGGATACTACCGATACTAGTTCATAAACAAATGCATAGAACAAATGGAGCTGTGAAAAAATTTCGTGTTATTTCGTGTCGTAAATACTCCTATTACCATGGAGATCCTGCCTATTACTGACGATTGATGGTGCTAGTAGCAGGACAACCATGCGGTCAAAAGAAACTTGCTGTTTGTGAGGCCTGATACTATGATAAGGAGGCCTTGCCTCCAATATGTAATAATAATAATACTCACAAAATGTGTCGTGGCGCCAGCTGTTCTTAAAATAAAGCATTAAACAAAAATAAAAATTATAAAATAAAACCAAGATATGAGAATTTATTTTCGAGCGATTTTTCAAAAATCCAGGATAAGTAAAGGTTTTTTGAGCATAGCTCTTAAAATCATTAATATTTGGTTAAAACCAATTTTTAAAGTGATTTGAACATTTTAATTCAATGATACCTAACCCTTTTTTTAAATAACAACCTTTAAGGTTGTGATAGATCTACCAACCAAATACAACATTAAGAAAAAATATGAATTCTGAAATTAAACTGCATTAAAATACTTTTTATTAAAAACGAGAGCTATAATAATGAATTTGATAGATTGTATGTAGTTATGTTCGAGTAAAACCTACCCCCCCACCCCACCCCACCCCCCACCCCCTAATAAATGTTGTTATTTCTCTTACCTTCTCCCTCATAAAAAATACAAAGATTAACTTAAAAATAGTTCAATAGAAAAATAAACTAAAACTAGATGTCAATTTCAGATAATGACAAAATTGTCAATATAGTTTTAAACCCTGGTGTTGCTCAAGACCCAAATACAACATTAAGAAAAAATATGATTTCTGAAATTAAATTGCATCAAAATACTTTTTATTAAAAATGAGAGCTATAATAATAAATTTTATAGATTTTATACAGTTATGTTCTATTAAAACCTACCCCCCCCCCCCAACCTTTCCAATAAAGGTTGTTATTTCTCTCACCTTCTCCCTCATGAAAAATACAAAGGTTGACATAAAAATACTTTAATAGCAAAGTAAGCTGGTTGTCAATATCAGATAATGACAAAATTGACAATTTAGTTTTAAACCCTGGTGTTGCTGAAGACCCAAACCCAAATTACTGAATTAATGCATAATGAATAATAATCTTGAAATTTTAGACCAGCACAGTTATTGAACTAAACAGGAATTAATTATAACATAAAAAAGGACATGCTGTGATTTTCAATCATGAGCCTGGTGTCAATAACCACTATACTAGATCTGACGCGATTTTACAAACCGTCACGCGTAGAGCGATTGGAGGCAGTGTCGAATGATGATTGGCTAAAAGATGGTTACGTAGATGTTGAGGGGAGGAGCTAAAGCGTATTAACTGAACAAGTATATTAAAAGCTATTAATTCATGTGTCAGATCTAGTATAGTGGTTAAAACACCCGACTCGTGATTTTGATGTATCAAGTTGTGTCCTTTGCGATTTTTAGAGTTTTGCTTTGATCTTTATTGAATTAGTTAATAAAGAATATTTATTAACAGTGCTTCTTGAGCATTGATATAAAGATCAGTTGATCTTTATCAATTGCTCTGCAATATTTTATTGTCCATTAGATAATTAAATTTTAATTAGAATTAAGTTAAACAATATTAACTTATAATTATAATTAAGGTAAATAAAAATAAAATTTTTATTACATACAATAAAATTTAATATCAGATAAATTTCAAGAATTAAATTAAATTTTAATTCATATAAGCTACTTTTTAATAACTATACGAACATTTATTAAAATGCAATAACTCCTAAACTTTCATTAAAAATATTTTTATATTAGAACTTGAGTAACATATGATTACCAAATTAGCAGAATTAATTAATTAAAGTTTTCATCTTTTAAAATCAAGCATTGATCTTAAAAATCTCTATTAATTTACTAAAATTCTTTTTACCAATTACTGGTTGATCTGTAGTGATAAAATTGTAGAAGATTACCATATTTAAAGGGGTTTTTATTATTATTATTTTATTATTTAAATTTTTAATTGAAATTTTGGTACATTTAGGCTAAAAACAATAACAACCAAACTAAATTATTATAAATAGATTAAATAAAGCATACAATGGCATCATTTCACAACTGTTTTACAAATAATAATAGTGAGAATAAAGGAGATAAATCTATCTAACACTAGTAATAATAAATATAGTTATCATTATTTTAATTTTGCGGAAAAAAATGTTGAATGATTACCGTAATTTCGCGCGTATGCGCCGCACCCAAGTTAAGTCTTTTTCAAACCGGAAACTTTATTGAAAATAAGAAGTCAAATAAGTGCTAAGCAGAACTAAGTCACATTTATTTCAAATAAATTCTGGTAGGAAAACGAATTGTCTGAGGTGCGGCGTATACGCGCGAAATTACTTATTTTAAATTGCTTATTTTAAAATCACAGCATGTCCTTTTTTATGTTATAATTAATTCCTGTTTAGTTCAATAACTGTGCTGATCTAAAATTTCAAGATTATTATTCATTAATTCAGTAATTTGGGTCTTCAGCAACACCAGGGTTTAAAACTAAATTGACAATTTTGTCATTGTCTGATATTGACAACCAGTTTACTTTGCTATTAAAGTCTTTTTATGTCAACCTTTGTATTTTTTATGAAGGAGAAGGTGAGAGAAATAACAACCTTTCTTGGAAAGGGGGGGTGGGTACGTTTTAATAGAACATAACTGTACAAAATCTATTAAATTTATTATTATAGCTCTCATTTTTAATAAAAAGCATTTTGATGCAATTTAATTTCAAAATTCATATTTTTTCTTAATGTTGTATTTGGGTCTTCAGCAACACCAGGGTTTAAAACTATATTGACAATTTTGTCATTATCTGAAATTGACATCTAGTTTATTTTGCTATTGAAGTATTTTTATGTCAACCTTTTTATTTTTTATGAGGGAGAACAGGTAAGAGAAATAACAACATTTATTAGGGGGTGGGGGGAGGAGGTTTTACTCGAACATAACTGCATAAAATCTATCAAATTCATTATTATAGCTCTCATTTTTAATAAAAAGTATTTTAATGCAGTTTAATTTCAGAATTCATATTTATTCTTAATGTTGTATTTGGTTGATATATCTATCACACTTTAAAGGTTGTTATTTTAAAAAAAGGGTTAGGTATCATTGAATTAAAATGTTCAAATCACTTTAAAAATTGCTTTTAACCAAATATTAATGATTTTAAGAGCTATGCTCATAAAACCTTTACTTATCCTGGATTTTTAAAAAATCGCTCCGAAACTAAATTCTCATATCTTGGTTTTATTTTATAATTTATATTTTAGTTTTAATGCTTTATTTTACGAACAGATGGCGCCACGACACATTTTGTGAGTATTATTATTGTTACATATTGGAGAGTTTATGTTTCGTAATAAACCATTTAAATTATTTAAATAAAAAAATAAATATACATGTGTATGTGTATTTTTAACGGCTTAGAAGTTGCATGGATTTTAGGCGTTCGAGTGTAATTTGTATAGCTTTTTAAATTATTTAATTACTGAATGATATTTTTTTTTCAGTTAAATTTTGCTGTGGATACATGCAATGTTTGCGAGTTTTTAATTGTAAAAAGAAAAAAAAATTATGATATTTCCAAAATTAAATGAATTTGTATGGCAAATTTTGTATTTTACGCTCTCTTGACTTACAGATATGAAGGAAATAGTTTGTTTAATAAACCTTTAAGTTTAGTAAAAAAAATTAAACTATATATAAATTTGAAACCTGCATTTCTTAAGTATATATTGATTTTATGAAATAACAAACTATATAAAAATCTGAAAATTGCATTGCTTAAGTATATGTTGATTTTATGAAATAACACAGTTCAAAAAGTTTTTAACAACCTAGTAGTTTTATTTTCGTTTATTAATTCTATTATGAGGAATAAAAAAAAAATAATAAACATTCAGAAAGCTAACATTTATTTGCTGTGCTTTCAGTTTATTCTTGTGAAATAATGTTTAATATATTGTTCTTCGTTTAATTCTAGCTAATTGTAGTTAGTATTTACTATAAATAAAATTTAAAATAAAAACTACAAAAATATGTAAACATGTAATCTTTATTTGAAAATTGGAAGTTATAGATTATAGATATTGAAGAATATAATAATTTATAAATTAAATATGTTTAACTTTATGTAAGGTTTGTTATGTATCAATAAATTATGCTGCACATATAGTTTTTTCCCTTAAAAAATGTACACAAGCTACTACAAATTGAAATTAGTTTTCATTAACCTTTACAATTAAAATATCAGTTTTATTTTTCTAAAAAAAAAAAAAAAAAAAAAACAAGAATTGAATTAATGAGCTCTGAAAATACATGAGTTAGAAGTATTTGATTTGTTGTTTCAAATGATAGCATCATTAAAAATAAAACGAACATGAATATGCAAGCTCAGACGATCTTATGAATCTTCAACGAAATGAAAAATATCCTCTTCTAGCGCATTAAGCTCCTCCTACATCGTCTGGGGCAGTCAACCAATCACCATTCGACATCGAATCCAATCGCTCTACGCGTGATGGTTTGTAAAATTGCCACTGGGTATCCTCTGTAAGCGTCATCTATTTATTTTTTTAATAATTTATTTTATTAATGAATATTTCTGATTTTAGTTGATTTGAAAAAAAAAAAAAAAAAAAAAAACGAACGGTTAGCACGCGTAGGCAAGCAATTCTTTGATTATTTCTATGGACAGCATGCCTCTGCCGCCAAAAAGGGAAATTGAAACCCTCGTTAGGAATTATTCTTAATAATACAGGAACGAAATACAGCACTAAAATAACTATCACAGAGATATGCAAACAGCAGGTGCCACTAATGCCATGTGTCCCAATTTAGGCGGGATGTCCCAATTTTTAGGTATTAGAAGACACGTCCCGCGAAACCGTTGCACGTGACGTCAAATGTCCCATTTTTATTATTATTATTAATGGACCTCTTTTAAATTTTCATGCTAACCCTTACTCTGTGTTGAATCCTTAAACACTTAAAATTTTAAGAAAAATAAATAAGAATCTCTAATTTTTACTTTGTGCAATCTCTGTGTTTACTCATAATGCTTTCGACTAAATAAATGAACGTAGGAAAAATATAACGATGACAAAAGAAAATTCTATTAAACATTAAAGATCCAATCATTATTGTCATGGTAACAAGTAAGAAAATTTTCTGTTGTCATTTTAAAAGTCCATATTTTAAATTCTATATTTGTCTGTTTATATATTTTAAAAGTTTATATATAATTCACCCTTGTAGTAATGTTCTAGATTTCGCCTTCTTGTATCTGATCCTGAACCTTTATCATCTGTCCGTTTTTACACTTTGACGAAGATACTAATAGCGCTAATAAAAACAGTAAATAAACTAATAGGAAATAAACAGTAACTCAATAATATTCGAGAAAAATGTGAAAGGAAATCATTGACAGACCACTATTGATCATTGGTCAGACTCAGTAATCCAAAACAAAGAATAAGCTCTTACACAAGAAACTGAAAAATAATCGACAGTAAAAGAAATGCATCTAGATTTTTTTTCTTTGTTTTTTAAATAAAGACAAATAGTTAAAATTTGACACCGGAATAAAGATATCCGAAATTGTTTAATTAAAAATAAAACAAATGATATATGTAATAATGTTCACTGCAGATACTGTTAAATCAAGCTACCTACTTGCGTCCACGAGACCGGTAGAGTTGCGAGAGTGTTAAAAACAGATAAACTTTTGGAGATTTTTCTGATTTCTGGATTTTCTTTTCATAATTTCATTTACTTGCAATGCCACAATTGGATAATTTGTGAACCTCTTCTCTTTGTAACATATCATATTATTATCCTATCATTCATGATATGCAGTAGTTATACGCATAATAAATAATTTACACCAGACATATAAATTCTATGTTTTTTTTTTTTTTTTTTTAAATCAAAGACGTTAATGAAAGAAATTATCGAAATTAAAAAAGCAAATCTGAGGAAAGTTCAGCCTCCACACCAAACATGTGCAACTATATAAAACTCTATTTTTGTTTTTTTTTATCTAAGACATTAATGAAAGGAATTTTTAAAATTATTCATCTTTTTAAAATTATTTTTCTGTCTTATTTATTAAATTTTAAAGCTTTTTTACTCAAATTAATTTCTTTTCGGACTTCCTGGCAATTGTCAGTGAAGCTCCGCCTTCTCCTATAATTTGATTAGTCGTTTATTTCTACCAGTCGCACAGTGGGACAAAATCCCGAAAAGCTGGCCAAAATAGGAAAATGTTATTCAAATTGGACGAATCTTCGTACACAGGTGTTTTTCAAGATGCTGATTACGATTTCGAAATTAAAAAAATAAAATAATAATTAAAAAAATGGGAGATCTAATATGGCGGACTAAAAAATTTAATGTTTTGAAAGGTATTCAATTTGTATGAAATTTCGTATACAGGTGCTTTGAAGAATGCTAAAGTTAAAATTTAAAAATTCAAATTCAAAAGTTAAAATTTAAAAAAAAATGGCGAATTGTATAGATATCGAAAGCATGCAGTAGAAAATTGTTAATGACATTTTAAAATTGTTTCAAGAATAATTTTCTCATTTAAAAATCTCTTCTAATGTAGAAATAGTATTAATCGCAAACATTCCCTCATGACAATGTTTCGTGATCTTCATGCCTATGAAAATTGGTTTAAATTTGCAACTGTTTTAATTATACCCAACCACTGGCAGAAATCTGACAAAACTCACAATTCTTATTCTTTTAAAATATCAATGTACAACTGCAGCAGAAAGACATGAGTACTTTTTCCGGGTAATTCTGGAAAAGAACGTCAAATAAAAAGCAAGCATAGATATGGGATAGCCCACGGCATCTGTATATTAATAATATCGACCATGCAAAGGCTTAAGAATCATAAAGAATATTTTTCTTTATATTCTTATCAATAACAACTCATTTCCGTTTCAAACTGATTTTCAAAGGGTTGTAAATCATTTTAAGAAACTTAGACTACAACCTTGTTTATCAAATAGCAAGTTTTTTTTTTTTTTTTTCAGTTTGTGAATAAATAACATTTTTACTTTGAGCCCGAGCCCGACAAAAAGAAAAAAGATAACTGTATCACAGTTTAATTAAACCCTCTTTTTTTTTTTTACAAAACTCTTTTTAGAACATAATTACACACGTCAATAAAACTAAAACGCTGCCATTTTCGGAAAAATAACTTTGCACAAAGAACTGCTGGCAATCAGCAGTGGCAGAAGACCACAGCAACGCAGACAATAAAATTATCTTCTAAGACATGTACTACTCTTTTACAATTTCAGAATTTTTGAAGCGACTAAAAAAGTGACATTTCTACCTGTTGCAAAAACCTGCACAAAATGTAAAATGGCAGTTTTTGGCAGCTGGTTATTTTATTATTCATTAGATAATAGTTCAGGACATTATCTTCTTAAATTTCGTCGCGGAACACAGTGGAACTTACAGACTTTCTGATGTTCGAAAACAAAAAAATGATATTTAAAAAATATATTTTTTTATCAAAAGTAATCATGACATTATTAATTTTTATGCGTTTAATATAATTTTTCTAACGCATGCTAATAATTTACACACCATCATCGTGTGAATCTATTTTACAGAATTAAAATTGGATGATATGGAAAAATGTAGCACGTGTTTAGAGAAACAGCTGTTTTGCTCTTTTTGTTCACCTCAGACCTCTACCCCAAGCGTCACTTTTGAAATGATGCATGCTGTCAGGGATACTCGAAAACATTTTTCTAAATACAGATTCTGACCCTCCAAACATTATTCTAGCCAACTGTATAACCAAAATTCCCGAAATAGTAACTTTATTTTTCGACCAGCTTTTCGGGATTTTGCCCCACTGTGAGTCGCTTAAACAGAGTTTTTCTCTTCTCTTACTTATTTCGTCTTCTGTCTCTGTGACACGAAGACCTATCCTCACGGTTTAATCACTTTTTTTTTCTTTTTTTTTTCGTAGTATATATATTGTGCTACGGATGTATATATATATTTTTTTCATGGCTCCTCTAAAATGTGATACATAAAATGGTCATATACAGGGAATGGAGTTGCAGTGCAACTGAGAATCTCCTTGAAGCTATGAACTGTTTAACTGTAAATACAAATACAATTAGAAAATTACAATTATAACAAATAATGGTTTGTTTTTAAGAAAATGTTTTTAAAGAAGACATTATTAGAACATTTAACATCGTTCAGTAGGATGTGAAAAATTACGGCCGTTTCAGAAAACAAAAACAAACTAGTGTGAATATAAAAATCTTCCGGGTTTTTTTTTTTTTTTTTTTTTTTTTTTTTACAGAAAATCTGGCAACCCTAGTCGAGACAAATACTTTGGCATCCACTGGTATAGGGGCATCATATACAATCTGGCAGTCCTTGGTCGAATATTCGCTAAATAAATTGCATCCTTCTATCAGAGGGAAGCAACATGCTTAGGACGGATGTTTTTTCGCTGTACCAAAAGTTCAAAATTTTGTGACAAAGATCCTATAATGTTGGAAAGTGTTTCATAATCTTTGTGTGATGAATTATTAATTTTTTCGTTTATAATTGAAAAAAAAATCATTACGACAGAGAACAAGCTATTAAATAATTTGAATCCCTAGCTATTAAATAATTTGAGTCACACTATTAATTCTTCTCCTAAAGATCTTTGAAGATGAGAGAAAGACTACCAGAATCATTGCTACGAGGTTACACTGAATTTTCGTAGACGTTTCTTCCGTATCAGGAAAGGTTTCAGGAAAATTTTTGCAGTGTAACAAATGCGCAAGAGTTTGAATGTACCATTTACAGGGTGTTTAGGAAAGGACTCCTAATTTTTAAAATATAATGATTCAATAACTATAATAAGTATAAAAAGGAAATAAATGATATGTTTATCACATAGCTCATAAATATATTTTATGCAGTACTTTTAACCCTTCGAGCACAGTGGTCCCACTTTGGGCACACCTAATTTTAACTTGCATTCGACACCAAGAATATTTAATAAAATTTTGTTTCTACAATGAAAGCTTAAAATAAGGGGTTCTTATTTTCTAAAAATATCGTTTGTAAATTCCGGTGTCAGTCAGTAATTTCTCATTTTACGAACAGACTTTGTCTGTTCCGGAAAAGGTTAAAAATCTCGCCAATAGAAATCTCTGTACGGATTTTTGTCCATAGATGGCACTTCATAGTCTCAAATCGTAAGAATTGTCAAAAATTACAATAAAATGTCAAAATACAAAATATTTTTCGCGTTTCAGTAGCCAAATAGAATAAAAATTAAAATCCGAGAAACTTTTGATAGAATTTTACAGGTACGTTTGAGCATTCTTATAGATTGAGGCAGCGCAGCGGTATCTACTAAAAATATGATTTATTTTCTGTTAAATACTGAATAAAGAATTCCTGTTTTACCTGATAAACATGTCAGTTATTTCCTCTTTATATATATTATAGTTAAAGTATTATTGCATTTTAAAACTAAGGAGTACTTTATGAAACATCCTGTATATAATTGATGAGCAATTACACGCATAGTATTGCACATATCTTTTAAAGTGGAAAAATGTTAATAATTTCTAGATAGTTAAAATACCTTCAAAATCTCAATTACATCTGACTTAAGAAAAATGTATAGCATTTGATACTTAATAATGACAGGCAGGTATGAGAGTTTCTTCGCAAGTTAAAATGTCTCCACGTAGTTTTAATCACCTGCTAATACTTTTTCCCAAGTTCGAGCAAAATTTTTTGCATCCATTCATTGCCGATTTTCTTTCTCTCATTTAGTCAGGCACTTCGCATTTTACGCAAACTTCTGTGTACGGCTGCATGCGAAGAGTTTTTCTTCTGACATTTTATTTTTGGCATCTTAATTTATCCAAATTTTTTGGCAAATGTGTAGGGTGGCATAATGGATTATCTATTATATATATATTGTGTTTAAATGGAAGGTATTACGGCGTTGGTGATGATATTTGGAAACAGTTCTGTTTAAAAACACAAATTGCACAAATTGTGCTTATTAGTTGCTAAAATCAGTGTAAAAATTGTTTTAAACTCATAAAAGAGCTAAAATCCTACATGTTTCGGCTTTAAACTTAAAGCCATCATCGGGGAAGAGGAACAACACAAACGACTACTGATCTTTTAATTTTCGACACGAGAAAATTGAAATCAACAGTATGGAAAAATTTAAATAAAATAAGCGGGCGCTCTCTGTTGCCAAAGAGCGAAAAACAAAACAATGAATTAACAAGTGGTTAAATAATTTAAATAAAAAGCGTCCATCAAATATTAAATTCTATCAATCAATTTCCATCTTGATTTTGGTGTTTATATCAAGAAAAAAAATATTTGATTTATAGTCTAACTTTCGGGTAAAACTGAGATTTTGGAAAGAGCAGACAGTTATTTCTGATTATTTTTATATATCTGAAGAGTGGATGTGGAATGTCCAAATTTTTAACCCCTTGTTAATTCATTGTTTTGTTTTTCGCTCTTTGGCAACAGAGAGCGCCCGCTTATTTTATTTAAATTTTTCCATACTGTTGATTTGAATTTTCTCGTGTCGAAAATTAAAAGATCAGTAGTCGTTTGTGTTGTTCCTATTCCCCGATGATGGCTTTAAGTTTAAAGCCGAAACATGTAGGATTTTAGCTCTTTTATGAGTTTAAAACAATTTTTACACTGATTTTAGCAACTAATAAGCACAATTTGTGCAATTTGTGTTTTTAAAATACTAGTTAACAGTGTAGTGTCCAAATGGATTCAATTGAGTTCTGTTTAATTTTTAAGAAACCTACAGTTTTTCACCGTCTGACTTAACATGCGATTAATAATAATTAAGATTATGATTATTTTCATTATATTGTTTTAATATCCAACGGTTTTTAAGTTTCAGCATCAAAAAGACTGATACCTGCCTCCATTGTGATTTTAAATAAAATTTTAAAAATTTGAAGCTGACTTGAACTTTTTAATCGGCTGGTACTATGACACTTTTCACTGCATATTACTCTGCTCTAGTCCGAGTTTAAGTTATCTTTACCTCGACAACTGTGAAATAAAATATTTAGATGACCTCTGCATAAAAATAAATCTTTATACATTTTAATCCTGAAAATATGAAGCTAGAGCATTTTTATTGACATTCCACATCCACTCTTCAGATATATAAAAATAATCAGAAATAACTGTCTGCTCTTACCAAAATCTCAGTTCAACCCGAAAGTTAGACTATAAATCAAATATTTTTTTTCTTGATATAAACACCAAAATCAAGATGGAAATTGATTGATAGAATTTAATATTTGATGGACGCTTTTTCTTTAAATTATTATTCCGTGCAGGTTTTGCATTCTTGATAAATGTAATTTTCCTAGAAACAATTGACCAAAATTTGCTGCTACTTATTTTTAAGACAAAAATTTTAAAAACAAGAAAGAAAAATCATGTGTCAAGCATAGATTATGAAACACTTTCCAACACATTAAGAATACAGAAACAAAACTTCCCCGTTTAATAATGTGACAGATGATATCTAAGTAAACAATTAGGTAAACACATAACATATTTGAAATCCCAATTTCTGCCAGTATCAATTACAGTCCGAAAAGTATTCAAATTCTTTGGTGAAGCTCTGTATATGATGTAAATATTTATATATATACTACATAGTTTGATAAAATTTAGTTCAGTTAGAAAATGCACAACACAGTTCAAAATCCCCTTTCAGCAATTTACATCAATAAAAAGAAATGTAATTCTTTTGTCCACCCTGTATATGATCTATGGTACAGGGTGATTCATAAGTAGGTATACAACTTCCAGACGCTGTAAAACAGGAACAGTTTAAGGCATGTTCCCCAAATGCATGCCGTAAGGTAAGTGTAGTCATAAAGTTTTCTTCCCGCTGCCGTGCGAAGATAGCTAGTGTGTCACGCGAATATCGGTAGAAATGGCTGTGTCTGCAGTGGAGAAGACATTTTGTGTTCTTAAATTGGGCAAAACGGGATCTGTCACCATTGTGCAACGGCATTTTCGAACACGATTTGGAAAAGAAACTCTAACCAGAAAAAACAGTTATGGTTGGTTTAAAAATTTTGAAACTACGGGCTGTTTGTGCAAAGTGGACAGAAATGAATTACCGGTTGGATCTGTGTCATGTGAGTTTAATTTTTTTTTAAACCAATCATAAATGGATTTTCTGATTAGAGGTTTTTTCCAAATCGTGTTCGAAAATGCCGTTGCACAATGGTGGCAGATTCCGTTTTGCTCAATTCAAGAACACAAAAAGCCTTCTCCACTGCAGACGCAGCCATTTCTATTGATATTCGCATGACACGCTAGCTATTGTCTATGTCACTTCGCACGGCAGCGGGAAAAAAAACTTTATGAATACGGCTTGCAGTTAGGGAACGCGCCTTAAACTGTTCCTATTTTACAGCATCTGGAAGTTGTATACTTACTTATGAATCATCCTGTATTTATATACACCAAGTAATATGCAAAATATTAGTTAAATTTAAAAACTCATACCACTACTGAAACTGCACTTTTAGCAATTATCTCTCATTGACAGTGCTGCAAACGAATTTTTTTTATGTGTCCCGTAAATGAACGATAAATGCTATGCACACCCTATTCTTACAGTAAGCCTTTTGTAATGAACCTCAATTTCAATATATTTGAAATTGTCTATCATCATTAAATGCATTGCAAACGATTTTTTCCTATGTACCATAATGTAACGAAATTAATTTGACTATCCCTGTAAACAAACTATAAATGCTAGATATTTCATTTTCAATTCCAAACATGTCACAGTAAACCTCAATAACATATATCAATCACATAACAATCCGAGTATATTTATGCGAGTTAGAGCACAGGCAGACAGACAGATGGCCTGATAAACCCAATTCAAAAACACTTTTCAACTACGATGGAAAGTGTTAAAAGCATATGGACAGGTAAAGGTTATTTTTGACTTGCAGAATTTGATTTTCTATAGCGAGATGTTTGAATTATTTTATTAAATTTATTATATAAATTTACTGGTTACAAAAAATTAATTTGTATCTGAAAATAATTTAAATATGTTAGAACAAGCGTCATGTCGTCGACATTTTTATTATCAAGGGCACATTTGAAAGTTATCACCGGACCACCTACCCTCCCAATCAAGTATACACAGAGCCTGATTACCAACGGGGCACACTTCCACCAGTAAAAAAGAACAGTTAGTGCCATCAATAAGGAACTTATTCATGACAGTAATTTTGCATGAATAGGGCGTCTTAATAAGACGAAAATTTCTATTAGATTTTACTGGTGGAAGTGTGCCCCGTCGGTAATCAGGCCCTGAGTATACAAGGTGTTTCCAGGAGCGCCATTTCAGGACTTCCTTGGAGGAAGAGGGGGGGTGGGCATTATTTGGCTCTTGTTAAGCCCATCTTACTTAGAATCTAATGAGTATTGATACAGCTTTATTCTCAAATATATATTTTTTTTAATTTAGCCAAAAAACTCAATAAATTCTCACTTTCAGAATGTTGTAGTATGAAGCTTTTAGCAAATATTACTGATATTTATTAATTTTTATGCTTAAAGTGTTTATTTAATGCTAATGTTTCTATTTTAATAAAATCTTTTAAGTTTTTTTTAGCTTTTGTGCAGTTTTTAAAAAATATATATTTTTTTAATTTGACATGTGATGACTGATACATTCTGAAATATGAAATTCCTTAAAGGTTGAATTTCCCCCTAGCCCCACCCAAATTGCGCCCCTTGGTTTCTCGCTCTACGCCTAACCTGAATTTTCATTATTAACTTCTACACTAATGAAGATATTATTTTCAAGTCTAACTTTGCATTTTGTTAAAGTGACGGTAACACGAGAAGTGCTGGAAATGTCTACCAACTGCGTCGGGATAATGCTGAGCTAGACGCTCTATAATTCAGAGCGTCGCTGACAGTAAAGTGTCCCTCACCAAAGTACGGCGCACTACCATTATTTGACCTGACGTCATCACATTTCACACAAAACAAATGTAGTCTGTTAATAATTTTGCTAAAATATCTTCATTAATGTTAAGATTATGAACGAAAATCAGGGTGCTGTAGCCCCACCACTGACTGAGTGGTTCTGCTCTCTAAGGTGGTAGACGGGAAGTGCTGTGTCCGAAGCTATGTCGCTCTCTTCGGTCTCACCGTCTGCAGTTTTCCCTGGTTTTATTCAAACCTGCGTAAATACGGGTTAGACACATCATGGAGGGTGTTCGATCCCTCCGTCGGTCGATACCGCTCGCACGGATAATTGACCGTAACAAACATCGACCAACAAACCAACCAACAAGGGATTTAAACACTCCTTATTTTTGACTGAATAAGCGGATTGAAACCCTTGATTCTTATACAAAAATTGGTTGTAGTAAACGTTTATTACAAACCCTCAATGTTTGTGCTCATAATTTTGTGCTACCCTGTACAGTTGCATAGGCTGTATAAACTCATAACTTGAGGAAAATTCCATGTTTTTTATATCATTTTTATCAATGACTGTAATTCTGAATATAAAAATCAGAAAAATTATCAATTTACATTGAAAACAAAACTAAAAAGATTGGCCCTCTAATATAGACATGTCTTTCATTATATAAATTACCCTATCACTTATCAGAAAACTCATTTCTTCTGAAAAATTAATCATTACCCAAAGATGAGACTAAATAATAATTAATTAACATATAATTTCACTGTTATATTTCTTGAATTAGGAAATAATGTTTTAATAACTAACAATGCAAGCAAATAATTGCAGAATTTTTATGTTTCAGTGGCATCGTACAATACGGAAAATTATAAGTTCTGATTTATAAGTTTTTATGCTATTATTTCTTTGAAAAAGCGAGAGTAGAGTCTCAAAAATAATTAATATTATAAATTAAAAAGCTATTTTGGATTTTCTGCTTGCTAAAATGAAATGAAAATAAAGTAAAGTTGGGGGAATTATCATTAAAACATTTGATGAGTTTTTTTTTTTTGTTGAAAGAATTGATTTTGTTACAAGTCGTTGCATTTTTTCCCCCATTACTTTCATAGATAGAAGTGCTTTTATCATAAGTAACGCGTTTTTCATATGATTGAATGCAATAAGTAACCCTAGAATATAAATTAAATATGTTTGACAGTGAAATAATAATTAATTAAAGCTAAATTAAAATGAAATAAAGTTAAAGGTATACGCATTTTAACAATTTAGATATATAGCTTTTAAGTAAAAGCAAAATGTTTAACATCTTATAAAAGCTTAAAATATTTAGGAGATATTCTTTATTTATTTATTTATTTTATTTATTTATTTTACATTTATTTTATATTAGTTTTTTTAATTTTAGTTTTATTTTTTTTTTATTTTTTTTTTTATTTTTTTTTTTATTATTTATTTTTTTTTATATATATTTTTTTTAATATTAATTTTATTTCATTTTAGTTATTGAGATATTTGCGCTTGATCGAATTTAAAGCGCACTTGTAATCCATCAACTAGCAATAAACGATAAGGTTGGGTTGGGTTGATTATTGACGGCCAATTATCTACACTAGGGATATAGGCCCGGGGGGAGTGCCCTCCGTGGGGGTCTTTCTAAGGGAACCTAATCCGTATTTACGCATGGAAAAATCCACGGCTCGAAGAAAACCACGAAAACTCCGAACGATTAGGCCGACGGGCGCGATTGGGATCGAACCCAGCACCTCCCGTCTACCAGCTTCGAGAGCACAACCTCTCAGCCACTGGTGGGGCCAATAAACGATAAGAGTTAGAAAACCTGCAAATACAAGAGAGAGATATAAATAAATTTCCGTAAATAACTTTTAATGCATATTTTTGAGCACATTTCGTGCGGATGACTTTTTAACCCTTTCAGGAACAAGAAATTGTGTTTCTGCATTCTTCACACCAGAATTTTCGAAAAAAATATATATTTGAAAATAAGGAAATTCCTTTTTACTACCCCCTCCCGTTCCCCCCCCCCCCCAAATTTAGATTTAAAAAATTTTGTTCAAAAATTCTGGTACAATTTTTTATAAAAGTAAGTGGTATAGAAAATATCCCACCGCCCATCAAGATGCTTGATGCTTCAAAAAACTTGTTTTCGACCCACTTTAAAATTTATTTCATTTCAAAGCTATCCAAACATGATTTCCGCCTAGGAGAATTGAAATAGTTTATTACCTTTTTCGTCAGAGGAGCTCTGCTTTCTAAATCCCCGTTTAAGATAGTTTTTGAACACGCGGTTGATAAAAATAAAAACAATTCTAAAAAATATCTTCCACACTGGGGATTCAGGGGAGCAAGGGTCCCGTGACGAAAAATCCTTAGTTCTTTTTTTCTCTTGGTATTTAATTATTTTAAATCACTTGAAAAGAATACATTTTTATTATATTTTTTCAAAATCATCAGCGAAAAATTTCTTTTGATTATATTTTTTGAACGCGCGGTTTTTAAAAATGAAAACAGTACTAAAAAATATCTTCCACTAGGGATTCAAGGGAGCAGGGGTCCCGTGACGAAAAATCCTTAGTTCTTTTTTTTTTTTCTCTTGGTGTTTAATTATTTTAAGTCACTTGAAGGAATACGTTTTTATTATATTTTTCAAAATCATCAGCGAAAAATTTCTTTTAATTATATTTTTTGAACACGCGGTTTTTAAAAATGAAAACAGTACTAAAAAATATCTTCCACTAGGGATTCAAGGGAGCAGGGGTCCCGTGACGAAAAATCCTTAGTTCTTTTTTTTTTCTCTTGGTGTTTAATTATTTTAAGTCACTTGAAAGAATACGTTTTTATTATATTTTTCAAAATAATCAGCGAAAAATGTCTTTTAATTATATTTTTTGTACACACGATTTTTAAAAATTAAAACAATACTAAAAAATATCTTCCACTGGGGATTCAGGCGAGCAAAGGTGCCTTTACGAAAAATCCTTAGTTATTTTTTTCTCTTGGTGTTTAATTATTATAAGTCACTTGAAAAGAATACATTTTTATTATATTTTTCAAAATCATCAGCGAAAAATATCTTTAAATTATATTTTTTGAACAAGCGATTTTTAAAACTGAAAACAATACTAAAAAAGTATCTTCCACTGGGGATTCAGGGGAGCAGGGGTCCCTTGACGAAAAATCCTTAGTTCTTTTTTTTTCCTTGGTGTTTAATTATTTTAAGACACTTGAAAAGAATACATTTTTATTACATTTTTCAAAATCATCAGCGAAAAATTTCTTTTAATTGTATTTCAAAATTTAAGGAGGACATTTCCCCTCCTCCCCCCCAAGCAGGTGCCAATGAAATGAAATATAACATAATCAAGTTAAATATAACTTGAAAATAAAATCAAAATATTTAGCCTCGTCTGGAAGCTTAAAATATTTTTTTCTGCGACTATTTGCGCTCGAGCAAGTTCTGTAGCGCAGCTGTAATCCTCCAACTGGCAATAAACGATAAGAGTAAGAAAAGCTGCAAATACAAGTGAAAGATGCGTGAGTCTTGCAATAAATAACTTTTAATACTTATTTTTTCGCACATCTTTTCGCTCGCGCGGATGATTTTTTCAAAAGACTTCTTTTCGACTCACTTTAAAGTTTAGAGGGAGATATATAAATATATATATATATATATATTTTTTTATAATCGCTTTTACTGCATTTCAAAGTTATCCAAGCTTGATTTTCGCTCAAATGTTTTTAAAAGTGAAAAGGATTTCTAAGAAAAACATTTGAGCTCAACAAAAGTGATAGTAAATTGAAAGAAAGAATCACAAAAATATCACAGTTCCAATTATACTAAAAAGTATTTTCTAAGAACTTCACAATTGCAATAAAAGTTTCTTCATCAAATTTGAGAGAGAAGGAAATAATAATTAATATACACTTAAAAAAAAAGACAGTTGTTTCTTAATCTAGGAAAATATAATGTAGAATAATTAATATATACACTGCAAAAAAATACAGATGTTTCTTAATCTAGGAAAATATGATGTAGAATAATTAATATACACCTTTAAAAAAAGACAGATGTTTCTTAATCTAGGAAAATATAATGTAGAATTAATTAATATACAATGTAAAAAAAGGAAAAAAACAAACATATGTAACTTAATCTAGGAAAATATAATATAACCCCGAAAAATTATATACAATAACTCTTAAGAGTTACCCACGATTATCCAAGCTTGATCTTTGCTCAAATGTTTTAAAAAGTGAGCACAAGGATTTATTTCTAAGAAAAACATCTGAGAGCGGAACAGGGACACAGTAAATTGAAAGAAAGAATCACAAAACTATCAGAGTTCGAATTAAACTAAAAAAGTAGTTTCTAAGAACTTCACAATTGCAATCAAAGTTTCTTCACCAAATATGTGCGAGTAGGAAAGAATAATTAATATACACTGTAAAAGCAAAATACAGATGTTTCTTAATCTAGGAAAATATAATATAACCACGACAAAATATATATTATAACTTCTTACGAGTTACCCACGATTCCGAAAAGCGTTCTTTAACTTTAGAAACCTCAGAAACCAATATATTTTCGAGATTTAAAAAAACATATATGGAAACAAAGTTTCTTTTGATGCAACGGATTTTCGGAAACGTTTCCTAGTAATTTTTATAGTGTATTAATCCGTTTTCAGGTTTTTCGTACACTATTAGTTCTCAATATTAGTTCTCAATAGTCTTTTTTTTATATACAAATTTTGATCTAACAAAAGACTAAGATACAAACGATATTTTTCTTTCCCGTGCGCGGCATGCAGTGATTTCCTCTTCTCTCGTACTTTTAATGGAAGAACCAATTTTAAAAGGCATTTTCCATCTCATGCACAGAAAACGCCATTCATTGCCGCTCTAGCCAGCTAGCATGTTACGTGATTAGAATGTGGGAGGAGTGGAGGCTCAATAAAACAGTAACATATAAATGAATATAAGTAATACCTTGGAAGCAAATATATATAACTAAATTATGTACTATTCTAAACTATGTAACTAATAATTCTAAACTATGCTTGTTATTATTTTTTCTCAATTAATTCATGAAAAACTTTTGCGCTTTTTGAAAATCAATGACAAGAAAAAAAAAGGGGGGGTTAAATATTCTTTACTGGCGACTACCAGATTTTATCTAATTTGTAAAACCCTGAATAAGACCATATATAATACGTTAGCATTATCAAGCAGAAAAATTTCAAAAATAAAATAAGTTTTTTATTATAATAATACTGGTGCACATCGAAGAAAAAAAAACTCATCGAAATGTTCTCATTTCAAATAATGCTTCATCAAGTTTTTGCAGAACTACTAGACTTAAACATTAAGAGGTATTATATCGAATAGAATGAAATCCAGTCCATTTGGAAACTTATAATACACTTGCAGTCATTTCGATGTTTATATCCCACGAACGAAATGACTTCAAATAACGGGAAATATACACACTGCTGCATTCCTTACATAGTTTCTAATGCCTCTGCATTAAGGCATTCTTCCTAAATGTTTTCCGGTTTTATTGAATGCCTTAAAAAATGAAATAGAGTAATTTCGAAAAATACGTAGTATATATACTTTGAGAGGAACATCATTTTTTTCTATAATGGAATAAATAATGATATACTTATTTCAGAAAAAAAAAACCAATACAAAAATAAATACTCCTTCAACGTTTTCTTGATTTTATCAGCGTAATCGTTTAACTCGCTGTACATATTGTGCCATTATTTTGTATTAACGTTTTAATGTTATTTTCCATTCTAATATATACTTTTAAAAAATTATGAAATATTTACATGAATAACTCACACAGGCAAACAATAATTTTCATTACGTGATGCATTCTATTTAAACATTTTTAGGAAATATAACGTGAAGTATATTTATAGGGTTTTTTTTTTTCATTTTTAGGTGCGTTCGTAATTATATAAATACATAGCACCTATTGTCGTCGTCTGGTTCCGTCCGTCTGTCTGTCCGTCCATCCGCATATAACAACGCAAAAACTACCCAAACGAATGGTTTTCAATTTAAGATATATTATCTTTGCAGAATTTTGTCGAGACATTTCAAATTTTATGAAAATTGAATCAAAACTTAATAGATATTAATAAAAATATTTATTAAGAAATTTGAATATTTTTAAAAAAAATCGGTGTTTTCTTGTTATAGGAGCTTCCGAGGTTTAACCGTCAAGCGACCGAGATACTTATTTTATGACAGAAATGAATCTGCAGACGATATAATTCATTTCACAGAATTAAAAATCATGAATGAATATTTATATAACTAGCTATAGTACGAACGCACCTCATTTGTCACGTTTGACGTACAATTTCCAACTTGTTATACTTTTACCATTGTCTAAATAGCTGTTCCAAAGCGGTAGCGAGCCGCCGTGGGTTCCACAATTTTCAATCAGTTCTTACAAAAAATATTTTTAGCTAGCTGAAGCACGCAGTCTTGCCCGTGATTTTAACAATGTTTGTTTAATGAAATCAAGTTCAAAATTAAACATGCAGTATAGAAACAAAATAAAAGAAGCATGTGAAATATTATATACACGAATCAAATAAAAACCCTTTTTAAAAATATATACATTTATATAATAAACACATCAGAAATCAGCTATAAATTAGCAAGTTTCCATTCATCATTGAAGCAATAAAAGCTGTTGTTGTTGTTGTTGTTGTTGAATTGACCCAAAGGGCCCGGTTTTGCAGCTTTCTATTTCTGTATAGCTGTCATAATCCACAAACGCTTGAACCATAATCCTGACTCCTAAATCTCCTAATTTTGAACCAATTTCAGATGAGAGATTTGCATCTGGATTGGCACCCCCAGAGGTAACGCTTATATAGAAGTTGGAGGACTTTGGAGCCACGAACAGATTTAACGTGCACCAGCTCCCATTAACGTACACGGTCCCACAGCAGAGTACATGTGTTGCCATTCTAAAAAAGTAACGTTTTAATTTACGTTTTTATTTTGAGTTTTAATTTGCGTAATTTTCACTCATTTTTCTTTTATACTGGACGACGGATTACCTACACTTAGTAAATAATCTGTGGTCCGGATTGAGACCGAGATTAAAACCTTTAGCTGAAAAATTCTTTCCGAGTATTTGTTATTTCAATAAGTTTTTCATGATTAAAAAAAATGGCAAATACAAAAACTCTATGATTTTTTTTTTTTAATCTCAAATCTTCATTTCAGTTCTTCTCTAAGAATGAGCTCTGGGGACCTAAAAATTTGTAGAAATTCTAATATACATACATACACACACGCATATATGTGGAATAGATTTTAAAATAGCGAAAACGAATTCAAAGAACCTCAAAATGTTACAATATGGCAATATTTCCATAATCGGGTTTTTATCATGATCCTATATGTTCCTCAAACTCATACGAAGTTATAATTATACATTCATCTGCTGACATCATGCTCACCTGCTTTTTGTACTTACTCTTATTTATGCTCCTTGTATTGTTGAAAACTCTTTGAAAATCTCTGTTATACTTCCAATATGACGTCATATTTATCTTCTCTTTCATTCTTGAAACTTTTTATTTCTTTTTCTTTTTCCACGGGGAAAACTTTCAATAGAAAATTAATTGTTGTGAAAAGAATTTTAATGTGGATTTTTAACTGTTGCTATAACGAAAAATGTTTAAATCTGATAGGAAATTGCTGATAGATAGGTGGTTATTTAAAAACTAACAATAATTTATGTCGTTTTCGGATTGCTTTAGTTCCCTCGACTGTGTTTTAATACCCTGTATGCATAATTTCACGATTCTCGCTTCTAAACTGTGGATTTGTATACAAATACAGACAGACAGACAGACAAATTTTCCTTTTTATACATTAGATTTTGTATCTTGTAAAAATGTAACGAACACAATATGTTACATCCTTAACACATTTGCATCACTTGGGGAAAATGGAAAATTGGTCGTGATCACGGAAAATGGTTTTTATTGCATCAAAAGGGGAATATTCAAAACGCATAAAAGAGTCGTCATTCTCACGAAAAGGTACCTTTTACGGTCCAAAAAGGATAAATATTAGGATATGCAGCAAATGTCCTTATAGTTTCATTCATATGTATATTTAAGTTTTAAATAATCTATTAAATTCACAATTGAATCCATTTGGACACTACACTGTTGTGTTAACTAGTATTTTAAAAACACAAATTGCACAAATTGTGCTTATTAGTTGCTAAAATCAGTGTAAAAATTGTTTTAAACTCATAAAAGAGCTAAAATCCTACATGTTTCGGCTTCAAACTTAAAGCCATCATCGGGGAAGAGGAACAAAACAAACGGATAACAACGGATGAAAAATTGATTTATTTCACTGACATTTAAACAATATAAATTGTTTACCATTTTTTTTCAATAATAACTAATTAAATGTCTAGTTAAGTTCTAATTTAATACATATATACTTGTAAATGGTTTTTGTTGGACAGATATTTACACTTATATTTATTTGCTGGTATGATTATTAAATCTGTCCAACATACATTTTACAACCACCACCAAAAGCTTATTGGAAGCATTTAGAGTACTTATTAAAATTAAATTTAAGTTATCTTAAACCAATATTCTAATAACAGGAAACGTGAGCCAAATTTAATTAAATAAAACAACGCTCGCGTTAAGATTAAATGGTTAAAAATAAATTAACATTGCGTTGTGTTTTTCGAAGCACTGTTATCCATGAATCTTCAGCCTTAAATTTTATATTAAAAATTATCATAAAGTAAAATACTTTAAATTATACAAAGATTTGGCCGGAAGAAGTAAACTACATGACTACCCTAAAATAAAAACCTAGAAAATAATTAATTAAACACAAAATAAATATGACACATATTAATGGTAAATAAAGATAATTAAATTCCTTTAACTTAATTGTTTATTTACAACACATAGAATTAAAGTTTATTTACAACATTTATTAAAAGAAATTAGCTTAATCCTAGGAAGCACATTCTCCTTTCCTTGTCCATTCTCCATCCTCTAATTCAGCATGTTGCTGAATAAGTTAATGAACGTATTTAATTAAATTCAGATCATGTTGATCTATCAAAATTTATGAGATGTTCAGAGGTGCCAAGCTCTCATTAATATTCCGTAATATGTGGGTTAATTTGATCCAGGTTTCGCACCAGAATTTTTTTTAAGAAATGAAATTAAATAAATTCCACGTAGAAACCTGAAATTAAATAAATAAAGATTCATCCAATAATTTTTCTGGTTTGACGCGTTGTTAACCTTTTGGGGACGAGCGACACGTATACGTGACAAATAAGATGCTCAGAATCCTCGATTATTCCACCCAGTTATTTTTTAGTGTAAGCTTTGCTTTATTTAATGGTAGCATTAATGCAATTCAATTAGGCAAAAATTTCTGTTTTAAAAAACCGGCGGTAAAAATCCGTAAAGGACGCTCGTCACGAAGGGATTAAACTGGGTCAGAAGATACCGCATATTACGGAAGATTAGTGGAAACTTGGCACCTCTGGATGTTTGTCGTTAACAAACATAAAAGCTTAGCTTAATTTTAAAAAAATAATATTTTGGGCTATGCCGTACATGCCCCATACAAATACTTACTATTAATAGACACAAATGGATAATTCATAATCGATACCTGGCAGCAGTACCCCGTACTGAGATATACTTTCGGCGTTAGAAACTTGAAGAGGAAAACAAGATTGAACTTCAGTATTTCTGGCATCATCATAATATTTAACTTAAATATGTGAGAGCTTTACTTTCGCTTACTATTTCTTTTTATCGCATCGACTGGTTGCATGAGCTTATTCAACTTAGAAAAAGTTTCTGCAAAACATATGCAGTCCACCTATTGAAATCATAAATACAACCGCCATCCCGCAAAGCAGCATTTTTCGAAATGATACTCCTCTAAAAAGAGTCTCGAATAATACTACATTTAAAAGCAAGAGTCGAATAAATACTACATTCAGAAGCGAGGATCGAATAAATACTATGTAGAAGCAAGGATCGAATGCATACATAAAAAATATATACAAGTTTACATACAAAATACAAAATTATAATAATAATTATATATAGGACATTAGTTTAGTTTTCGATTGGTACTTCTTTGTGTCCTCTTAGGACGCTGGTCCAATCGTAGCATATCTACTCCAGAGATAGTTCAAAATTTACATATTATGGACAGCCTATGTCTGTCTCGTTTGGGGAGAGAGACCGGGTGGTCTGCAGGTCAGAGGTGACAGTTGTAAATTAAAGTCATATAAATTTACATGTCTTGACTATTATTTCTAACTGACAAAATTGGCGACGACTGTCTGCTGGCTGTATTTCGTGGGAGTCCTGTATGGGCTGTATTTCGTGTTGACTTGGTTTTGCGTGAAATGTTCGTGATTACACTCATTAGTGTAAATTGACAACAATTAATAAATATAATCAATTGAATTAATATTTCTTAATGTTCATTGTGTTTAATAAAAAGAAATTACACCATTTTATAGCAACCTGAAAACCAAAGTAGTTAAACATTCAAAACTTAATTTTTGTCTTATCCGTGGACTTGGCATTTCCATTTTTTACTGATATTGTCTAGTTTATCAGTCATTTATCAAACATTGTCTGCAGTACAAGGATATGTCAAATACAAAGATAAGTTTGAAAGTACTGATATCACGATGCACATTTTTTTTCTCAGAAAATTGCATTCTGTAAATCCAAAAGTTTAAAACAATTTTTTAGCCAATTTTGCCTTTTCAGTAAGAACGGCCCTTAATGGTTTAATTATATATGTATATATATATATATATATATATATATATGTGTGTACTAACTACGCCCGGTAATTACTCAATTATGTCTTTATTTAACTTTTTGAAATGTAAATGTCCCTTCCCGGAAATAATAATCTCATATCGCGATTATAAAAAAGCATTTCATTCCGACAAGAAATAATGAAAATAGCGGATTTTACATCACTGGGAAAATACCTCCACTCATTCATTCATCAAACGTTAATAAGGAACATGTTGTCGTGATTTATAGCTTTTCAACATCGACCAACAAAAGCGAAAATGACTTTCTTCTATTTAATAAACGTTTTTGAAATATGTGGAACATTAAACATTAATTATATCAAAAACTCTAATATCATCCTTAACTGACTGATTGCATATCTTGCAAAGAAACCAAGTAATAGTGTAATACTCAAATGACGCAATCTACAGTGAAACCAAGTAATAGTGCAATACTCAAATGACCCAATCTAAAGAGAAACTATGTGACTTTTTCATAGAACATTAATTTTTTACATTACTTCTGCTATAAAATGTAACGCCAATTGTTGTGAGCTAAAATGCTCTAAGATAATATAACTTTAAACTCTTTTTAACAGTAGTTTGTAGAATGTTTGTACCTGTAGAATTTAACCGTTATTATATGTCCTTAAATGAAAACTCAAGTCTATTTATTTTGCGTCCTCTAATATAAACTTGAACTTGAACTTGTGATAGGTTCAATGGGCTTCCAAGTTGCGAAGCAACTGCACACCCTGGCTTTGAGTAGGTGTATATCAAATCCTGAGAGAGCCATATGAAATGTCTAGCCGTAGTCCAATTGACTACATAAAATAGGATAGTGTTAAGTATATCTATAAAATAATGAAAATTTACTAGTTAAAGTATAAAAGTAAAAATAGTTCATAGTTCAAAAAAAAAAAAAATATGCCAGACGAGGTAAAGTAAAGATGTTAAGAGAAGTTTAGGAGAAAAGTCAATATAAAATTAACAGTAAAAAATTATATAATAATATATATATATATATATATATATATATATATTAATTAAAGAGAAAAATTTTGAGGTAAGAATTATAGCTCGGAAGGACTATTCATCAAGAATAGTGGAGTACCTTGGTTTTTTCCGGTTGGATGGACTGCAAGCATCGTAGTCAGGTAGCTCATAAATGAGTTCATTTGGAATGTGATTAATGTCATTGTAGAATTTTTTCGCAAGGTGTTTAATGCGATGTTTGAGTGAAGTCGTTTTCAGATCCTTGAGGATTGTGGAGTTTTTGAGGTATCTAGACCCGTTCCTGATGTAACGGAGCTGTTTGTAATGGGTACTAGAGAGGCTGTTCATGCTGGTTTTGCAAGTGAAGCCCCAGATTGGACATGCATATGTGATAACAGAGAGAATGCAAGCATTATATATTAAGAGTTTGTTGTGTATGGAGAGTGAGTGACTGCGAAAAAGAGGGGCGAGGGTTTTGGAAATTCCGGCGACTTTACCGCGGATATTAAGAATATGCTTTTTAAAGGTAATGCGTTTGTCAATGGTAACTCCCAGGTACTTGGCATCGTCAGACCAGGGAATGGTAGTGTTATTGATGGTTAATCTATTAGGAGAGGAGAAGGTTCTAGAGAAGTAAACAGCAGTTGTTTTAGATTCGTTTATCTTAATGCGCCATTGATCACACCACTCCATGAAGATGTTGAGGTGGTGTTGTAGATTTTTGTAAAGATTGTATGGGTGATGTGCAGTGCCATAGAGAACAGTGTCGTCCGCATAGAGTGCGAGTGATGTGAAGAGTGTGCGTGGAATGTCATTAAAGTATATTATGAATAAAATAGGGCCAATGACTGAACCCTGAATAATACCACAGAGTATTATGTGTAGTAGAGAAAGTGAGTTGTTTACACGGACATAGAAGTCACGATCACCAAGGTAAGAGTGTATTAAATGGATAAGTCCAGACGGGAACTTAAGCCGAATTAATTTGTAAATGAGGCCCGCGTGCCAGACTTTGTCAAAGGCCTTGGCGACATCAAGAAATATGGCAGCAGTAGGCTTCTTCTCGTTGAAGTTTTCAGTTAAGAATTCCACAAATCGAAGAAGTTGGTGTTGGGTGGAGTGCTTGGCTCTGAAGCCGAATTGTTCAGGCATAAGAATGTTGTTGTTGTGAAGGAAGTCATTGAGCTGTGATCTAATGACGCGTTCGATGACTTTACTTAGACAGGAGAGAAGACTGATGGGACGGAAATTAGTTGGGTCATTAAGATTGCAGGATGGTTTAGGAATAGGAGAAATGATAGAGGTTTTCCAGGGTTTAGGAAAATAACAGTGTTTGAGGATAGAATTAGTGAGCTTCGTAATGTAGAGAATACAGTTGATAGGAAGTTGTTTAAGAGTATAGTTGGAAATTTTATCGTACCCAGGAGATTTTTTATTATTAAGTTTTTGAATAATATTATTGATCATGATGGGTTGAATTTCGGGGAGAGGGATAGGAGGGGTTGAGAGGAAGTCATTAACAGTATCATTGACATTGTTAAAGTGTGCTTGACTTGCGAGGAAGGGATTCGGAGAGAATTGCCTTTCATATGAGCTAGCGAGGCATTCTGCCTTGTCCTCGTCAGTATACGCAGTTTGATTATTGGCAGTAAGGGGAGGAATAGGGGTATAATTATTATTGAGTTTCTTTTTGATTTGCCAAAGAGAGTTATCCTCGCAAGTAAGACTTTCGAGAAATTTAGACCAGTTTTTTTGCTTATCTTTCTGAATAAGGGTTTTAATTTTATTGTTGAGCCTGTTGACAGCTGTTTTAAGGGTGGGATCTCTGGTATTTTGGTAGAGTCGACGGAGTGTGTTGCGTTGTTTACAGATATTATGTATGTAAGTGGGTAAGATGTAAGAGTTATTATTTTTGAATTTGGTGTAAGTGGCATCTTTTTGAGCTTTGTAAATGATGTTGTTGAGTTTATTAACTGCGTTATCAATGTCAGTAGTGTTGTTGATTGTGGGGTAGGTAAGGTCGGTGTTGTTGATGTAATTTTGGAATTTATTCCAGTCAATAGCTACTGAAGGAGGAGGAGAGATAGGGTTGATAAGATCAATTTTGAAGAAGACAGGAAGGTGGTCAGAGCTTAGGTCATTAATAACAGAAGTGTTGATAGGGAAGGTAAGATTTTTGGTGATGGCGAAGTCAATAATAGAGGGATGCTGGTTGCGAGCAACAGGAATGTGTGTTGGTGTAGTAGGTGCATGGAGACTGAGATTGAAATGGCTAACCAAGTTGTGAAGAGATCTACCTCTGGTAGTGGTGGAATGACAGTTCCACTGCCTGCTATGTGCATTGAAGTCACCAGCGATAAATGCGTGTTGGTGTTGTGTAATGATGTGTGTCAGGTCATTTATGGGGTATCGTCGCCCGTGTCGTGCGTAAAAAGATGTGAAGTTGATTTTAGCATGGGGCAAGTTGACGACAATACTGGTGTAGTCAATGCCTGGGAGTGGAATATTTTGAGTTGTGTGATGTGGGATATAATTTTTGATGTAGATGGCTGTGCCACCCCAGTGAGAGTTGGCACGTGGTGTATGATGGAGTTTGTAACCTGGGATGGTGATACTGCAGGAAGGGTTAAGTGTTTCTTGGATTAAGAGTATATCGATTTGTGGATTAATGGAAATAAAGGAGCGGAGTTCATTAATCCTGGGTTGCAATGATTGGCAATTCCAGGAGAAAATAAGAAGAGAAGAGAAATTTTTGTTATTGTAATTATTCATAATTGGTAATGTTGAGCTCCGTAGAAAAGGCGTCTAATTCTTCTATTATGATATACATTTTGTCGAATGGGTTGTTGCAATTTTTTGATTTGATGGCGATGTTTTTTAAATGTTTTAGGAGTTTGGTAATTTGGAGAAGTTCCTTCATGTCTTTGAAGGTGTCAAACATGTCTTTGAATGTGTTTGTATAATTATTTTGTATAACAGGTGGTGTTTTATTTTGTTTGGTGTAACTGGAAGTGTCCTCAACTGGGGCTTCCTGGATATCGTTATTCACGTTAGTAGTGGTCTGACTGTTGTTGATATCGTTTGGTTTATCATGAATGGTGTAATTGTAAGGTTTGAAAATGTCTGCGATGTCAGCAATTATATTTGGTTTTTGGTGTTGCGGTTTTGTTTTGGTGTTGAGTGTTGGGGTATTTTTTTTCTTGATGTTGTTTGGATTTTTTGGGCAACCTCTGTATGAGGCCGGATGGGCACCGTTACAATTGGAACATTTTGGAATTATTTTACCTGTCTTGGGGCAGTTATCAGTGAGGTGCTCTTCTGAGCATTTAAGACATTTTGGTGTTAGGCTGCACGTCTCGGAGGCGTGTCCGAACCGTTGGCAGCGGTAACATTGTTTTGGGTTATTGTTGTTTCTGAAGTATTCAATACGAACACTTATATCACAAAGTTCCTCAGTTTTATAGATCTTCTCAAAGTTAGTGCAAGGGAGGACGTTGACCATGTAAATTGGCATACCTCTGCCAGTTTTGCGACTCTTAAGCATGGCGGCTCGGGTGGCCTTAAATCCATGGTTACCAAGGTCTTCGATAATAAGTTGGGGGTCTGTGTTGGGGGGGATTCCCCTAATACAGATTTTTTTTGGTCGAAGTTCTTTTGAGTTAAGGGTGTTGAAATTCATATGTTTGTCAGTTAGGTATCTTTGGATATCTCTAAATTGGCTGACAGATTTGGGTAGAACTTTTAGAAGTTCCCCGGAGAGGCTGACTTGAGGAGAATTATCAGAATCAAGGGCTTTTATCTCTTAGGCAACTTTGCGCCAATCCATGTCTTTGAATTCAATAAAGAAGGGGTGCTTGTCGTTTTTTGAACATTCAACATCGGTGCTTGCAGCACCATCTTGAGCAGATTCCTGATCCATAAGATCATGGTTATCAAGATTAGCTTCGGAATTTAGATTTCCGAATTTATTTTTGAGGGGAATTGGATTTTCAGATTCAGAATTTTTTCTTTTTCCTGTACGGTGGGGATTGGAATGTGAGCTAAAATTCTTTAGAATTTGGAGTTTTTCCCATTGGTTATTCCCTAGAAATCTAATATAACCAGTTCTACAGGCTAAATCAATTAAATCTAATCTAGATGGCTCCCCCAAAATAGATATAGCAAAAAGACAGAGGTCTTTTACCTGAGCCTTGTGGGTGTCGTTGTAGTCCTTTCGTTGTTGGAGAGACTGTATTTCTTCATCTACACCGGATAAAAATTCTCGAAAAACATCGTTCACTTGCTCATCTAGAGTAGGGAAGGCGTTGAATTCTCGTAACCAGTCCGCAGGAACATATCCGTTTGTGATCCCATTCATAAGGTCGTCAAGCTGTTGGTTCTCTTTCATGGCCATGGCATTCAAAAGAGCAGTCACGGAAGATTAGCAGAGATCAGGTGGGCGGGAGTAACACGCCTCTTTTCCACGCGACGAACAACCTCTAATATATAAACTTAGTTTTCAGCTATGGAAGTGATAAATACCCAGTATCGATGCTACAAACGGATAATAATAAAACATGGATTAATAAATAGTGTTCTACCAGCACATAAATGGATAATTCGCTAAATATGGAATAACAACCGGAGATAACAACTTCATTAAAGGTAAGAAGATTTTCTTTTCTTTATTTAAGTGAATGTGTACTTCCCTCAGAACTGTTTTCCCAATTTATATCATGCTGAACTTTTTTTCCGCGCCGCGGCGAATTCCTCCTTAAAGGCCTCCGTGGTCTTTTCAGAATTTTAAAAAAATCAAAAACTTGTGAAAATTAAAATAGAAAACTTGGGCACTAATATAAGGTTATTTATTAAATATAAATGAAAACATCCATGCAATTTTTAACATTGTTTACATACTTTTATAAAACAGATTTTTTTTTCTATTTTGTACCGTTTCGTGAGAATGACCCAAATTACTAAAATCCGAATGGGGTAAACAACAAATTCATAATTTTATTTGGCTGAATAAAGTTTATTATAAGCCAAATCCAAGGGGGCGTGTCTATCACTTTTACACATAAATTAGCTTCCTACGTAAATTGTTTAGAGCCCAAAATTTAAAATTAAATATTTCATGTTCACCCAACATTTATCTATCGTAATATAGCAGTGTCGATTTTCTGAATCAGCATTTCCCGATCTTTTTCTTTCACGTATCCCTTGCTTAGGTTATTCATTTCGGAGTTTCATCAGAAACACGCCCCCACTCTCTCCCCTCACTCATATAACGCAAACATGACTTTTTAAAATTAGTAATATCAGGGTTCGTACGGATCAGGTAATTTTCCAGGAGTGTTACCAATAGCTTTTTATAGAAAAAGAAATCTAAATTAAACTCGCGCAATTTCACCTTCTTTTAAGGAGAGATTTTCTATAAGAAAATACTGGTACCGAAGAATTTCCTGGTCGCAAAATTCCAGGAGCCGTACGAACCCTGTAATATACTCATTAAAAAGAAGGAAGCTTTCCTATTAATTTAAGTTAGTGACATAACCCCGCCTATTCGAAAACGAAAAGAAGGACCTGCTTTTCAACGTTTCACAGATTTCAAAATAAAGCATTAAAAGTAGAAGCTCCGATGTAGTAATTAAGGCGTTCTGCAATTATTATTAAAAACGGAACAATAAGATAAATGTGTTCAGAAAGTAATATTGTATAAAGGTCAATGACAGTTTTCGCGAAGATGGGGTACATATATGTACTTATGCAATATGATTATCAGTGGGCGGAGCTAGTGACATAGAGTTATTAATGAATTATTATGTCTAGTGGGCTTTACCTCTCATTTTGAGCATAACAAATTGGAATTAACATGAGACTAACTTTATAATCCACAAGTGTCAACTTTGTTTATGCGTTTTCTGTTAAACCATTTTTGTAATTTCCGCCATTACCGAAATTATTTGTACGTACCTCCAGGGGTAGACGCATCCTAGGTTGGGAACCGTTGATCTAGATCATCCTTATTTCAAATACCTCATCTGAAAATCTGATATTAAAAAAATTGCCTCTGAAAGAAGACAATGTTCTGAGTTTGATGACACCTTTCGCGCAGTGCCGTAGCGAAAGAAAATTTCTTTTTTTTTTTTCGGGGGGGGGGGGGGGGCAAAAGGCAAGATTGGCCGACTCAAAAATTTTTCAAATCCGACTAATGTAAAATAATCAATCTGTCGAATTATTTCTTAATTAATAGTTTTTACGATTAATTTTAACTGATTAATTATAATTGATAATTAGAAATAAAATATATGATTTTGTATTCCTAAAATGTTTCTTAGATATAACTCAGTAATCTTTTAAAAGATTTACCAAGAACTTTACTGGAGAAAAAAAAATAAAGAAAATATGTACTGATAAGAGAAAACCGTACAGTTATATTTGTGAAAAATACATTTGTTTAGAATGATAGAGTGAAGTGAATCACGTGATAACAAGTTGGTTTAAAAGATTTTGCGCACCCCAAATATATAATTAAATCGATAAAACAAAGAATCTATTTTTGGTTAAATAAAGTTACAAGCCTAAATTTAAAAAGAAAAAAAAAAGTTAGTTGTGTATTACTTGGGTTCATTCTCATCTAGTAATCATATGGATCTTTTAAAACAATTAGAAATTTTTGGCATCGTTAACCGAACTGCTTTATTATTACAATTAAAACTATTCTGATTTTATACAGAACATCAAATTTAAGTATTTGAGATTGTTTTTTAGTGATAATAAGTATAAGAAAACTTAAATGAAATAAAAGAAAAACTGGAGTCAGTTTTGAATGGAGTTCTACAAAAATAAATATATGAGATTTCTATCTATGTAGTGATAATAAATAAATGAATAAATATTGAGAGGGTTTCAAACATAGCTAGCCTATTAATTATATCAAAACATTTTTTGTTTAAGCATAAAACTATAAAATTGTTTTTATTGTGAAGCATTATAAAGAATACATATACGTAGAGAAACTAATAGATTCTTTGTTTTACCAATTTAATTATATATTTAGAACCGCAAAATCTTTTTAACCAACTTGGTATCATATCTAGAATATTACTATTTTGTGAAAAATACTTCATTTATTGTAGTCTAAGATATACGGTATTTTTCTATAATCCCGTTTATAGCATTATAATTTGTTTTTTAGAAATAAATATTTTTAGAATATGCTTTAAAAGATGAAGTAAATAATGGTTCCTTTAGTAAAAAAGCTTTTCTTTTCACGTAGGTAACTGTCAATAGCATAGGTTATCAAATTGGGGGGAAGAATAGAAATTTAGTTTTCTGCAAATTTACGTTGCACTCACTATCGAAATAGTAATTGGTAGTTATATACGAGTTCTGTTTACAGAAGATTTACTGCTTATGAATACACTAAATAATAAAGCTCCAGTAAAATCATAATAAATAAAGTATCAATAAATAAATAAAGTATTCTTTAATATGTATCATGTGCACTTTTTTCTATCTACAAAGTATCAGCGAGATCTATAAAATCACAAGAAAAATATGTGCATTTAAGAAGACGGTAAACTTTAAAATTACCAAAAATCGACCAAAAAAAATGTATTAATATTTTATAATTTTAACTGAGTTATAAGCAAAATACCGCATGTGTCTAAGTTAATAAAAAAGTTATAAGAATTCGGATTAACTAATCAAATATTCGAAAAAAAAAGGACATAATTATTAGTCCCTAATGTTCATTACATCGACGTTGCCTTTTTTACGGCGCACCGTTTTTATTTCATAATAAGTCCCGCATTTCGTTAAATAAATCGCCTGTTAAAAAAAAAAAAAAATCGAAATTTAAAAAATCCTGTTTCGAACAAAAAAATTTTTATTGACAGTTCAATGAAAGGAAAATTCAATGAAATTTCCGACAATGTACAGTTAAGCAAATTAGTGCAAAACTGGATTTGCAGGATTATCTGGCGATCATAACAAAAGACTTTTATCTGCACCAGACCTGACTCCTTTTCTGTATCTATCCCTAGTGGTCTGGGCCTGGAAAGAATTTTGCTTTACATGTCAAAGAAAATACGTGTGAAGATTTGTCTTATAAAGAAGATATTTTCTGTTTACTGATTGAATATTTAAAAAAAAAAAAAAGTAAGAAATTTTTTAGGTATTAAATGTTAAATGCACGGATATTTTTAAAATTTATTAATTTTCTTTTTTTTTTTTTTAATAGTTTTAAAAATTCTTCGTTTTTATTTTACAAACGTTCCTAAAACAGTTCCAAAGGGCGTAAACATCATATCGTTGCTAGAACCTACTATGTATCAAGTATAAAATTTCTTGAATTTTCGTAAGCGACTTTCGCATTCGGTCGACCTAGTTTATATATTGATAGTTTTTATCTATGTAAGTTGCGAGTGTTACTGTAGGACAAATTTCTGATATTTTCAAATCAATAGATCAGATTCATTTTTTCCCCTACTGGCCTATGTGTCGACGGCCGACTTATCTTTTCCATGTGTAGGTAAGGTATAGTATATGTCCAACATTTCCGGCGCTACAGACGAGATTTATACATGATAATTTTTTTTAAGTGGGTAGGCCGACTAGCTACTTATGTGATTCGAAAATGTGGCAGAGCACATGACTTTCATACCGGCTGATTAGATCTATTGAAACCATTACTTTTTTTACTCATAACCTATCTATTGACAGACCGACTAGCTTTTACCATATGATTGTAAGGGTGTAGTGAAATGCATTCTGAAGACTTAAAGTCCTGCCAACCAATTTTTCCGAATTGTTTTTTTTTTTAATCGGCCTACTGACATACTACAGAGACACTAATTAAATCTGCTGATAAGCCGACTGAATCCTTTTACCAAACATTGGGGGGGCAGCTGCCCCCCCCCCCGCTCGCTACGCCCCTGCTTTCGCGTGATTTTATCACAAACGGTCTGCGAGTTGCATGCGTATCTTTTTTATATACAAGTATATATAAAACTCACACCGTAAAATTTAACGAATAAATGTAAAATATGAAAAACAAAACACTTTCTTAATGTAAAACACAAAGCGATGATTCACGACAATCTGTCTCGAGATCTTTTGTTCTCGAGGCTAATTTTAACAAGTCAAAACGTATACAAGTAAAGCGTTCAAAGATGTATGACAGATGTCTCCGCCGAGGTCACGTCGATGAAGGTCGTACGCCACGTAGCGGAAGGAGGGTGAACTACTAGAGGTTCAATAATATCTATGAAATAACTGCGCATGAGCAAAACAAAACGCAAAGGATTATTTCATTCGCAAAACATTTCGACTGTTGTCTTATTTTTAATTGTTCTTCAAGATTGTTTTAGGACGTATTTCATTAATTAAATAAAATATAATTTGTTGGAAGTACTTTTAAAAGTATATTCAGTTTTATTTCATAATGTTAGTATTAAATATTTGACATTCTGTTTTACTATCTGGTGAAATTAGAGAAAGAAAAAAAACTAGGCATAAATGTATCAGCTGTTACCCATTATTTAAAAAATGCATTTTTAGTTCTGCAATTTACTTTCTGAGACCTATTTATGTGGCACTTTTGCTTTAACTATTGTCTTTTATATACGCCACCATGGAACTTTAATAAAAATTCATTTAAAAAAAAAAAAAAAAAAAAAAAAAAACTCTTTTAATTTATTACCAATGAAAAGCTGTAATTTATTTCTCAAATGGCCATTAATCAGGTATAGCAAATAATATGGCAAACACGTTTTTAAAGTCGTTATATTGGTTCCACATGCCTCACATGAACATATATATTTATAGCCAATTTTTAATAATACCAATAAACACTGTTTTCAATCTAATAAAGTTATTTATCACGAATGAAAAATAAAGCTTATTTTTTTTTTCCGAAACTATTACACTTTTTCTTTTAATTCAATTTTCTTTATATTGTATTTTATTTTGTAACATGTAATATTTTATTCTCCACTTTTTAATGTTTAAAATATTTCATTGTTGCAATCTCACAACCAGCTGCCATATTTTAGAGATCGTGGTTTGGTACATAATTATCTCCATTATTGAATCTCGTATACAGTTGTAACAATCGTATAGAAATTTTGTTGAATTTTTGTTGAAGTAAAATAGTGTAAAAAAGAGTACTTTTAAGAGGCTACTTCACTCACGCGAAAACACCCGCTCACTAATGTTAATCCCGTGGGACAATTATTTTATATCTCGTTTGCATTTCAATAAATATATATATATATTACATTGATAGTTTAGGTCGGTCTTTATGCAGCCATTTTTTACTTCTTCGATTTTGGTTGCAGCTATTTTTATGAGGATACTTTCACTTTTGAAACCGGTTCCGAAAGTGAAAGTATCTTAATGAAAAAAAAAACTTGTAAACATAATCGAAAGAGTAAAAAATGGCCGGCATAGAGATCAACCTCAGCTATCCAATGCAAAATAATAATAATAATAAAATATTGAAATGCAAACGAGATATTATAAAATAACTGTTTCATAGGATTAACATTAGTGAGGGTGTGTTTTCGTGTGAGTAAGTAGCCTTTTAAGTTAGCCGAGCGCATTTGATAAATCTTTAAATGTTGTTCGCATCGCCAGCGTTTGTATTGCATTCATTTGGAAAATTTAAATAATACATCCATTTAAAACACATGTCTTTATCACTCATTATATTTAAAATACAATTTTTTTCAATAATAAATAATAACAGAAACCATAACATTTTATTTGAACATCAAATCATTGTTTCTAATTTGTACACTCACTCAAACCATAAAACTGCTATTGGCGAGAAAAAAAATGCTATTTGCAAGATCTGCAGGCATAAAATTACCAAAAAAATTATTTATTTTCTTTTGGTTGTAGTTTTGTGATTGCATTTTTTTTTTCTCGATAAACTGAGCCAAACCTGGCGATTAATTATTGGTCGTCAATAAACCCGGCAAGTACTTAAAATGTAAACAAAGAAAATGATCTAAAAATGTGCAAAATTCAGAAATCCACAAGGCTCTTGGTCGCAACCTGTGCGATTTTTTGTGCATTGTATAAGCTGACTATAATAAATTCTTGCGTAAGGAACACTTATTTTATTATTATTATTATTATTTTCTTTTTTAACAGGAAAACATGAAATAGTCCGTAAACACTAAAATGTGTTTTATATTGTTTTATTATTTTAAACAGATCGAAACTGTTGTACTGAACGTGTGACTTTTGCTATCATCGATCAGTTTTTACTGTAACTTTGATGGAATAAATGAGATGATACTCTGGATTGACTAATGCTTTTTGCAGATATTTATATCCTTGATTTTTCTTTTAAAGTTTAAACCTGCATCTAAAAATATTAGATATTGTCAAAAAAATATTAGATTGCAGTGAGATATCCTCGCACGGGTCTGTTGGTAACTTTTATTGCTGGAAAGTATAATTAAATTTTGTGAACATGTGTTGAGAATCTGTACTCAGTCAGGGAAGATGTGTATCTTGTTTACTAGATTTATTGCCAAATATTTTTGATAGAATTATGTATATTTAAAAAAAAAAAAAAAAAAAAAAAAAAAAAAAAAAAAAAAAAAAAAACATTTACAATATTATATTAACTTCGGGTGAAAAGTACTTAGTCCTACAAAGCAGTAATTCCTTTTTTCCTCGAAACAATAATAATTTCCCCAAAATATGGTATTTTGAATGTTTTCTTTTTTTAAAAATACATATCTCTATCAAAACAAACTGTATCGAAAATATGTGGAAATAAATCTACTAAACAAGATACGCATCTTCCCTGACTGAGTACAGATTCGCAAAATATGCTCGGGAGATGCGCAGATGGTAGAATTTGGATCATACTTAATGACGTCATCGTAAAAGCGCGTGCATTGGCATTATGCCCTCTGTCCACAAGGTAGCGCAGCTGTTTCAATTTTGCGTCCCTATTCTAGTATTAAGTCGGAACGCTTGACTTGTATACGTTCTGGATTGAAGTTAAGTCATTAAGTGGAACTAAGACTCCTATTATAGGAGCTCTAGGTGGAACAGCGACCATCGTAATACACGGCCAATTCATGACAGTTTAAGAATCGTGAACCGGCCTTGTATCTTCGTTGGTCGCGGTAGTACATTGACAATTTTTTAGGACTTTTTGAGTTGCTTCCAAAATATTTCTGTCATCAAAGCTGGAGTTGCAGTGGTCGTGATGCGAACTAAATTATTCGGTAGTGGCGCAGCGCTTCGCGATTAGCTTTCGTTTCTGCTTTCACGGCCTGAAATGACATTTTCGTTTATTTCGCTGCAGTATGACAGTAACGGCAATCAGAAATTTTCAAACCTGTCATTAAACAAATTCGTAGAGCGATGAAATTTTTTAATTAAACTAATGTATTTCTTTTAATTTTGTATCATACTTACCGTAATTTCCGGCGTATAATCCGCAGCTCAAAGAGTCGTTTTTCGACCCAGAAATTTTATTCAATAATTGTAGTTAAATATTTACAGCGATCATTTAAGTTACATTTTATAAAATAATATTTCTGGGTCGAAAAACGACTCTTTGAGCTGCGGATTATACGCCGGAAATTACGGTAGTTATTTTCTGTTTTCTTTTAGGTAGCTTTCAATACAAAAAAGTATAAAGCTACCTATTGCAGCTGTTCGGAGGAGAGCATTTCCGGAAAATTTCAATAAATTTTCACCGATCATGACCCAAAGACCTCAAAACCACCCTCCGTTCAAATGTTGATTTATATATATATATATCTGATATATGTCATACGATAACGCTCGTATTTATAAATTAATTTTGATGAAACTAATTGTGTGTATTAAGCTCACCAATGCCTCGACCGAGTTCGTTGGTCAGCTTCGTCCGCCATCTTGTTTCAAGATGGCGGCTACTCAAAATTTTAAAACTAAAATAAATATACAAAAAAGTTAAAAATTCAAATTTATTTTTTAATTAAGTGATAGGTCTTAATACAAGGATTACAGAGCATTTTTTGTTTTACCTCTATCTTAAAAAATGGCTGAGATAGAGCAGTTTGAAATTCTAGGGTGGCTGACATTTTGAAACAAGACAGCACATTACAAAAAACCAACGATTAATTTATGAGTTGTAATGAACGCGATTTCTCGCAAATTATTTTCTTCCATTGTTGTAATCATTTTCCTAAACATACGCATAAAACTATATTTTCATATCCGTTATCGCCAAATTCTTGCCAAACTTGGCGACATTTGGCGACCTTAACTAAGTTTTCATAAATGAAGCCAACTTGGCTATAGCTCAATAATTTAGCGAATTTCTTATTCAAATTCAGTATGAACGAATCTTTTGTAAACGATTTCTTTGTATTTTAGCTTGCTGTTTTCGAGTAACATTAGCTAAAGTTTTAAAACGAAGTTATAGGAAAGCTACCTTTTCCTCCCGGTACAGCCGGAAGGACTTTTTATAATTTATGACGTGAAGAATACGAATATTTTAAAAGAGATTCATTTCTGAAACAGCGGTTATATATACAGGGTGCAAAATGTTATCTATCGCCGACCTTTAATTTCTCAACCGTTGGTTGTAGACCAACAGTTCCAATTACAAAAGCGTTTAAAATGAGGTAAATATTCATGTTGTGGCGTTAATTAAAGTAAAAAATCAATTTTATAAAATTTACGAAATCTAACTTTTTATACGGTCCCCCGGTCCCTATAGTTATATTTAGTAAATGTTTGCACATATAACAAATACAACACAAAAAGTTTGACTTCTGTACGACAAAAATTGACACAGTTATAAAATTTCAAAGCTTGAGATTTTTTCACATGATTTTGTCTTCCATTTAGATATCAGTTAAAAAATGAATTAGAGTAATTCGATAGCGAAATCAGGGTGCAATGTCTTTTTTACGGCAAAACTACCTTTAGCCGGTATCGGTAAATCGGTGTATCACCAAAGAGGGTTATTTCATCTAAAAATTTGAGCTGACTTTGAGGAGTCATATACAAAGCGAAGAATGAAATATTGAAATTAAATAGAAAAATAAATATCAATTTATTATCATGTTAGAAAACAGTCTACTATAAAAAATAAATACATCAAATATCGGAATCTACTAGAGATACTGCTCAAAATGTTCTCCATTGGTGGCAATGCGCAATGCGTGACAGTACTGAGTCCTGGACACGTTGGAGAATAGCAGGTGTAACTGTGTGACAAGCAAGCATGATGCGCTGCTTCAGATAAACCAGAGAAGTAGGTTTAGTCACATATACCTGTGCCTTGATGTATCCCCAGAAGAAGAATTCCATGGGAGTCAAGTCCAGTGAACGCGGTGGCCACTCTACCGGACCACCATATCCAATGATCTGTTGACCGAATTCGTCGGCCAGATACGCACGGAAGTAGATGATAAAGGCCGGTTCTACGCCAGAGGCGTACGAGGCGTAGAACTCTGAAGGTGAAGTTCAAGGTTACCGGAAGTGGCAGGTGTGGACACCGGAAGTCGCAGGTAGGGATAACAGGCATGTTGAGACAGGAAGTGAACAGGAAGTATGATCGGAAACGCGACAGGAAGTGAATGCGATAAGGAGAGAGGGGGAGGGCTTATTTTTGTGGGGGGGCTTATGCTAACCTGAAATAAAAATGGAATTATTTCTTACTTTGTAAAAATTTAACATAAAATGTATCTTTTTTTTTTTTTTTTTTTTTTTTCACCTGAAATAAAAATTTTATTTGCTAACTAACATCTAATATAAAAATGGAAATCTTTCTGACTTTGTTTTACTTTATAAAAGTTTAACGTGAAATTTATTTTTAGACTGGAAACGCGACAGGAAGTAAGATCGGAAACGGGATTAGACATGCTTTTTCCAAAAAGGGTTTTCAGGAAGCAGTAAACATGTTTTAGGAACATGTTTGGGAGATTGTTGGAACAGGACAGGTGGTTTGTGAGACCGGAAGTGATTAAGCGATAAGAAAAGTACAGGAATATACACGTAGATTTTGTTCTTTGTAGAGGGTGAAATTTTGTTTTATTTTTTATTTAAAGTGTTTTCATTTTTTTTTTTTAATTTAATTTATTTAAAGCGTTTCAAATTATTTTTTATTTTATTATTATTATTTTTTTTTTTGTAGTGGTTTACGTATTATTTTAATTTTTAGTGACGTTAGAACCTGCAATGTTCTGTACCACACATGTCTTATCTTAGGTGTGTTGTTATCTCTTTAAATGCGAGAGATGGGGCTTCAGACCTGCGTTGAGATATCTTTATCATAGTTTTAATGAACTGCAGGAAATTGTCTTTTCCTATTGAGTAATTCGCGAGTTTTGGTTTAATATGAATGCTATTACATCTGTTTGTTTAATTTACAAGCACATTTCTCTTACAACATTCTGTCAACAGATCATTTCTATATTCGGAATAATAATTTAGAAGGAAAATTTTTTATATGAAAATACTATGAAATGTCATTTATAGAGATTGACAAAAATAGCATGCTTGATTCTTTCTTGTATTAACCTTATAATCATTTATTTTAGAAATATAGGTTTATAGTTTTGTTACGAAAAATAACGTGTTTACATATTTTAAAAACGAAAGCAAAGTGATTTTTACAAATGTAACTAACCCACGCATTTGTGTTATTGAATTAAATTACAATGCTTAACCGTACGTATGTATTCACCGTACTATTTTCCTGCAAAAGCCGTTTCACAAACTTGTGTACTGAAATTAATGTGGCATTTTTAGGGAAAAATTAATTCAAGTCTTTGAGACTAATCTTTCAAAGGAAAAAAAGATTTGTCATACTTTCTCTTACATTATATCTTCCGTTTTTTAAGTTTACAAATTTGTGGACTAACTTAAATAATCGTTTTTAGGATACTTAAACAATATATTTTTTTAATTATATGCTTTTTTTTTTAATTGATTTGTAATATAGCTTTTTTTTTCTTTTTTTTTTCTTAAAAGGGTACTGTAGAATAACTTATGTCACAAATACTACATCCTTCTTTAGTTAAATATGTTTCACTTAAGACATGACAAAGTGTCTTAGAAACATTTCATTTTGGAGTTAAGTGATTAAACAAGAAAAATATTATTTATAAAAACACAACACATAAGACCAGTGACTGAGAGGTTCTGGTTTTAAAGCTACTAGACGTTTGGGTTTAAACTTCTCTCGCGCTCGTCGACCTAACCGTTCGGAGTTTTCTTCGAACCTTGTCAATACGAGTTAGGAGCCCTTAGAAAGACCCCTAGAGTGACCTATATCCCAAACGTAGATAATCGGTTTTAACAAATAACCAAACATCCACAACACATAAGACATTTTAGATCATTTTAGATCATTCCATTTAGTTAATAAGTGATTTAACGAGCAAAATATTATTCATAAATCATACAATAAGAGAATTTTAAAGAATTTTTTCTTTCAAATGAACAATTTTTAGTGACTGTTTAACTTATTAAAGAGAGCGGGTATTTTGTTTAGAGTTATACGATTAAAATAAATTTTCAATAGATTTGACTTTATACAACCAACATTTTTAAAAAAGAGAATGGAATCTAGTTTTTATAAATTAACGTATTTCAATTTTACAAATACTTCACACACCCCTCTTTTTCCCCTATTTTGGTAGACTTTATACACATAAGACATAAAAGATGTTTTAGAATACATCATTTAGAAATTAAGCAACTTGATAAGTAAAATAATTATTTATAAAAGCAATAGATACGAAAGTAATAAATATTTCTACTTACAAATGTACGAACTTCTGATAGGTAAGACCTTCTCAATCATTGTGCAAGAATTAAGTGGTGGTTGAGCTTATAACGTTATAGGATGAAATAATCACGTGACGTATTTTTAAACCAATAAAATATTAGTATTTTAAACCAATAAAATGTTAGTATTTTTACACGAGCGCTTTCTATCATTATATAAATTTCAATGAAATGAGTTCATAACATTATACTGTCCCTTCTCATCGGTGTAATAGGTTGCATTTTTCGTTTAAGTTAGTTTTCATTTAAGCTATTATGGAATGAGTTATGAATTCTTATGTTGATGATCTAACCAACTTGAAGTGTCAACCCTCATCACCAGAATTAAATAATCAAGAGATGGATTCTACAATTTTATCCAAAGAAGGACCCGTTTCGAAGTATGGCGTGAAACCCACCTCATCAGGACTAAAGAAAGAGTTTGTGTGTTTTACTTGTAACAAAGATTTTTTCCGAAAGGATCATTTAAAACAACATTTGATGACCCATTCAGGAGAAAAACCTTTTGTGTGTGTCATCTGTCGAAAAGCTTTCTCTAGAAAAGCTCTTTTGAATCGCCATAAATTGTCTCATTTAAAAGAACCTACACAACATAAGTGTGGTGATTGCAACGAACTGTTTTCAAGAAAGTACGACTTATTGAAACATGAAAAGATTCACAAATCACCCAAACAATATAAGTGTATTAAATGCAATGAACTGTTTTCGAGAAAGTACGACTTATTGAAACATAAGAAGATCCATAAGCCCCGAAAGCAGTATAAATGCATCCAGTGTAGTGAAATATTTAATCGGAAATATGATTTATCACGTCATATAGACACCGCGCACAAAGTACTACCCAAAGTTGTCAAATCGACATCTTTAAAAGATTCGTTATATGAAAAAGTGAAGCATTTTAAAAGACAAAATGCTTTAAATGTATTTACTAAAACTGTAATAAATTCTAATGAGGAGAATGATCAAGATTTTCACACGTTTTTTAACAGTATTCGGTCGGACGTTTTGAATGAATTAAATTATCAGATAGAAGTAAAAAGGTCAATGAAATGGTATGCAACTGCAAAAGTTGTTGTAAGCCGCCAAACACCGGACGGTGATATAGATACTATCACCCCTTATTTTCATTCAAGAACTGTACTGGAATTGACGAATCAAAACATACCTGTACATGTTGAGGATGCCTTTACGAAAATTATTAACTCTTTTGAGAAATTCACTCAACAAGGATCTAATTGGGCATTGCAACAAATATTAAATCTAGAACTGTCTACAGCTAAATATAGAATGGTTTAAAATGTGTGGACTAGTTTTGAAACATGTATATTCATGTTTTTGCTATTGTAGTTATTGAAAATGATAAATAAATAGTCTTTGACTAAAAAATCATAAGTTTTTTATTATTTTCATGGTAACTATTTTATATAAATTACTTATAACAGTTTGTCAATGCTACATAAACTACTGTTTAACATTTTGAATGTCTTAAACAAAATGGGAATGAATTTGTTGAAATTATGTAAAACATGATGAAATAAATGTGATGTATTTATTATATGTTACTTAAACTACAAGAGAATGATTGGAAATGTGTTATTTTAAATCTATGATACTTTTAATCACTAACAAGGTAAGACGTGACGTTATGAATCATCGATGGGTTTTCCTTTGAATATGTATTAATCTTACTTATTGATAAGAAAGTTGGAAAAATAGACTTAACACATTGTTAAAGGTTTTGGAAAAATGTATAGTTGGTTAAAAATTTTAGAAAATTTAACATAAAGTAACAAATTTTAGAAAATAAACGTTTCGATAAATAAAAAAATTACATTTTGGTAAACTTTACACTTAGACAATATTTTAAACTAAGGAAAAATTAGACTTAACGCATTGTTACAGTTTCTTTGAAAAATATCTAGTTGGTTATAAATTTTAGAAAATTCGACCTAACGAAATTAACACACTTAAAAATATCTAGGTTATACATTTTATAAAATAAGCAACAAATACACATTTCGATACATTGACAAAAGAAAATAATTAAGTTTAAGTAAACTTTACACTTAGACAATATTTCAAACTAAGAAAAATAATAAATTTACACTTATACAATATTTTAAACTAAGAAAAATAATAACTTTACACTTATACAATATTTTAAACTAAGGAAAATTAATAACTTTAAACATCAGACTTAACACATTGTTAAAGTTTTTTGAAAATAACACGACATTTTCAAAGCAGTGGAAATAGTATACCTGTAAAAAAAAATTCAACTTAGTGGAATTTAATATTGAAATTTTTTAACCGCACTCATTTAAAAAATAAAACTTTATAAAATATTCACTTTTTTTAAATAAGCAACTGTTAAACATTTTGAATGTCTTAGACAAAGTGTGAATAAATTTGTTGAAATTATATAAAACATGAACAATTTCATAGCTTTTAAAGGAAATTTTATTTTTGGTGAAATAAACTCGAGCTATTTATTGTATGTAACTTAAACTACTATAGAGACTCGATTGAAAATGTGTTACTTTTAAGCACTCACAAGATAAGACACGATGTTAGGAATTATAGATGTGTTTTTTCCCCACAATTGACGTCACTTGTAGCATATTTACTGATCAAGTCATAAAATCATAGTTCAGGGTATGTTTATGAGCACGGCGTTTAGTTGAGATTTAAGATATTTGAGAAATATAAACTACAACTTTGACTACTTTTTGAAATTTCCCCCTACATAAGAAAAAGGACATGGGAAAATAAAATGAAAAGTTGTCTTTGAATGGAATCGAACCATTATCTTTTCACTTAACAGCTGAATGCGTTGACAATTACATCACAAAGGCACTGATAACAACTGGTTGAATATATTGGGTTTCTTTTTTAAGGTTAAATTCATTTAATATTCAAGTTATTTCTTAATGATACACTTAAAAACAATAAATTAAATTAGCATTCAAAAAACAAACGATCACATTATTGTGTAAAAAAATCAAATGTTTTGAAAGTCACGAGTTAAAATTGTGGAGGGTGCGATAACTTGGAAGTGCATTGCAGAAGGGGAGTTAAATTTTTGAAGAAGTTTAATCTTAGAAGACTAGAGTAAAATTTGAAATGACTTAGAATTTAATTAGAATTTAGATGTGAACCTTTTAAAATGAAATAATAGTTTTTTTGTATCGCCCTCTATCGGTGGGTAATGGAATTAAGAGATAATTAAAAGTTTTAACTTGGATTCGAACCCACAACAAAAATTATTTTACGGTTTGATAATTTAGGGTAGGTATAACTAAGAAAACCATGATATTATAGTATTTAGAGATGTTTTAAGATATTCGATAAAGGAAATCATCTAAATTTTCAATTTAATTGAATGGTTTACTGCTTAAAGTACTACAAAATGAATAGAACCCGATACATAGTTTTTTTAAATTAATTATATTTTTCGAAAGGTTAAATTGACTTATTGATAAACTTAGGATTTATGTTTAAAGTGAATAAATTTGATATGTTAGGTTTACTTAATAACAGAGGGTTGAATAAGTTATTTTTTTTAAATTAAAATTTCATAAAAATAAAGTTTACTAAAAGTTTTTAATGTTAAAAAAATTGTAAGTTACGTTAAAAAAGTTAACAAAAATATAGTTTAAAAAAAATTAAAAGTTTACAAAAAGTTTAAAATTCTTTAAATTAATTAAAATTAACTTTTTAATTTTAACTATTGAGAGACTATAATTTAATTGTTAATCCTTGTAACCAACTGGTGCATATCAAATATCTGCACATGTGCAGAAAAAACATACACTTTTACACTAACGTGAGTTCGATTTTAAATTATTTGCTAATTTTTATACAACTCGTTTACCTTTCAGAAACAAAATAGAATTAAATACTTACCGAAAAACACGTCCACTTCTTGTGCTTTCTTTCACTAGACTAACCTATCTCTCTTAACTTTGTTAGGGGGCGCTGCAATCGACGTAGAGGCGCTACCAGTCTTCCGGTTTGTGACGTCATTTCCGGTTTGAGATAAGAATAAACTTTAAATACAAACTACACTCGCTCGGTCATTCTTCCTCCACTCTTACTTGATAGCAGTTGTTAGTTTCTTATATTGACGTGTTGAATGACGTCATCACGTGTTTGTCTAAACTTGTCCAGTCTTGTTTCTGTGCTGCACGTCTGTTTTGCTAACTCATCTCTTACTCGTCTAGACTTGTTTCGTCTGCTTTGATGATTCATCTTTTGCTTTAACTGTTTGGCCTTGCTGGTGTCAACCACCTCATGTGTTTTGTCATAGCTTGAATATACTTTACACCAATCACTTAAATATAAAAGTCTTGTCACAACTTACTTAAACTTTGATAAAAATATTAATTATTCATAAATTTTATCAAATTCTTATACATTTACTAAGTCACTTTCATTTAAAAATATGGTAAAGTCCGATTTTAAATCGAAGTCTAAGATAAATTCCCCAAATTTGTAACATTTTAACACTAATAATAAGTATCGTAAACACCCTGTACATACAAGTTTTGTAAACATAATATTACTTATAGCTAACTCGATCAGTCTCATGATAAATAATATAAGAAAAAGTTAGAATAGTTCACATATTTTTGTAATTAAAAAATGTATGCACAAACACACACACACAATATCTTACAAGGTTACAATACTCAACACACAGTTCACCATACTTAAAAAAACGATTCACGATAAATTTATAAATTTAAATTTAAATATTTTATTTATAAATGAACAATTATAAATAAAAATACTTCAGTATTTTTCAAATATTTAAATTTAAATTTATAAATTTATCGTGAATCGTTTTTTTAAGTATGGTGAACTGTGTGTTGAGTATTGTAACCTTGTAAGATATTGTGTGTGTGTGTTTGTGCATACATTTTTTAATTACAAAAATATGTGAACTATTCTAACTTTTTCTTATATTATTTATCATGAGACTGATCGAGTTAGCTATAAGTAATATTATGTTTACAAAACTTGTATGTACAGGGTGTTTACGATACTTATTATTAGTGTTAAAATGTTACAAATTTGGGGAATTTATCTTAGACTTCGATTTAAAATCGGACTTTACCATATTTTTGAATGAAAGTGACTTAGTAAATGTATAAGAATTTGATAAAATTTATGAATAATTAATATTTTTATCAAAGTTTAAGTAAGTTGTGACAAGACTTTTATATTTAAGTGATTGGTGTAAAGTATATTCAAGCTATGACAAAACACATGAGGTGGTTGACACCAGCAAGGTCAAACAGTTAAAGCAAAAGATGAATCATCAAAGCAGACGAAACAAGTCTAGACGAGTAAGAGATGAGTTAGCAAAACAGACGTGCAGCACAGAAACAAGACTGGACAAGTTTAGACAAACACGTGATGACGTCATTCAACACGTCAATATAAGAAACTAACAACTGCTATCAAGTAAGAGTGGAGGAAGAATGACCGAGCGAGTTTAGTTTGTATTTAAAGTTTATTCTTATCTCAAACCGGAAATGACGTCACAAACCGGAAGACTGGTAGCGCCTCTACGTCGATTGCAGCGCCCCCTAACAAAGTTAAGAGAGATAGGTTAGTCTAGTGAAAGAAAGCACAAGAAGTGGACGTGTTTTTCGGTAAGTATTTAATTCTATTTTGTTTCTGAAAGGTAAACGAGTTGTATAAAAATTAGCAAATAATTTAAAATCGAACTCACGTTAGTGTAAAAGTGTATGTTTTTTCTGCACATGTGCAGATATTTGATATGCACCAGTTGGTTACAAGGATTAACAATTAAATTATAGTCTCTCAATAGTTAAAATTAAAAAGTTAATTTTAATTAATTTAAAGAATTTTAAACTTTTTGTAAACTTTTAATTTTTTTTAAACTATATTTTTGTTAACTTTTTTAACGTAACTTACAATTTTTTTAACATTAAAAACTTTTAGTAAACTTTATTTTTATGAAATTTTAATTTAAAAAAAATAACTTATTCAACCCTCTGTTATTAAGTAAACCTAACATATCAAATTTATTCACTTTAAACATAAATCCTAAGTTTATCAATAAGTCAATTTAACCTTTCGAAAAATATAATTAATTTAAAAAAACTATGTATCGGGTTCTATTCATTTTGTAGTACTTTAAGCAGTAAACCATTCAATTAAATTGAAAATTTAGATGATTTCCTTTATCGAATATCTTAAAACATCTCTAAATACTATAATATCATGGTTTTCTTAGTTATACCTACCCTAAATTATCAAACCGTAAAATAATTTTTGTTGTGGGTTCGAATCCAAGTTAAAACTTTTAATTATCTCTTAATTCCATTACCCACCGATAGAGGGCGATACAAAAAAACTATTATTTCATTTTAAAAGGTTCACATCTAAATTCTAATTAAATTCTAAGTCATTTCAAATTTTACTCTAGTCTTCTAAGATTAAACTTCTTCAAAAATTTAACTCCCCTTCTGCAATGCACTTCCAAGTTATCGCACCCTCCACAATTTTAACTCGTGACTTTCAAAACATTTGATTTTTTTACACAATAATGTGATCGTTTGTTTTTTGAATGCTAATTTAATTTATTGTTTTTAAGTGTATCATTAAGAAATAACTTGAATATTAAATGAATTTAACCTTAAAAAAGAAACCCAATATATTCAACCAGTTGTTATCAGTGCCTTTGTGATGTAATTGTCAACGCATTCAGCTGTTAAGTGAAAAGATAATGGTTCGATTCCATTCAAAGACAACTTTTCATTTTATTTTCCCATGTCCTTTTTCTTATGTAGGGGGAAATTTCAAAAAGTAGTCAAAGTTGTAGTTTATATTTCTCAAATATCTTAAATCTCAACTAAACGCCGTGCTCATAAACATACCCTGAACTATGATTTTATGACTTGATCAGTAAATATGCTACAAGTGACGTCAATTGTGGGGAAAAAACACATCTATAATTCCTAACATCGTGTCTTATCTTGTGAGTGCTTAAAAGTAACACATTTTCAATCGAGTCTCTATAGTAGTTTAAGTTACATACAATAAATAGCTCGAGTTTATTTCACCAAAAATAAAATTTCCTTTAAAAGCTATGAAATTGTTCATGTTTTATATAATTTCAACAAATTTATTCACACTTTGTCTAAGACATTCAAAATGTTTAACAGTTGCTTATTTAAAAAAAGTGAATATTTTATAAAGTTTTATTTTTTAAATGAGTGCGGTTAAAAAATTTCAATATTAAATTCCACTAAGTTGAATTTTTTTTTACAGGTATACTATTTCCACTGCTTTGAAAATGTCGTGTTATTTTCAAAAAACTTTAACAATGTGTTAAGTCTGATGTTTAAAGTTATTAATTTTCCTTAGTTTAAAATATTGTATAAGTGTAAAGTTATTATTTTTCTTAGTTTAAAATATTGTATAAGTGTAAATTTATTATTTTTCTTAGTTTGAAATATTGTCTAAGTGTAAAGTTTACTTAAACTTAATTATTTTCTTTTGTCAATGTATCGAAATGTGTATTTGTTGCTTATTTTATAAAATGTATAACCTAGATATTTTTAAGTGTGTTAATTTCGTTAGGTCGAATTTTCTAAAATTTATAACCAACTAGATATTTTTCAAAGAAACTGTAACAATGCGTTAAGTCTAATTTTTCCTTAGTTTAAAATATTGTCTAAGTGTAAAGTTTACCAAAATGTAATTTTTTTATTTATCGAAACGTTTATTTTCTAAAATTTGTTACTTTATGTTAAATTTTCTAAAATTTTTAACCAACTATACATTTTTCCAAAACCTTTAACAATGTGTTAAGTCTATTTTTCCAACTTTCTTATCAATAAGTAAGATTAATACATATTCAAAGGAAAACCCATCGATGATTCATAACGTCACGTCTTACCTTGTTAGTGATTAAAAGTATCATAGATTTAAAATAACACATTTCCAATCATTCTCTTGTAGTTTAAGTAACATATAATAAATACATCACATTTATTTCATCATGTTTTACATAATTTCAACAAATTCATTCCCATTTTGTTTAAGACATTCAAAATGTTAAACAGTAGTTTATGTAGCATTGACAAACTGTTATAAGTAATTTATATAAAATAGTTACCATGAAAATAATAAAAAACTTATGATTTTTTAGTCAAAGACTATTTATTTATCATTTTCAATAACTACAATAGCAAAAACATGAATATACATGTTTCAAAACTAGTCCACACATTTTAAACCATTCTATATTTAGCTGTAGACAGTTCTAGATTTAATATTTGTTGCAATGCCCAATTAGATCCTTGTTGAGTGAATTTCTCAAAAGAGTTAATAATTTTCGTAAAGGCATCCTCAACATGTACAGGTATGTTTTGATTCGTCAATTCCAGTACAGTTCTTGAATGAAAATAAGGGGTGATAGTATCTATATCACCGTCCGGTGTTTGGCGGCTTACAACAACTTTTGCAGTTGCATACCATTTCATTGACCTTTTTACTTCTATCTGATAATTTAATTCATTCAAAACGTCCGACCGAATACTGTTAAAAAACGTGTGAAAATCTTGATCATTCTCCTCATTAGAATTTATTACAGTTTTAGTAAATACATTTAAAGCATTTTGTCTTTTAAAATGCTTCACTTTTTCATATAACGAATCTTTTAAAGATGTCGATTTGACAACTTTGGGTAGTACTTTGTGCGCGGTGTCTATATGACGTGATAAATCATATTTCCGATTAAATATTTCACTACACTGGATGCATTTATACTGCTTTCGGGGCTTATGGATCTTCTTATGTTTCAATAAGTCGTACTTTCTCGAAAACAGTTCATTGCATTTAATACACTTATATTGTTTGGGTGATTTGTGAATCTTTTCATGTTTCAATAAGTCGTACTTTCTTGAAAACAGTTCGTTGCAATCACCACACTTATGTTGTGTAGGTTCTTTTAAATGAGACAATTTATGGCGATTCAAAAGAGCTTTTCTAGAGAAAGCTTTTCGACAGATGACACACACAAAAGGTTTTTCTCCTGAATGGGTCATCAAATGTTGTTTTAAATGATCCTTTCGGAAAAAATCTTTGTTACAAGTAAAACACACAAACTCTTTCTTTAGTCCTGATGAGGTGGGTTTCACGCCATACTTCGAAACGGGTCCTTCTTTGGATAAAATTGTAGAATCCATCTCTTGATTATTTAATTCTGGTGATGAGGGTTGACACTTCAAGTTGGTTAGATCATCAACATAAGAATTCATAACTCATTCCATAATAGCTTAAATGAAAACTAACTTAAACGAAAAATGCAACCTATTACACCGATGAGAAGGGACAGTATAATGTTATGAACTCATTTCATTGAAATTTATATAATGATAGAAAGCGCTCGTGTAAAAATACTAACATTTTATTGGTTTAAAATACTAATATTTTATTGGTTTAAAAATACGTCACGTGATTATTTCATCCTATAACGTTATAAGCTCAACCACCACTTAATTCTTGCACAATGATTGAGAAGGTCTTACCTATCAGAAGTTCGTACATTTGTAAGTAGAAATATTTATTACTTTCGTATCTATTGCTTTTATAAATAATTATTTTACTTATCAAGTTGCTTAATTTCTAAATGATGTATTCTAAAACATCTTTTATGTCTTATGTGTATAAAGTCTACCAAAATAGGGGAAAAAGAGGGGTGTGTGAAGTATTTGTAAAATTGAAATACGTTAATTTATAAAAACTAGATTCCATTCTCTTTTTTAAAAATGTTGGTTGTATAAAGTCAAATCTATTGAAAATTTATTTTAATCGTATAACTCTAAACAAAATACCCGCTCTCTTTAATAAGTTAAACAGTCACTAAAAATTGTTCATTTGAAAGAAAAAATTCTTTAAAATTCTCTTATTGTATGATTTATGAATAATATTTTGCTCGTTAAATCACTTATTAACTAAATGGAATGATCTAAAATGATCTAAAATGTCTTATGTGTTGTGGATGTTTGGTTATTTGTTAAAACCGATTATCTACGTTTGGGATATAGGTCACTCTAGGGGTCTTTCTAAGGGCTCCTAACTCGTATTGACAAGGTTCGAAGAAAACTCCGAACGGTTAGGTCGACGAGCGCGAGAGAAGTTTAAACCCAAACGTCTAGTAGCTTTAAAACCAGAACCTCTCAGTCACTGGTCTTATGTGTTGTGTTTTTATAAATAATATTTTTCTTGTTTAATCACTTAACTCCAAAATGAAATGTTTCTAAGACACTTTGTCATGTCTTAAGTGAAACATATTTAACTAAAGAAGGATGTAGTATTTGTGACATAAGTTATTCTACAGTACCCTTTTAAGAAAAAAAAAAGAAAAAAAAAGCTATATTACAAATCAATTAAAAAAAAAAGCATATAATTAAAAAAATATATTGTTTAAGTATCCTAAAAACGATTATTTAAGTTAGTCCACAAATTTGTAAACTTAAAAAACGGAAGATATAATGTAAGAGAAAGTATGACAAATCTTTTTTTCCTTTGAAAGATTAGTCTCAAAGACTTGAATTAATTTTTCCCTAAAAATGCCACATTAATTTCAGTACACAAGTTTGTGAAACGGCTTTTGCAGGAAAATAGTACGGTGAATACATACGTACGGTTAAGCATTGTAATTTAATTCAATAACACAAATGCGTGGGTTAGTTACATTTGTAAAAATCACTTTGCTTTCGTTTTTAAAATATGTAAACACGTTATTTTTCGTAACAAAACTATAAACCTATATTTCTAAAATAAATGATTATAAGGTTAATACAAGAAAGAATCAAGCATGCTATTTTTGTCAATCTCTATAAATGACATTTCATAGTATTTTCATATAAAAAATTTTCCTTCTAAATTATTATTCCGAATATAGAAATGATCTGTTGACAGAATGTTGTAAGAGAAATGTGCTTGTAAATTAAACAAACAGATGTAATAGCATTCATATTAAACCAAAACTCGCGAATTACTCAATAGGAAAAGACAATTTCCTGCAGTTCATTAAAACTATGATAAAGATACCTCAACGCAGGTCTGAAGCCCCATCTCTCGCATTTAAAGAGATAACAACACACCTAAGATAAGACATGTGTGGTACAGAACATTGCAGGTTCTAACGTCACTAAAAATTAAAATAATACGTAAACCACTACAAAAAAATAATAATAATAATAATAAAATAAAAAATAATTTGAAACGCTTTAAATAAATTAAATTAAAAAAAAAAATGAAAACACTTTAAATAAAAAATAAAACAAAATTTCACCCTCTACAAAGAACAAAATCTACGTGTATATTCCTGTACTTTTCTTATCGCTTAATCACTTCCGGTCTCACAAACCACCTGTCCTGTTCCAACAATCTCCCAAACATGTTCCTAAAACATGTTTACTGCTTCCTGAAAACCCTTTTTGGAAAAAGCATGTCTAATCCCGTTTCCGATCTTACTTCCTGTCGCGTTTCCAGTCTAAAAATAAATTTCACGTTAAACTTTTATAAAGTAAAACAAAGTCAGAAAGATTTCCATTTTTATATTAGATGTTAGTTAGCAAATAAAATTTTTATTTCAGGTGAAAAAAAAAAAAAAAAAAAAAAAAAAAGATACATTTTATGTTAAATTTTTACAAAGTAAGAAATAATTCCATTTTTATTTCAGGTTAGCATAAGCCCCCCCACAAAAATAAGCCCTCCCCCTCTCTCCTTATCGCATTCACTTCCTGTCGCGTTTCCGATCATACTTCCTGTTCACTTCCTGTCTCAACATGCCTGTTATCCCTACCTGCGACTTCCGGTGTCCACACCTGCCACTTCCGGTAACCTTGAACTTCACCTTCAGAGTTCTACGCCTCGTACGCCTCTGGCGTAGAACCGGCCTTTATCATCTACTCACGAACGTTTGATGCTTTATGCGGAGGGGCCCCATCATGTTGAAACCACACCTGGCATGCATTTCGGAGAGGCAGCTCTTCATACCAGTCACGTACCGTGTTTTGTAGTAGGTGCAGGAAAAGTTCGCCCGTTAGGGATCCATCGTAGAAGATGAGTCCAACAATCTGTGTTCCCATATACCGCATCACACGTTCGTTGACCAGCGTACCTGGTGTCGTACTGTGTGGGTGATGTGAGGATTTTCCAGAGACCAGTAATGCACATTTTGCACGTTCACAATGCCACTCCGTGTAAACGTTGCCTCATTTGTCTACAGAATGTCACAAAGGAACGATGGATTGTTCTCTATAGTGTTAAGCATGAAATTACAGTAATCAAACCGTTTTTCGTGGTCACCCAACATCAATGCTTGCACCAGTGTTGAATGGCATGGATGCGCACCATGTGCATGTAATAACTTCCAGACACGCTGACGCGTGTATCCACATGCCTCGCTTATTTCCGCCTTGCTCATTTGTGGATTTAAAAGGGCGAATGCCAGCACTTCCTCCGGTGTCACTCGAACATTACACCTGACGCGTCTACTTGTTCTGGTTCGTGGTGCAACAGAGCCGGTCTCTCTAAGACGGTGCAATGCATCAGTTATTGTTTCATGCGTTAGATGTCGATCTCTAGGAAAACGTTCTGAATAAACCCTCGCAGCCGCCCGGGCATTCCTTTGACATTCACCATAAATAAGTATCATTTCGGTATATTGCGCGTACGTATAGCCTGCCATCACAATCTCTGCGCTGACTAGCATGTCCACCGCTAGTGGCTCGTATTTTACCCCGAACGCGTTGTGCTGCGGTACTATTGTAATTTGCATAATCTTGATTTTCATGCTCGTTATATTTCGGTTGGTTCGTTGCATTCCGCTGCCATTTATCAAGTTTTTAGTGAGTATATTTTATTTTATTGATGTCGATTCTTTTGTTCGTTTTTAAAAACCGCGCCTAGCACTCTGGGATGATTCTAATATCGAAAGGGGTGTTACGCTGATATGAGTATTTTCCGAAGGTCTGGTTTACGTTCTCTTGTAGGCGGTCACTAAGATTGGCACTCAGCCAAAAGCAGCTAAACAAACTCGACTCAACCTTATTTTGATAAAATCAAAACAGACTGGACGCATTCGCAAAAGCGCGGAAGTTCTTTTTTTTCCGATAACAAACAATACCTACTTTCAGTGTTGAATTCAGACACTTTTCTCCGGCGATAGAGTTTGATCTCTTGATAGAGTTCCGGGGAGAAATTGCACTTTTTGACCATTGAAAATACAAAATCTCACATTTTCCGAAAGAGACATTTCATTGCTCCGGGGGAGGGGGGGGGGGATGGTGCCTCCCGGGCCTAATTTGACTTTTGAAGGTTGTTTGACTGCTAAAAGTTAGCTTAAATTTTTAGATGAAAAAAACCTCTTTGGTGATACCCGGTTTTAGCAATACCGGTTAAAAGTGGTTTCGCCTGCTATGCCCCAACGTGTCCAGGACTCAGTACTGTCACGCATTCAATTGTGCATTGCCACCAATGGAGAACTCTTTGAACAGTATCTCTAGTAGATTCCGGTATTTGATGTATTCATTTTTTATAGTAGACCGTTTTCTAATATGATAATAAATTGATATTTATTTTTCTATTTAATTTCAATATTTCATTCTTCGCTTTGTATATGACCCCTCAAAGTCAGCTCAAATTTTTAGATGAAATAACCCTCTTTGGTGATACACCGATTTACCGATGTAGTTTTGCCGTAAAAAGGACATTGCACCCTGATTTCGATCTTGAATTACTCTAATTCATTTTTTAACCGATCCCTGAATGAAAGACAAAATCATGTGAAAAAATCTCAAACTTTGAAATTTAATAACTGTGTCAATTTTTGTCGTACAGAAGTCAAACTTTTTGTGTTGTATTTGTTATGATATGTGCAAACATTTACTAAATATACCCAGGTAGCACAGCAATATCGGCCCGATATTGTCCAATATCGGGCAATCTTGGCGTGCATCGGGGAAGACCGGTCAAGTTTTACCGATATTGGCCGATATTGATCAATGTTGGCCGATGTTGAATCTGTAATATTATCATTTCTCTAATGTTCGACATTTAAATTTTTATCTTATATATAGTTCTTTTTTAGCAAGGTAGAAGACAGAAAACAATTTTAACAACACTTTAAGTTCTGTAAACCTATGAGGAAAAACTCATACTGGCGAATATCGGCCGACATTGATCAAGATCGACAACTGGGAAGTGCTGGATGAGAACTGCAATTCTACCAATCAGAGACAAGCATCCTTTTTCCTTTTCCTTCAGTCTTGTGATTAAAACATGGCCGCGAATGCGCGCTAGTTCTGTGTGAAACATCTTCTGTTTTTACTCTCTAATCGGTATGTATTCCCATTACTTATAATCTGTACTGTTTTTTGAACATTTGAAGACATAATTTTATGCATTTTATGAAATAGTTTTATTTTAAACGTATTTTTTTAATCTGTTTAAGCGTAACCCTAATTGGTATACATCGTTTAATGTTTTTGTTATTATTATTTTTTTATTGATTGTCTTGATTCTAATGAACGATTTTTTAAATTTTACCATAGATCTAGAATGCGTATAGGTATGCTATTGAAATGGGTATTTTCTATCGCAAATATTTTGTGTCTTTGTGTAGGATGCAGCTTATATATTTACTTTTAAATTTCTTTCTAAAACCATTTTTCAAGGCAATCACAGTGAAATGTATTTTCAAAAATATTTTACATTTCTCGGTTTAATAAGATTTGCAGATTTTGTTTGATTCACGATTTTCTGTGTCTGATCTTTCATTTTATCATTTATGTTTTAAAATTGCATTTTAAAGTTTAAGATAAATAAATTGCTGTTCTTCAGATGCCTTTTTAAATAATAAAACATACTTTCTACATTTAAAAAATTATTTCTGAAATATACATGCGGATTAATTTTCTTTTTATTTTAAAAATCAACATTCAATCTTCCAACTTTCTCTTTTATTCTTGTAAAATGTAACATTCCTTCATCGCATACATATGTTAAAGTAATATATATGATATCCAAATTCTTTACTTCATATGAGGTTTTTTTACAAAAGCTACAAACACAGCTGCCAACACCTTCCCATTACTTACAAGTCAAACATTTTTAATAAGGATTATAGCTTAATAAAATAAAGTTTTTGTAAAGTAGTAATAATTATTACTTAATAAATTAAATCAAATAAAAACAAAACAACCCATTTTATAATTTTGTCTTACATTATAAAATACTTCATAAATGTTTTGTGTTTATTTGACTTTTAAGGGGGGGGGGGGGGGGGGAACTGTGGAAAATAAAATCTAGTTTTTGCAATATAAATAATTCTTTAACATGTATTCATAATATTTCATCCTAAACATACGTTTAAAATTTTTCTGTTGATTTTTAACCATTTACCTTTTTTTTTTTTTTTTTCAGAATCTTAATTGTACCATGGTCTTTGTCATCTGCCAACCTCTTGTAGACAAAAAGTGTCGTTGAGTCTTCAGAATCTAATCCTACTGTGGTATTCATGTCATCTAATTTTGATTCCATCTACTTAAGATACTCTATCGTAAGTATGCATGTCTTGTGATTTTTTTATTCTGATTGTCTTAAAAATGAAAATGACTGGTCCAAAGTATGTTTATTTGACTGAAAAAAAAACAGAAATTTGGCAGGTATAATATTGTAGAATTGTTTAGAATAGTATATATTACGATAACTATCCTTCTGATACTGGAAAAGTGTTAAAAGAAGAAAACTATATTTGTAGTGAGAGATTCGAGAAATCTTCACTTTTTAGAATGGTCAAATTGAAACATTGTAACATATCAATTGTAAATATTAGATTTTTTTTATGGGACAATTTGTTTAGAGATCCCTTTTTAAAGATTTTTGTTGATCCTAATGTTGTCCTATGTAATATACAAGCATGAAAGTTCTTAGTTTTTTTACTGAAATCGTTTTTTTTTTTTTTTTTTAATGTCACTTCGGCTGTTTCGGAGACTGATTAAAAGGATAAAATAAAAAAAAATAATGCCCTGAAAATTTAGAGAAGGGGGGGGGGGGGGGATAGATAAAATTGTAATGGTGTACAAATTCTGTGCTTTTAGATTTTCCTTGTAACATATGCAACATTTAAAATATAAAACTAATAATATAAGTTTAAAAACTGATTTTAAAATGCATAACAAAATAATTAATATGTGTGCTCATTTTTTTTTCTATTGTTTCCAGTTTCAGCGAATATTCTTTCAAATGCAAAATGAAGGTTGGGGGGTACTAAAATAAGAAATAGAGATAGTTTTAAAAAAAGCATTTTTTTTAAAAAAGCACTGAACTAATATATATAATTTTTTTAACTATTTTGTGGTTATAATGCATGCACATCATGCAAATTTTGCGATATTATCTCTGATTTTGCTTTAGAGTTTTTTTTCTGCAAAGTTTACTTCAGTTTGAGTAGCTATGCTAATATAGTGCAGAAATTTCAGTAGTGGTTTCAATTTTAATGTCTTTTAACTTTTATTGCATATTTATTTTACGTATACCTAAATCAATTACATTGTGTAATTTTCACATATATTTATTTCTGCATGTTATATTGCAATAATTTACTTTCATGCCTGTACATATATGGTAAGTATGAAAACTTATGTTGATCATGAATCTGCATAACTTAGAAATTTTAACTTTTCAAATCCTATTTAATTTCTGTATGAAATAAATATGCCACATTTATAGCATAAAAAGGCATCTTAATCCTACCTAAAATTTAAACTTTGCATTATTTAATAATGGAATGATGCTCGCAAGCTAATGTTAAACCAAGGGAGTTTTGTTTAGAAAGTTCTTGTTTGCATTTTAATATTTTGAAAGGATTTTTTTTACATAAAATATCTGAGGTTGATGTCTATCAGAGCTTCTTTGTACTTTTCTGATTTTGGTTGATTTTGTTTTTCTTTGAAGACACTTTTAGTTTTTATCACTTAAGATATTTCAAAATTATTGATTTTATTTATTTATTTATTTATTTTAGAACATAATATTTTCCCCAACAGACTGTTCATCACTTATTAGTCTTGAATCAGTAAGTTCAGACTTAGATTCAGACTGAAGACAGTCAAAAAGATAAAATTAATAAATTGTTAATTTTATTAAACATTAAATTGATTTGCAGAAAGTTTTTGACCCAATATTTATGTGCACAGAAAATTTTCGGTTTTATATAAGTCTGCTGATTGATGAATTTTGCTATTTTTTATATGAATGATTGAAGAATTTTGCAGTTTTTTTTTTTTTTGTTTTTTTTTTTTAATGATGTTAGGCTGACAAACTTTGCACTTTTGTGGTGATCAACTGATGAATTTTGTACTGTTTTACTAAGACTGAATGATAAATTTCATTGAAATTGAGAATTTGAAATGTTCTGTAAAGAAGCATGTGACATACATCACACTTTTAACCATATTCTGCTTTTGGTAAAAACTACTTTCTAGGGAACATTAATATTATTTTTGACGTCACTTCTGACAAGAATATCTCAATCTATGAAAAATGAAACAGATGAAGAAATCAATGTCTGGTGGATATCCCTGTGTTTGATTGCTCTCTGAAGATCACGAGTGTGTAGTTTTATTGTGTAACAAACGACTACCATGAGTGATCTTCTGCAAGCACGTAAAATTTGATTTACCAGATCTACAATCTATCGATAGAATAGGAGTATCGCTTCTGTGCTGAAAAAGAAGAAAATGAAGTAAGTTTATTGAAGTTACGTCAAAAATAATATCGATGTGGAAACAAACTTTTTTTTTTACATATACTAAATTATTTAGCTAATCATTACTTAGCTAAATTACGTTTTCCTAAAAATAGCATGTTAGTTTCGATTAGCCTGCGGTTTTAAGATAGTGAAAATCAAATTTTGATAGTTACATTCTGAATTATCCTGTAGCTCATCGGTAAACATTTCCTTTTTTAAAATACTTCTGCAAATTAATTAATTTTAGGTACTTTGTTGTTGCAGTGCCCCTATCCCACACACTTAATAAGTGTCATTTATATTATACACACACTAAAGCTAAACAAAACTCTTTTGATTAACATTCATACATTAAAATTTAAAAAAATTATGTTTCTAACTCTGGTTTTCATGGTGAAAACCAAATTTTGATAATTGCATTTTGAACTATCCTGTGTTTCATTGGTAACCATTTCATTTTTATAAAAGTCTTGCTGCAAATTAAGTAATTTTAGGTACTTTGTTGTTTTTATTCACTATAATTTCTTTATATCTCTGTAAATAATTATTGTATGTTCAGAAGATTGGCTTCATATTATGCAAAAAAAATCTAGAATCAGTAAGTTCAGACTGATTCAGAGTGCAGACAGTCAAAAAGATAAAATATATTAACACAAGTTTGGTTAAATATTTCAGGTGAATTTTTTTTTTTTTTCAAGCTATATTTTTTTACTATTAAATTCAAATCTATCATTTACATTACATAGTTTGTAAATAAAAAGGAGAATAAGTAAGCATAGTATAAGTAGTAATAAGTTATTAATTTTCATGAAGAAAATTCACTTGGACAAATTTTGATTTTTGCTCATTCTACTTTTCTAGTGAGTGTGAAAATGAAGTTTAATAAAGCAAAAACAACTGTTATCTCCAGCCACATTGAGAAAGTCCTGTGAGATATGCCAATTGGGATAGAAACTGTTTTCAAAGAAAAAGAAGAACATAGGAACAAGAAATAGATGACTTGGAGAAAATTTGCTTGTAATATGATAATATAAATAGTGATAGTTTGTGAATAAAAAAAAGTTTAATTTGATATGTTGTGATTTCAAATAAATGCAGCGGCCGCAATGGCCTATAATTTTTTGCCATGTTTTATTTATCTTATTCAGGACAGCAGGTCATTTAGGGATCAGAAGATATTAATGGGGACTGTTCAATTATTCGAAAACACCTGCTAGCTAGTTAAAGCTATGGGCAGGTTCTTTTCTAATTTCCTGCTTAAATTTGATTTTTTTTTTTTTTTTTGCATTGGATAGTTGAGATTGACCTCAGCTATCTTATGCAAAAAAAAAAAAAATGTTTAAAAATATACAAATTTAAACGAGAAATTAGAAAAGAACCTGCCCATGGGTTCAACATTAGCGAGCAGGATGTTTTAGTGTCAGTGAAGTGTCCCCTTAAACTTAACGCCACTCATTCTCCAGAAAAGAACTGCAGAGGGAAAGTTGCCATATAAGGTAAGGGCAAAGTGTCTTGCTTTACCATCTGGCTCAAATGACTCAATTTTTAGGAAGTTTTATTTATTTCTTTTAAAACTAGTGTTCCATGTTTGAGATATTTTAATAGAATACTATTTATGAAATAAATTTACAAATGTTTAAAATCATTAAAAATTAATTTTAAAGGCTTTGTGAAACAATTCATAAAATCCAATTAAAATTGGAATTTTAGTAAAACATACATAAATTATTGTGATATTTGAAAGCTAAGCTCTTCGAGAAAAGAATAGCTTTCCTGACTTTGTTTAATGCCTTTGTAAAATATTATTGATTGTTTAAATGGTCATTTCAATTGCATTTTCTATTTAAAATTGCTATTAAGAAGTAATTTTAAAGAAAAATATAATGATATTCAATGAATAATATAGAATTCCAACCGAGTGTTTATCCCCGAGTGTATACGTGAGTCTCTGATTCAGAATGAAGAGAGTTCTAAAGATAAGATACAATTTTTTTTTTCAAAGAAAAAATTTTAAACTAATAAATTTTGTATTGATTTTTGATAATTTTTAATATAAAGTAATTCAATTTTAAAAGTTATACAACAGGTGGATTTTTGCATAAGTAATTTAACGAATTGTTTTCAACTAAATTTTGCCAGAAGATTATTATTTTTTTTTTTTCAAAGTTTATATAAATACAATTAAATAAATCTGAAAATCTATATTTATGGTAAGAGCAGAAAAGAATAAATACCTACAGCTACATGTTATTTTTCTTAAATTTTTAATAATGGTTAAATATTTCGATTATGTGAAAAAATATATATAAAGAATTGGTAATATGGCAAAAAAAAATGCTGTATATTACAATTTTTAATATTACCACTTCCACAAATTCAAATTATTATTATTATGGATATAATGATTTTTTATTTTTAATGAAAAAAGTAACATTTAATTATCTTTTTTACATTTTAATGTTTTCACATAGAACACTGAAACTGAAAAAAAGAAAAAACATCAAAATGTAGCTATTATAAAATTTTGAATAAATTATTTTATTAATATTAAATTTAATAAAATGCTTTTTTAGTATTCTTTCATTCATAATCTTTAATATTACAATTATATCTAATGGATATAATAATAAAAACTGGGGCCTTTAACAAAACAGTTAATCCATGTGGCATTTCAGATGCTTATATATACATGGATTAGCTAATTTAAAGCTGGACTCACCAATATAAAATGGTAAACCTTTTTTTTCCTAATGTAAAAAGTTATTGATTTCTAATATTTTGCTAAAACAGGTAATCAATATCTCCCTATATGAGAAAAGAAAGATTTGCCATTTTATAGTGCTGAATCCAGTTTTGGCCAATATCGGTCGGTCCGACGTTCACCGATATCGGTCGGTTCAGGGTTCACCGATATCGGCCGGTCCGACGTTCACCGATATTGGCCGGTCCGACGTTCACCGATATCGGCCGGTCCGACATTCATCGATATTGGCCGGTCCGACGTTCACCGATATCGGTCGATATTGGGTCCCGATATAGGCCGATATTGGAAAAAAAGCTAGCCATGCAATATCGGCCGGTCCGGTGTTTACCGATATTGCGAAATCGTTGTTCCTGATATAGGCCGATATTGCTGTGCTACCTGGGTAACTATAGGGACCGGGGGACCGTATAAAACGTTAGATTTCGTAATTTTTATAAAATTGATTTTTTTTCTTTAATTAACGCCACAACATGAATATTTACCTCATTATAACGCTTTTGTAATTGGAACTATAGGTCTACAACCAACGGTTAAGAAATTAAAGGTCGGCGATAGATAACATTTTGCACCTTGTATATATATTTTTTAAAGATCGAATTTAATGTTGAATGAGTGTTTTAATGAATTTAATTAGCATTTTTAAAAATTAAATATCTATCATATGAGATTAATATTTTCAACAAATAGTTTCTTCTCTTCTCCTTTCTAACTCGCATTCTTCAATTATAAGAAGTGAACAGAAAATATACAAGATTAAACATTAAAAGAAATATCATAATCTGATTAATCTTCGATAAAAATTAAAATATTTCATCACTCTACGAGTTTGTTTAACAAAAGGATTAAAAGTTTATGTTTGATGTTGCCGTCATAATGCCGCAAAATAAACAAAAAATTCATAAATTACTTAGTTAAAAATGTATTCTATACCCTGTTTATGAACACATGAAATAATTGTTTGTGATTTTTGTAAATTCTTTTTGTGTGTGTGTCTGCGTCTCTTAAAATGCTGATAAATTATGCTCAGTTGTTTAAACTTTATTACACCCATCAAAATCTCAAGTAAGTGAAATATTTCTTCATAATTTAATTTCGTAAATATTAATCTCTTTTTAAGAAACATAAAAACAACATTTAGAGTTTATGTAATTCCTGGGCAAAATCAGAAAATGCATTTGTATAACTTTATTTTAAAATATTTGTATATGATTTGCGTGTTGCATTTTTGCTTTTTTCTAGTTTTTCCTAATTTTTTTTAATATATTTTCATTTATAAATCAAGTAACATTTGGGGAATAACTACTGGGGGAAAACTGTATTGTAAAATTTTAACACCACTTTCCTCTCCGTAATATATATATATATATAATGTAATTTTAGTATCTAATATTAACGTTTTAAATTATTATATAAGATGTAATTATATTTTGTGTTATTGTTATTATTATTTATCTTGCTATTAATTACTCTTTTTAATAGTTCGCCTCTTGTGGTGGACACGCATTTTGTCAGTATTTGTGTTAGACACAATTTTTTAATTTTTTTTACGTAATACTGCTTTTTTTAAGCTTTTTTTTTAATTCTTTAAAAATAACATTTAACAGCCTCAGATTACCCATGTAACACAAAGATATTTAGTAAATATCAAAATTTAATAGTGGTCAAAATAAAATGACCTCCTCTAAATGATATTCTAGAATATTAGTTTTGATATTTATGAATGTTAGCTAATATTTCTCAACACTTATAAATATCAATATCCCTTTTTCACATTAGGTCAGTGGTTCCTAACTTTCTTTTTTTTTTTCCCTTTCTTAGGCTTTTCATTTAGGTGTACCCCCTTTTCTCATAAACAAGTCGCTCTTCACCTACACAGACATGTTTGTTTTTATTAAATTATTAATATTCTTAGCAGAGCTAAACAAATCGACTCAAATTACATTGGCATTCCTAAACCTTTTATTTTTTATCATGCATTTTAAAGTTAATTTTACTTTGTATAATGTTAGCTTAATATCAAAGCAAATATTTAGAAAAACAATAATTTGCTATGAAAGTTTATAACAGTATTGCTGTCATGATATACAAGTACCCAAAAGTGGCTTTTAACCTTCCGTTAGTCGGGCGTACCTCACAGGTGCATCCCTACTACATTTTCCCCTCCTCTGCCGTCAATAAACGCTTCAGGGGGAGGGGCTTCATGTTATCTTCTAAACTTCTGATTACTAAGAGGTCAGTGGTAACAATTAGGTAACAATTAACTATTTAAATTAGAATAAATTTCACTTGGCTTTCAAAAAACCAGAAACACGTCAGAGGTACAACGCGACTAATCATGTCGGAAAGAAGCACGCGACTAACGAAAAGTTAATACTCTTAAAGGGGATCCTTGGGCTTGTTTCATGGAGCTGAGTTTTTAAAAATCAGGTTCAAACGAAGACAGATATAATCTCAAGTCAGGAGCAGTGTCAAGCTTAATACACGCATCTTTAATATATAAGACGGAAATGCTTTTTCGACAAGCTCTGTATTTGTGAATGATAACAAGTATCTTAACGCTTTCACTGAGTTTTTGGTTCTCTTCAATTTTCGCGAAGATGGGGAAAAACAAAAGTAATCATGCAATATGATTAAAGTTAGGCGAAGGAAGCGACATTGAATTATTATCAATGAATTACTAGATCTAGTGGCGCTTTTCCCTCCTTTTGAGAGTAACATATTGGAGTTACGCATGAGACTAACTTCGTAATCCGAAACTATCAACTTTGTTTATGCGTTTTCAGTTGAACCAGTTTTGTGATTTCCACCATTACCGATATTATTTGTACATATCCCCAATAGGCCCACCCCGTACCCCCAGGGGTACGCGTACCCAGGTTGGGAACCGCTGTACTAAAAATTTAGTCTAATTTTGAGAGTCTAATATTGGAGTTACCCGTGAGATTAACTTCGTAATCCGAAACTATCAACTTTATGCATTTTCAGTTGAACTAGTTTTGTGATTTCCTCCATTACCGATATTATTTTCACGTACCTCCAACAGGCCCGTCACGTACCCCCAGGGGTACGTGTACCCCAGGTTGGGAACCGCTGTTCTAAATCATCATTTTCATAAGGAATAAAAAATATATTACTTTCCTATTGCGACATTTGAAAATTCGTATTTTTAGACATGAGATTCATGTTTCAGAAAATCGATGCTGCTATATTGCGATAGATAAATGTTGGGTAAGATTGCAGTAAGAGGGTGCCAAATGGTTAAAATTGGCCAAAAGTCACCGAAATTCTTACATTCTCAAAGATTTAGGAAGAGAGTTCGACCCTCTCCGATGATGTATTGTATGATATTGTGACAAATAGCCAAAAATGACTAAAAGACTTGTATTTACCCTTCAAAGACTCACATGAGCCCTTATATTCCTATACAAGAAAATAAATTTATTTATTTTATCATCTCTTAAATTTGTGACCATCTTTCTTGTGATGCCATATACTTGTTACGATATTTATGTAGTTATGTAGTTATGTTATCTATCATCTCTTAAATTTGTGATCATCTTTCTTGTGACACCATATACTTGGTACGATATTTATGTAGTTATGTAATCTATCATCTCTTAAATTTGTGACCATCTTTCTTGTGACACCATATACTTGGTACGATATTTATGTATACAATAGGTGTAAAGTTTAGTTCCTGTCACTTTAGCATAATTCACGAACACTTTCTAAGGATAGATAGAAGGGGAGGGGGGGTCCCAGAATAATGTTACCTTTGGGACCCTGATAGTCTAAGTCGGGCACTACACAATATGTTACATCCTATAACCCATTTGCACAATTTTGAAAAGTGTAAAATTGGTCCTGATTATCGATTTTTTTTTTACCATTGGGAAAATGGTTGTTGTTTTCGGTCGAGAATGGACCTCTTGGCGTCGGTCGTCACTTTATTAACCATTGCAGAGTTGCCAAGTCTCCGGATTTTTGCAGACCAGTAATTTTATAGAGAAAATGCTGTTCTCTAAAATCGCAAAATGCTCTGATTAAATAAAACAAAATTTTCTGTACTAAATTACTGGTATCCAAAAAGCCGTAGACTTGGCAGGTCTGCCATTGAGAAAATGGTTGTTGTGTTCGGTCGAGAATGGACCTCTTGGCGTCGTCACTTTATTTTTTAAGCGTTTTTAACGAAATTCTGTAACTTTAGAAGAATTTTTTAAGTGTTTTTAACGAAATTCTGTAACTTTAGAAGAATTTTTTAAGCGTTTTTAACGAAATTCTGTAACTTTAGAAGAATTTTTCTTTGAATAGGCAATAGAAATGCATAAAATCGTTACAAAAATGTTAAAGTTACAAAAAGGATGGATGCAAATTATCAGATATGAAAAAAAGCCGAATTCAAAATTTGACGTCGGATGAGAAAGCGTCTTATAAAGCAAAAAACGTGGTAATTCTCAAAATACCTTTAGCTTAGACATCAATTTAAGCAAGATTTAAAGTTATTGTAGGAAGGACCCGCCAAAATATTAAGGTATATATTAAGGATAATGTATAGTAATGGAAAATGCGTTTCAATAACTGCGGCGATGGTTCAAACGAATATTTTTGCGAGAACAGAGAATGCACGGATATCTTCAACTGTAGTAATGGAAAATGCGTTTATTTGTAGATGGTTCCGATGAATATTTTTGAATAATTAATATTTTTAATTAATTTGAAAAAAATTAAGCTTTCGGAACATTTTTTCAATGGTTTTTCTAATTTGTTAAATTATAAATTTTTGTTTATTTATATATATATATATATATATATATATATATATTGCATATATTGTATCAAAATGGAAATAGTTAACACGTATAAAAAACTAAAAGCCAAATGGCGTAAAGAAAATTTTTATAATTTTATTTAGCTAAATAAAGTTTCTTATATACCAAATCCGTGTGGGAGTGTCTGACACTTTTATACATAAATTAGCTCTGAGTTGAATTGTTTAAAACCCAAAATTTAAAATTAAATATTTTTATGTTTATCCAACATTTATCTATCGTAATATAGTAGCATCGATTTTCTAAATCATTATTTTCATAATTAAAAAAATATATATTACTTTTCTATTGCAACAGTTGAAAATTCTAATTTTTAGACATGAGACTGATATTTCTTTTAAATGCTAAAAGGTGTAAATTAACAACATATTAAACAGTAAAATAACTTTTATTAGGTTGTTTGACATGTTTCGGCTCACTCTGAGCCATATAATTTAATTTTCATGTACTTTTTAAAAAATGCGCACGTAAAAAGTACATGAAATATTAAATGTTAGCATTTTAAATAATAACTTCAAAGACCGTTCAATTATGGATTATTCTCATTTGTTTTTGAAAATGGCTCGGACTGAACCGAAACATGTCAAACAACCTAATAAAAGTTATTTTACTGTGTAATATGTTGTTAATTTACGCCTTTTAGCATTTAAAAGAAAAATATTATTATAAGGTGTTGTAATTTATGATATTGTTATATCAATATCAATGAGACTAATGTTTCAGAAAATCGATGCTGCTACATTACAGGGTTCGTACGCTGCTACCACAATCTTTAATAGAATTTTTCACCTTATTTAAATGGAGAAAAGTGTTACAAATCCTGCATTTAAACGAGGTGGTTACGATTTCTGCTATTTAAATATTAAAGGGAAAAATTCTCATAAAAAAATTGTGGTAAAAGCGTTCGAACCCTGCATTACGGTAGATAAATGAAAGATAAACATAAAAATACTTAATTTAAAAAGTTTGAGCTTTAAATAATTTAAGTACAAAGCTAATTTATATGTAAAAGAGTCAGATACGACCCCATGGATTTGGCATTTGCTTAGTTACTACACATCATTTCCGGTTAAAATCATATAAAAAAATGTGTGTGAAAAAAATTTTGGTGATACAGATGAGAAAAATTCCGCGCATATATGCACTAATGATGTAAATGCAAGGATGAAAGCGCTGCGCCACAAATGGCCGGTTGTCATCATCAAATTTTAATAGTATTCTTCTCCTTATTAAATTTCAGAAATTTTGCCATTAAATAAGGCGCCAAATAGTATTAAAATTTAATGTTGACAATCAGCCATTTGTGGCACAGCGCTTTCATCTCTGAAAATGGTTTAAAGAAACAAAGTATTCGTTTAAAAAGCGCAGTTTTTTCTATCTTTATCACAAGCGTTCAACAAATTTTGATTTGTAAATCACTCCAAAATAATGTTCTCCAAATTGCACGCACTGTTAGCTTTGGTGTTAAAACTAAAAGTTTTAATTTTTATTCAGAAAAAATCTATCGAAATTCTGCCGACAAATTTGATTTATCTTTTATTGTATACAAACATAGATCCTTCAATATTTTTTTTGGTTGTGGAATGCGCTTTAAGATCTGCGTTGTCAGTTGGGAGTTAACACAGACATTAGAGTGATAGTTCATAACTAGTAAATCTGAAAATCAGGGCTTCAACGACAGATGTTAAAATGACATTTTTATTTTAATCACACTTGCATAATATTTAAAATCCATTTCGTGGATTTCTTGTTGTAATTTTTTATAAGATAAAAAAAAAAAAAATAATAATAATAAGTTCTTTCTGAGGGCTCTGACTCCCCACCTCCGCTATCTCATTCATTTACATTCGTAATTTCCAGTATCTGTGTTATTTCAATATATCTACAGCTGCACGTAATCGGACTCAGAGGCGTAGCGTCAAGGGGGGCACGGATCACTTTACTACCAGTATTTTTATACAATATATTTGGCCTTATTTAATTCATACCGTTCAAAGATTAAATAAGGCTAAATGTAGTATATAATTATACTGGTAGTAAAATGATCGTGCCCCCCCCCCCTGACGCTACGCCACTGATCGGACTACCTTTAACCCTCTGACCGCTTATTTTTTTTCAAAAGCCTTTCGACCAATATGTAATCGATAAGTATATCCTCTATTATTACATATTTCAAATCGTAATGTATTTAAAATATGTAGTAAGTTTATCATTTGCATTTTCACCGTTTCAGGGTTCGTACGGGTACCATTACTTTTCCAGGTGTCATACCAGTATATTTTTCTAAAAAAATAAATCAAGTTCAATCGTACGAAATTTCCCCTTATGCAAGAAGAGATTATCTATAAGAAAATACTGGTACCGAATAATTTCCTGGTCTTAAAATTCCAGGACCCGTACGAACCCTGCGTTTGACTGTGAACATTTTTTAAACAAAATTGCTTCAAAATTTGTGTATGATAGAAACTTTTCTACAAATGTCTTGCCCGTGGAAATCGCGTGATAAGCGGCCAGTGGGTCAGTACGCAAAGGGTGTTTAAGACCATCCGCAACCCTTTAGAGAATTGTCGGAAATCCTCGAGTTCAATTAAATTTTTCAAATCAGTTTAGACTGGTTCAGTTGTTTTTCTGAGAAATTTTAAGCCTCAGTTTTGGACTATTTGTTCTGGTGTATTCTGCTCTAATTTGTTTGCATAATACTGCGTCCACACTGGATATTCGAGATATCTTAAACCCCAATTTTGGAGGTATACACCCAGGAATTAGAATGCCTGTTCACACAGCAAAACTCATCTGAGATAACTCATTGAACATCACTGTGTCTGAAATCTGAACAAATGAGCAGTATGCGCATGCGCATAAGTTAAAACAAGCGTCAATAGCCAATCAGTTAATGCAAAACTCCACAGCTAATCAGAGTAAGTGGTAGTGGCTATATCTAGCCATAGAAAGTTTCTACTTTCTTAAGTAAGTTTGTGGAACTCTCTCAGTGAGTTATTGGGGGTCTGAGATATCTTAAGGGGTGGTAGGATACCTTTAAACCAGGGGTGCAAAAATCTAGGTGCCAATGGGCTAATTCCCACCATTAAATTATATTAGTATCCTTCGTCAAAGTTTATTAGTATACTTTGCCTAAATTTTAACAGTATTCTTATTAGGCGAAGAATACTAAAAATTTAGTGGTGGGAATTATTGCCTAGATTTTTGCACCCCTGCTTTAAACCTTCAAAAATTTCGAAATTTTTTTATACATATTTTGATTCCGTAATCATTTCTAAGCAATATGCAAAAAACCGCATTAAAAAATTCCTTTTAGTTTACTAATTATGGCAGTTTTATTAAGACTACATATTTCACTACAGCTATTTAAAGAGACAGTCACATCAGCTGTCGACGTTGTTTACATTTACTAGCAAAAGTTTACCGACACCGAGAAAAAAGAAAAAAATAGAGATTTAAAAAAGACGAGAAAGCGTTGTTTACGCTCCTGGAGCATTTTAAACACCAAAGTATATAAGAACATCAATAATATTGTGATAATTAAAACTTTCCGTCGCATTTATTCAAAACGATGAATTTTGATATTGCGCACAGTGATACTAAAATATTATGCATGGCAATCAAATAAAATTTTCACCACATATTCATTTCTGTATTATCTACAACCAAAAAAAGGTAACATTTATTTTTATTTTTATTTATTTTTTTTTTTTTACTTTGAAAATATTTTTAAAAATTTTAATTTTTGAATTTTTTAAATTGTGTTAATTTTAATTTAGTCAATATTTTTTTACAAATATTTTGGTCTTAGAATAAAGGTAACACTATTGTGTATTTATTTTCATCAAAATTTCCTCTTTATATGCAAATTTTCAGATTTTATCATGTGCACAAGACATTTTTTTTAAGTGCGTTCGTAATTATATAAATACGTAGCACTGACCGTCGTCGTCTGATCCGTTCGTCCGTCTGTCCGCATATGACAGCGCAAAAACTACACAACCGAATGGTTTGAAATTTTAGATATATTATCTTTGCAGAATTTTGTCCAGACATTTCAAATTTTATGAAAATTGAATCAAAACTTTAAAAGATATTAATAAAAATATTTATTAAGAAATTTGATTCTTTTTTTTTTTTTTTTTTTTTTTTTTAAATAGGTGCTTTCTTGTTATAGGAGCTTCCGAGGTTTAATCGTCAAGCGACCGAGTTAATTATTTTATTACAGAAATTATTCTGCAGACGATATAATTCATTTCACAGAATAAAAAATCATCAAGATCTGAATATTTATATAACTAGCTTATAGTACGAACGCACCTCGTTTGTCGCGTTTGACGTACAATTTCCAACTTGTTTCTCTTACTATCTCACATATTTTTAAACTATCATTTAAATATTTATTTATGAATTTACAAGTATATATATTTTTTAAATATAAATTTAAATATGTGCTTTATATTTGAGAGGAATTAGATTTTTATTTTTTATTTATATTACACAAGTTTTGAAACTTGGAATAAGTGATGTTTTTCGCTTTTTAGGCTTATCCAAATGCGATTGCAGAAAAACGAGTACTGTGTAATTACTTTAGATGCTCGTAGAGCTAAAAAACAAGAAATAAATAAACAAATAGAGAATAAAAAGGGTAAGAAGGAGTTGTTTATGCTCCTGAAGCATTTTGAACACCAAGGTATTAATAATATTAAGTGAAATGTGATAATTAAACTTTGCGTCGCGTTTATTGAAAACGATGAGTTTTGATACTGCGCGCAGTGTTACTAAAAAACTATGCATGGCAATCAAAAGAAATTTTCACCACATATTCATTTCTGTAATTATCCACAACTTAAAACCAGAAAAAGGTAAGATTTCTTTTTTTTTTGTACTTTGAAAATATTTTTTTTTAAATTGAAAATTTTTAATTTTTTAAATTATTAAGTTTTTTTTTAAAATTTAGTCAGTATTTTTTACAAATATTCTGGTTTTAGTATAAAGGTAACACTATTGTGTATATTCATTTTCACCAAAATTTCCTCTTTATTTGCATATTTTCAGATTTTATCGTGCGCGCAAAACGTTTTTTTTTTTTCTGTTATTGTCAAATATATTTTTTTAACTTATCATTTGAATAATTATTTATGAATCTACAAGTATACATATATTTTTAAATATAAATTTAAATGTGATCTTTATACTTAAATGAAGTTTGTTTTTTATTCAAGTTTAGAAGCTTGGAACATAGAGATATTTTTTTACTTTTTCGACGTGTTCAAAGGTATCCTACCCCCTACAATATCCGGTCTGAACGGGATATAACTGCCTGCTTATGGAATTTTCTCGAACAAATTATTGTATTGAATTAACGATTGTTTTATTCGATTTTCAATTTACACAAACCCCGAAGTTGAAATAATATGTATGTATGTATAGAAGATAATTATTCGATAAAAAAATTCTAAATCTTAATTTTGAGGATTTTTTTTTATTTGTAAGGATTATTTGAAAGCTTAAATTTGGCACATGCGATATTAGATATTTTAGATTTTTATATAAATTTGTAATCAAAAGAAAGTTAATCAATAATAATAAGTTTTCGGGCATCATGAATGTTTCTGTCAGATGAATTTTGTCTTCAAATGTAAGTAGCAAAACACACCAGTTTTTATTACTCTTATTAAAAAAATATCTAGTTGTATCAGATGAGTATCTTCTACCAGCAGAAAAAGACTTAATCTTTAAAACTCCTTTTTTAATTCTTCAAAAATCTCAAAGACAGAACATAAAATTCCGATTACACGATTCCACTAGCTTAAAAGACAATAATAAAAATAAATAATGGAAAAGATAAACTTCTCTTTAGTTTATTAAGAAGAAAACTGCGAGTAGACGAAAGTACATATTTCAGAGAAGCGAGAAATCGTTTGGCAACTGATCATTTTGCCGTTTCGCGAGCCATTAACCATGACCGTGACGTTTTTATAGGCTATTATGAACTCTGGAGTGTTGAGAAAAATTCTTTTACAAATTCCAATGTTTCTAGTGCTTGACAAGTGGGATATCTAAAATGGAGAGTGGGAATATATTGCAACATAAAATTCAACATTTCTCAAGGAGAGAGAAAACACAACAGCTAAAAGATAATAGGCGTTTAAAGATAAAGGAAACGAAAGAGATAAATGAAGTTTATTTCTATGAGATTACGTTAAATGACATTTGAGTATTTTTCATACATTCAGTTTCGCGTTTCAAAAATAAATAAAGGAGGTGGGTACATAATCATTGATTTTTGTCCTTCCCCTTCCCCTTCCTTCTCCGATAAAGCCAAAAACTTTTTTTTTCTAATATGGTTGAGTCGTTTTAATATGATTTAGAGGATCGATACTTATTGATTGATTTTTATTAGAAGAGCATTTAATGCGTAATGCAAATTTTAAAATATAGCTTTATTTAGAAAACCTTTGTGCATTTCAGTCAGTGGCGACTGACTATTTTTGAGGCACTAAATACATACCTGAAAGATTTATTCTTTTCGTACCACTATAATTTAAAAGAAATTCAATGTTTGTCTAATGGCCGAACTTTTTGCTAATAAATAAGGCAAAAATATCTTATTAAAATTAGTGGTAAGAAAACAGTAAATTTGGCAGAGATGCGTTTAGTGCCCTAAATAAAGCCAATCACGAGCCGCCACTGGTTTCAGTTGACCCTATATGACCTATATGACCTATATGACCCTATATGATTCAATAACTCCGATTTGAAAAATATTTACTCAGTGTTGGAATACATCATTTTAAGCATATAAAAAATAATTTAAAAAATTTAGAACATAAAAAAAAAAAAAAAAAATTGACTGAAAGATACTTTTTTCAAATCGACAATAAACAGAAAATTATGTATATACTTCTCATAAATATTATCAGTTTTCTAATACAAAATTGTACAGGATACAAACTTACCTTTGTAAAAAATGTTTGGACGTCTCCAGCCTTTTTAATTAAAAAAATTTTACGAAGTTCGTTTGGGTAATAATGATGCGAAACTGCTCAAATGATAAAGGCTTGTCCAGAAGAGTTGGTCTCAAAATTTTGAACCAATTCCAGATGAGAGACCTGCACCTGAATTGGCATCTTCAGAGGTAACGCTTATACTAAACTTGGAAGACATTGGAGCCACGAACAGGTTTTACGTGCACCAGCTCCCATTAACGTACACGGTCCCACAGCAGCCGCAGTCGAGAGAGGTTGTCGCCCTCCCAAACATGACCACGGTCGATGCTGCTTCACTTTCGGTGATCTTACGGGAACCGAGCATATTCGTCTGCGTCAAAATAAGTCAAAGAAAACTTTTAGAAATTACTGGTGTATAAATTCAGGGGACTGTACAAACGCTTAAAAAAATCCGCATACGACAGCCGTCATTTCTGAGTCAGCGTTCAGGCTTAGTATTCAAGGGGCGGTGAATAAATTACTGTGGGGAAGCAAGAAATACCTGTTCGTCTTTATGACTACTACTGTACATAAGAGTTCGAACTATCTGAATAGTCAAAGTTTAACAGGTCTATGATACGTTTGATCTACGTTACCACGACGATTGCTGCAATGATCGCTAAGGCAAAAATATAGTAGTAGATTGATTGACGGAAGTGTTTGTTTGTAAACATGCCTTTCCTTATAAGAGCGTCCAAGGAAGGCGCGCCTCGCTGTTTTAAATTATGTAATGATTTTTGTAACACTTTAAATCGAGTGTTTTAAGACAGCCATGAATTAAAATATGTTGTTTTGCTCATCTAGACCACATTTCCTATTGAAGATGGACGTGTGTAGAACTTATAGCTCTTTTAATAAAGCAGGACAAGATAATTCGAATACATTAACGTACATAAGTGGTAATTGTAATGACTTTTCTAACGATTTTTGACTACAGAGTTTTAAATTGGTGTTTTTAGAAAACGGGCAGCAAAGAAATATAAATATTTATAGTCCAAGCGACGACTGTAAAAAAAAAAAAAAAAAAAAAAAAAAAAAAAACCTAGTTCATTCAATATAAGCTGAAAATTTCAAGAAGAATAGTATTTATCATGGCAAAGCAAATGTGTTAGGGATGCCTAGTCAAAGCGGGTACAGAGAGGAAACATAAGCTCACTTCCGGTTTGAATAGCCATCGCAAACTTAGCTCATTAATTAAAAGATGAAATCAGTGCTAAAATGAAGATCTTACAATTCTCCATTAAAAAAACGTAAGATTGCCTGCTAAAATCTAGGTACGACCACTGGGACTATTAGAGATATTTTTTGGGCATTGAATTCATTCATAATTAAAAGATTAAACCAACGCTAAAGTGTAGAGCTTACTTGTCTCCATTGAAATATATAGGGTTGCCTAGTGAAATCGTGGTGCAACTAAGTGGCAACTCTCCAAAATTAAAGTGCATTTTTGACATTTACGTAGTTCATTAATTGAAAGCTGAAACCAACGCTAACAGGTAGCGCTTAAAAATCGCTACTATAGTATCTAGGTTTGCATAGCAAAATCGCCGTGCAACTAGCTGCAACCTTCTAAAGTTTAGGTCAATCGTTGGTCACTTACTTATAGTTCATTAATTAAAAGATGAAATCAGTGCTAAAATGAAGATCTTGCAATTCTCAATTTAAAAAAAGACAGTGTTGCCTGTTTAAATCTGAGTATGACTAGTGTCAAGCCTCCAAAAATTACAGCTATTTTTGTACCCAGATTTTAGCTGGCAACCCTACGTTTTTTAATTAAGAATTGCAAGATCTTCATTTTAGCACTGATTTCATCTTTTAATTAATGAATTAAGTAAACAACGGAAATTCACACCGGAAGTGAGCTTACATCTCTTTTCGGTACCCCCTTTGAATAGGCAACCCTATCACATTTGCGTTATGTTGATAAATAAATACAGTGTGACCTCAAATATCCGACATCAATGCCATCTTCCTCCCCTCCAACACTATTTTTCACACGCCCAATTCAAGTGCGAAGGAAAAATAGCAATTGTTTACGAATTAAAAACTTCGAGATCGAAAGTAAATGTGCGAAAACGAAATAATTTACTGCGAATTTTCAGCCTTCCACATTTCCAAAAGACCGCCATTTGTGAGCTAATTGAACATGCAAAATCCGAAAATGCATTAAGTGTCGAAAAAAATGACATAGATTATTAACGAAAATGTGACAACAATAAACAATTTAACGGACAGCGATATCATTGACGCTATGCTAAATAGAACAGCCGCGCCACGCCGATAACGCTACTAGCAGGTAGAGTAGTAGCAGGACGAGTACGAGGAACAGGCAGAAAAAAAGGTGTCATTAGAAAAATGCATAAATTTGACTAGAAATTTAATATCTACTTTAGAGAAACAAGACTATATCCGAAATAGATAGACAGATTCGCTTGCACAAAATACAAGAAAAACTAGTTAACGAATGGCGAAAAAATTTGAAGCAAATAAAATTGACATCAATGTTTCGGAAATTACCTGATAAGAAATAACTTCAATGTGTATTCGATTTTTTTTTTTTTTTTTTTTTTTGCAGCCCAGAAAATATTAATTAAAGTAAGTATTTTTTTTATTATTATTTATTATTATTTAATTTTGTCTTTTTCTCACATAACTATCACTTGGTTATGAATTAAATTATGACTAAAGTCACCATTAAGAATATCGGAAGAATTTTTTTATATTCTTTCAGAAATGCGGAATATAAAAATCTTTTCGTACTATCTATTAAATCGTACTATCTTTTTTTTTTTTTCAGCTTTTAATAAATGAGATAGGTTTTTTGCAGCCGCCGGTTGTACTATTAACTTGTGTAAAAATAAAAACGGTAGTTTCTGTTATTGGTACTAAACTTTTCAACCAGAATTTTTCCGATAAAGTTTTATAGAATATTATGTCGTTGTAATATATTAATTTGAATGGTACATTTCTCTCTACTGATTTAACATAATAATTTTGTTTTTCTTCATTGTACAGGTACACTCTATATATATATATATATATATATATATATATTTAGAGTTGTTACGGCTGTTCGCAAACGCATGAAATTAGCAGGTGTTATTATTCAGAAACTGTATCATCGAACTGTTCTTTCCGTTTTTCGGTAAAAGCAGAAGATATTTCAGAAAAGTCTGTCAAAATCTATCTTAAATAGAATATCTTGACACGGCAGCGTGGTAGAGGGAAAGAGCTGCTGTCATTAAACAATAATCGCTTATAACTCAAGATGTAATTTATTTATCAAAAAATAAAAATAACTATTCGATGACCAATCATTTTTATAATCATACCTGCTAAGGTCATGATTTGACGTTTAAAAATGTGTCGGAAAATTTCGAGTTGTTGCGCGAGGACAATATTTTTTGAGAACCGCCTTAAGGAGGTTCTCAAATTCCCTGCTCAACAACGCGAAACTTTCTGACTCATTTTTAGGTGTAAAGGCATAAACTTGGCAGGCCTGACTACTGAAGCGATTTGGAATCGAATAGCATTTTCCATTTTTTGATTAATAAATTACTTATTGAGTTATAAGCGATTATTGACACGTAACGACAATTTTTTCCCTTTCTCGCGCAACCGCCTCAAAAATTCTGTTCAAAACACCGACTTTGATAGTATTTTCTGAAAGATATTCTGTCTTTACCAAAAAATGGATAAAAACTTTCGATTACATAATTTCTGAATAAGAACACCTGTCAATTTCATGCGTTTTCGAATAAAAATGAATTCAGAAATGTGTCAGAAAATAGCTCTTTTGGATTTGATAACCGACTTAAAAAGACCATGGAAAAGAAGCAAATTCAGATGATTTTTGTACGAATTCAAAATTGGACAAAATGCAGCGGAAACAGATCTCGATATTAACCATGCATTTGGCCCAAAAATCATTACATTACATAGACTTCAATTTTTTTTTCTTTTCCTTTTTCCCTTTTTCTTTTTCTCTTTTTCTTTTTTCTTTTTCGTTTTTTTTTTTTTTTTTTTTTTTTTTTTCTTTTGCTGCACTATATTTTATTTTTCCCATATTTACCAAAATACCTAAATTTCTATTTTAAAAATGTTTTTAATTAAACTGGATCGAAAACTGAGATTTTACAAAAATCGAAGGCATAATCTTACATACTTTTTTTAACTGATAGTGACGGACAACAAAATTCAAAAACATCTGAAATCTGCAGATTAAATCATGTGATTGTAGTGATTTTTTTTTTTTTTTTTTTTTTTTTAAATACAGATTGATTACATTAAAAATAGAGATAAATACACTACCAAAATCATACAGATTTGAGTACTTTAAACTGAATTGTGAATTTCAAAACGCCAGTTATTAAAAAATTATATCTCAGGAAGGGAAAGAGATAATAGTATGCATTTTATATGCATTATTATTAACTCGAAAGTCCAGAAATAAAAAAAAAAAATCAATTTTTTGTTTTCAATATATAATAAAAGATGGCAGCACCACAAACACGTTCACAACTTGTGGAAGGAAACGAAAAATTCGAGCAAGAACGCAGATTTTAAATAAATGTTTGACAAAAAATATAATTCATCTTTAGAAATATACAATGTTCCGATACGTTACGCTAGATGGAAGCGTTGAAAATTCTAAGAACTAAAAGTTATTTTTTTTGGTGTATTACTTCTGAAACTTGTTGGCAAAAAAGTGATATAAAATATCATTTAATTTTTTTAAAATTATGTTATATGTAAAGCATTGTTGAAAACAAACGATGACACGAATGAATTCAGGATGTTATTTTAAATTTAATATTCTAATTTGTAATAGAAAATTAAAGATAAAAAAAAAATAAATAAATAAAAATAAAAGGCAGGTCAAAAGGTTAATTTTAGTGCTGTCATCTAGTGGTAACTTGAAAGAAAACTTTCATTGAAATGCATACCAGCGGTTTAATCAGATATGTCAATTTAGTGGATTTTTTAATCAGAAATTCAGAATAGTAATTTCCGCTTTATTTAATCACAAAATGTCTTCCATTTAATAAAGTAAAAAATTACTGTTCGGAATTTCTGAATTAAAAAATCCGCTAAATGGGCAACACTGAGTATAATACTTATTAAAACAATCAAAATTTAAAACGGACATATTTAGAGAAACTTAAAAAAACTTTGAATGCTAATTCAGTGAAATGTAAATTTCTTGGAAGAGCTTAAAGAAAGAGTTACAAAAGAAAACTGTGTCATGTAGGGTGAGGTTTGGCCCAGGACGGGGATGGAGATGCCTAGGAATATAATAAATGTGACAGTAAATTAGAAGAAAAATTTGATGGAAAAACTATATCCCTATGAAGAAGAGATATTAGCAACACAAAAGTTTTTAGATAAAATATCGGAAGCAATATATGAATATCTGAATATATGAAGCAATAGCAAGAAAAATAGTAATAAAAACATTTTAGTAAATACAAAAGCAATTTAGGAAATGAAGGATATTACAACAAAAGATTTTCCAACTAAATATCTTTTAATTTTTGGCATTGTATTAAATCAATCAAAATTTAAGACAGACATATTTAGAGAAACTTAAAAAATATTGGATTCTAATTTAGTAAAATGTAAATTTCTTCGAACTGTTTTAAAAAAAAGTCACTTATATTAGAAAATTTTGTCATATAAGGTGAGGTTTGACCCAGGAAGGAGATTGGAGATGCTTGGGAGTATAATAAATGTGACAAACAGTAAATTAAAAGAAAATTTTGATAGAAAAACTATATCCCTATGAAGAAGAGATATTAGCAACACAAAAGTTTTTATATGAAATATCGGAAGCAATAGATGAATATCTGAATATATAAAGCAACTCAAAAAAAAATAGTAATAAAAACATTTTGGTAAATAAAACACCAATTTAGGAAATGAAGAATATTACAACAAAAGATTTTCCAATTAAATATCTTTTAATTTTTGGCATTGTATTAAATCAACCAAAATTTAAGACAGACATATTTAGAGAAACTTAAAAAAATATTGGATTCTCATTTAGTAAAATGTAAATTCTTCGAACTGTTTTAAAAAAGTCACTTATATTAGAAAATTTTGTCATATAAGGTGAGGTTTGACCCAGGAAGGAGATTGCAGGTGCCTGAGAGTATAATAAATGTGACAAATAGTAAATTAATATCTGATATTTTTGGCATTTCATAGGTCAAAAAAGGAATTTAGGAAAAAATGAGACAAACTTTCAGGAGTGATAATAGGCATCAAGACAGACATTTTTTTGTCCGGGAAACCAGGTTCGCAATCCACTTATTCTGTCAAAAATATAGCCGAACTTGGATTTTCATTTGTTACTTTAACAATATTGATATTGTAACGATACTTTCAACAGGCTTTGTTAAAACTTTATTTAAAAAAACATCTAAATCGAATTTTGAAAAAAAAAAAAACTGTTGAAGGTTCTGTTCTCGGATACGCATTGGAGTAGATCCATGACCAGTGCCGTATCGCTGGCCTTATCCATCACAGCTGGAGAGTCTATACAGACTCGCAAACTCTTTGTTTTATTACTCTTTGATTCAAGCTCAGCAACCAAGAGAGAGAAAAACAAGTTGGAAATTGTACGTTAAACGTGACAAATGAGGTGCGTTCGTAATATAACTCATTTTACAATGTACAGAAATCATCCTTTTTATTTCAGTGAAATGAACATCTGTTATGAGCGAAATGAACATGACTTTTTTATTATTATTACGTATGCGACGTGTACGGATGCGAATTTTTTTTTCAATACCGGACAGCGTTGCAAAATTCATCATAGAGATCTTACTCTCCGAATGATTACCTCCATGGTTTAATATTTCTATGACTCACGATAATCGAATTTCTTGTTTTTATTTATTTTAGTGGATTGAGATATTCGATTGTTAACCTAAGTTATCTCAGAACCTATACATTTTTTAATGTAATTCATCTCTCAAGCAAACTATTTTTTTGAACGAGCTTTCTAAAGATGTAACTTTTATGCAATTTTATTCGAAAAAATAATGTTCAATAAAAATGGCCGCTTGGCATATGGAAAAAAAAAAAAAAGTGTTTAGCCCGTATTTGTTTTCTTCAGTCACATGACTTGGGTTTTTACTATATAGATTATGTATGATATGATTTAATAGAATAAAGAAAACTTTTATTAATATCTTTTTAAGATTTGATTCGATTTTCATACAATTTGAAATCACTCGACAAAATTCTGCAACAATTTTATATATTAAATTTCAAACCATTTGGTTGGGTAGTTTTTGCGCTGTTATATGCAGACGGACGGACCAGACGAAGACTATAGATGCTACATATTTTTATATTTACGAATGTACCTAAAAAGCGGGATAAGCGCATCAAAATCAGGATTATAATAAAATCTATTAAAGCGCAACATTCGTAACGGAATCATGCTTTAAACGTAAAAATTTCGCTAAAATCTGCTAAAATAGTACAATATAGATATAAGAAACTGTATGTCTGCTAACACTGAAACCTGTCTGAAACTGAAACTTGACTAATAAAATTTTAACTTAGACTAAACACGTAAAAATTTGACATAATTTTCATTGGATAAATGTTTTCATTACAGCCGTGCGTTCCGCGCTTTTTTTTAATACTTTCCAACGTAATTGAAAAGCGTTTATTAATTCTGTTTGTCCGTCTGTCTGTCCGTGCTCTAACTCGCGTAAATATATACGGATTGTCATGCAATTGATATATATTATTGAGATTTGCTAGGGAATGTTCGGTATTGAAAATGAAGTGTGTAGCGCTTACAGTTTTTTTACAGGGACACTCAAAAGAATTCCTTTACGTTACAGTCTATGCGGAAAAAACATTTGTGCTTATTTTAATGATTTTACAGAATTTCAAACATTGAAATTGAAAAAATCTCTGAGGTGCACTACAAAAGGCTTATTGTAAAACATGGTGTGTTTAGAACTTACAGTTCTTTTACAGGGTCACTCAGAGCAATTCCGATACATTACGGTCTATGGAGAAAAATCGTTTGCGGTTTATTTTAATAATGTTTCACTATTTGAAACATATTAAAATTGATATATATCACTAAGGTGCATTACAAGAGGCGTACTATAGAACATTGTGTGTATAGCATTCATCGTTCATTTACAGGGATCACACAAGAATTTGGTATTTTCTGTTTTCGCATCTCCGATCATAAGCAGATGCATAGCCAAGACAACTATTATCCATGAGTGGTGTATGCCTCTAAGTAGCAATCGCGTCTTCTTGTCGTTTTTACAAAGAGCTGCGAAACTGAAAGCTGGGGGGGAAAAAAAGGAATTCCGAACATTTTTACCATTTTTCCCTCACTCTTTTATCCAGACTTGGGACTGGACTAAATCAATGGCAATTGTTTTAGGTGCATAAATCATCATGCATAAATCATCCATAAAACAATCGTCTTCGATTTAGGCGGGTTAAAAAATGGCGCCTGACAACAGGTATGACTGTGCTATCAGTCATTAGTAATCTATATTAATAAAATAAATATATGTATACAGTAAACTCTCAGATATCCGCGACCTTAAAATAAAAAAAAAGATTAAAAGCCACACATCGTTCCAACAGTAAAATCAACAGTTAAGATGTATGAGAAGCAATAATAGATTTTATTTTTAATTTTATCCATTTCGTACATATCTCAACATGCAATTCAGGTTAATCTGACTAAACTCGTGCATTCTACTGAAAAAAGGAAATGATATATAACATATAAACAAATCATCATTAGTCGTTTTTTGACATTTGACGGAGATTGCTTTGAGACCTATAAGCTACAAAGCTCTTGTCTCGACTACACACACACAATGACATCCATGCCTTAGCAGGATTCGAATCCGGGCCCTCACCGTGGCGGTCACCTCCGTTACCAACCACGCTGCTGGGCCGGAATCATTAGTCGTTGCTAATATAAACAGTGAAACGTTTCTTTGTAAAAATATCTTTGTATTCTACCGAAGGAAAATATTGAACGTGTTAGAATACTCTTTCAAGGTACTCTAAAACTCCGTAAAGATTGCAAATGTTAATTAAACACAATCTACAGTTTATGTTGCAATATTTTAAGTCAATATAGACATTCATGAAAGTGATGCGGGACGTGAGTTTTTTGGGGAGCATTGCCGATGTAGAAACCATGGCATAAATTTGCAAAAGCTATGTCATAAATTCTTGTAGCGCAAGTGTCACCAAAGGAATATTTGGTGCACATTGCCGATGAGAATGCCATGCTTTAATTCTTGTAGCTCAAGTGTCACCAAAGGAATATTTGGTGCACATTGCAGATAAAAAATCCATGTCACTTAGTCATTGAACACAAGCGTCGGTGAGAATTGCGATGTAGAACCTCTGGCATATTTTCTTGTAGTGCAAGCTCTACCGAAGTAATATTCGGTGAGCATTGTTGATGTTGAAGCTATAGCATATATTCTTGTAGTGCAAGCTCCGAATAAATATTCGGTGAGCATTGTTGATGTTGAAGCTATAGCATATATTCTTGTAGCGCAAGCTCTACCGAAGGAATATTCGGTGAGCATTGCCGATGTAGCTATGGCATAAATTCTTGTAACGCAAGTGCTACTGAAGGAATATTCAGTGCACATTGCCGATGAAAAAGACATGCTTTAATTCTTGTAGCGCAAGTGTCACCAAAGGAATATTTGGTGCACATTGCCGATGAAAATGCCATGGCCGTAAGGCTTGCAGTGCAAGCGTCACCAAAACGTATTTGGTGTACAAGCTCTACCCAAGCAATATTCTGTGTCTCGCGTCTCAAACCACTTTCATGAATTACTAACATTGGATTTAAATATTACAACATAAACTGTAGATTGTGTTTAATTAACATTTGCAATGTCTGGAGAATTTTTTAGAACCTTCAAACCGAATTCTAACACATATATATTTAAATATATATATATTTCCTTATATATATGCATAGGATCTGTTAAAAAATTGCAGACTTTAGCCAATGTGCACCTAAAGAAGAGGAGGTCAAACCAAATGAAAGAAAAATAAAATATGAAAGAGAAAGGTTATCACATGTTTTATGCTTACCTGCTCTAAGTTGAGTATCAAGTAAAAAAATTCACAATATCTTGAAAGATTACTGCATACATAATTAAATAAATATAAATCTAGATTAATTACTATATATATAAATGTAGATTGCATTCAACCATATTTAGCTTATTCGCCACATGTTTAAAATTTAAAATCTGGAATTTGTCTCAGATATAGGAACGTTGCTGGTGGCGAGCCAAATAAGCATTGTTTTTGTATCATGAAATTTACAGGTATGTAGGGATCTATGCGAGTACTAGGGAGATTATAACAGGGGTCCATTATATAAAATTCCTGTAAAACATGCATTCTTACAGTGATCTTGAAATAAATTGGAGGCTGGAATGATGTTGCGGCCTCCGTTCCGCCTAGCATGACTTGTAGTGCAAAATTCCTGAATGGTATCTGACTGGAAATCGAAGACTTTTGGTTCTTAATATGTATTTATTTCACTGAACAAAGTGTTTAACTTAACGTATCCAGTTTTGAATTTTTTAAAAAAACTTTTGTATTTGGCGTTTTATTATATTCTTTGAAATATTTTATTCAACATCTAGGTTGTTTTGAAACTTTTCTGGATAATGAAATTTCTAGAAGTGGCAGCATATGATATTTTTAGTTAATGTTTGAATTCTGTCGCAATACCAACAGCCTTGCATTAGATCTTTCTGTTTAGGCTTCATATATGTAAATATTAACTGGAAAATATTTGTACTAAATATAAAAATTAAAAAGGTATCATAAATTTCCTGCTATTTTTCCATCAATATAGATGGGTTTATGCCAGTAAGTCAGAATACGTTTGTTAATACTACTTTTAATCTGATTTAATCTATTAAATTTTTCTAATTTTAGAGGGTTCCCTCCTGCCCACCACCCTCAATCTCCCGCCTTAGATGATGACTTAAATGATGGCCATATTTTTTTATTGGGAGGTAAATAACTGGTCGACACTTGCATTGCCTCCTTTTACAAGTGCAAGGCATATAATTACAAAGAGGTTCTGCCTGGTTCCTCTAGGGGACCGTTAACGACAACTTCTTGCCCAGTTGCCACTCATCCATCACCACGGTTCCTTCACGGCTTGGATTGGGACTTCGTGCGGTCGCCTCCTATACGACCTGTATGAGCTACAATGGCATTATACTCTAACCGATCACCACACGACTGCAATAAATTTCAACACATGAGAGTCAAATTACATTAGGTAATCCACAAAATCAAGTAAGAGACAAATCAGAGAGTCATGTTCGGGAAGTCTTATTCGGTGGCATAGAGAGTCAAATCAGAGAGTCTTGTTAGGGAAGTCTTATTCGGTGGTATAGAGAGTCAAATCAGAGAGTCTTGTTCGGGAAGTCTTATTCGGTGGTATTAGTCGATGACTGTCATAATCTATGAAGGAAAGATACTTAGATTAGAAATGTATAATCCGAGTGTTTCATTTAACAAAAGAATGAAAAAGAAAAAAGTCTGTTTATGAAAGGTGATAAAACCAAATGCAACATGAATATTGGTGATAAAGCACAAATATTCCTAGCCTCACTTTCAGAAACAGTAAAAAGGATAACAAATATTATTTAACTAAAAAATGTGTATGTTATTACCTAACAATATTAGTTCAAATTCATGATAAAGAAAGTTCTAGTCATTTCTTGATTGGAAATTACGTTATTCTTATTTATGTTAGGGTTTCCAGCTTATACTTGGTCTCGAGCTACAAAAAATCCTATGAATAAAATGCGCGTCTCATCCTGCATGACATAGCAAAAATTTGTATGGATAAAGGGCTCACATAAGTGAAAAGTACATTATTTAAATGTAAATATATTTCAATTTTAAAGAAAATCTTTCTTTCTGTAAATTAAAACATTAAATTAAAACATTTCTCTGAGAAAAATGTTTACTTGAAGTAAATGAAGTGTTTAGCGAGTTGCGGAAATAGACGTCCAGAGTCGCATGTTGGAAACCCATGATTTATGTATTTGAAATCACATTGATAGTTGTTTAATTAATAGAATTATACAACACAGCATTTTACTTTTTTTTTTTGCATTTTACAAATATATAGAATATATATATATGTAACATGTTTTCAAATATATGTTCTCAACATCGTAAGATGAAACGAAGGCATTATTTGTAAAGTTATGTTTATTTGACGCACTTTAAATGCCAGTAAATGTTTAACATGATTTTTTTTTCAGTAATCTTTGATTGTAGTTTTTTGTAATCAATTGAGCTTATTAAGAAATAGCAGTGAAAATGGATTATCACGTAAGTTTAACTACACTTGAGGCTGTTGTTCTCAAATCCAAACCAACTACTGTCTGACACATTCATAAAGTCCTTTTTATTCTGAAAAACTCAAAATTTTGAAATTAAATTAAGAGATTGAACAGCATTTTCCAATAAAGAGAAAGAATCTTCCAGAAAGTACTAAAAAAGTCAGCGTTTAAGCCAAGTTTCAGAATGAGGCAGCAACGCGATTATATCTCTCAAAGTATAGTGTATCTTATATTTCTTTTAAATGCTAAAAGGTGTAAATTAACAACATAATAAATAAACAGTAAAATAACTTCTATTAGATTGTTTCACATGTTTCGGCTCACTCCGAGCCGTTTTCAAAAACAAATGGGAATATTCCATAATTGCACGGTCTTTGAAGTTATTATTTAAAATGCTGTCGTTTAATTTTCATGTACTTTTTAAAAAATTATGCACGTTATGTTTTATTTTTACTTGGTTGTTTATTTTCATATCTGGTACCATGGAGTAACTGGAGCCACAATTTCGGTAAGTTAAAAGATGCCGCATCGTTACATTTTGTATTTTCGCATGTTCGTGTCTCTACGGTTTCTCTTATTATGGATGGATAGTATAGACTGGAGGGAAAAATATTTTACTTTCATTAAAATTTATTTAGATGGTTTCTTGTTGATATAATTTTGCTAGGGCTGTGGATTTTCTATTATACTTAATATCAGCTTATACAAGATTATCTGAAGACGAAACCATCCAAATAAATTTCAATGGAAGTAAAATAGTTTTTCCCTCCAGTCTATACTATTCATCCATAATAAGAGAAACCGTAGAGACAGTAACGCGCAAAAATACAATATGTAAAGATGTGGCATCTTTTAACTTACCGAAATTGTTGCTTCGTTACTCCATGGTTCCAGATATGAAAATACATAACCAAGTAAAAATAAAAGATACCGTGCGTAATTTTTTAAAAAGTACATGAAAATTAAATGATAGCATTTTATATAATAACTTCAAAGACCGTGCAATTATGGAATATTCTCATTTGTTTTTGAAAATGGCTCGGAGTGAGCTGAAACATGTCAAACAACCTAATAGAAGTTATTTTACTGTTTATTTATTATGTTGTTAATTTACACCTTAAAAGAAATTAGAACATTAAAAGAAATATATTATTACAAGGTGTTATAATTTATTATATTAGTATAGTGCATCTGTTAAAAAAAAAATAATAATAACGTTATTTGATTTCAAATCACTTGAATAGTTGTGTTTGCAAATTTTATTGTTTTACATATAAAAAGGTATGTAATTATGTGTAGAAAACTTAGAAAAAGTTTTCAAATTAATGATAAATTGAAGTGAAATATTATATATTTTGTAATAGTATGAAAAATATATCTAAATTAGACTGAAATGATATTCAATACTTACATTAAGTTAATCTTTATTGCTGGACTGTTTGGCACATGAACAGCAAGCTGTGAATAATTTAGTGATGCCGCATTTCTGACGCCTCCACCACTTTCTAAATCTCTGAAGACCGGAACTTGGTTTTCCAGTGAGGGCGTGAATATCAATAATTTCTTGTGAGACTGTAGGCAAAGATGGAGAAGCAAAAGTTTCACTATTGTTAGGGGAATCAAATATGTAATTCAGATTTGGAGCTTCCTGTTGAACTAGAGTATTTAAAGATCTGTGGTGAGATGATTGTGAAATTGAAGGTATTTTTTCCTCTGCATTGGCGTCATCCATACGTTCTAAGTCAATCGGTTGAATAACAGCAGAATCAGCTTTTACAACATATGTATCATTGACGTGAATTTCACTGCATTCACTATGGTATGAATAATCTATTTGGCTGCCTGGAACTGTATCCATATCATTTTCTTTCAAGATGCTATTGAATTCCGGAAGATTCACTGAAACATCCAAAAAGAAATCATTTAAAAATGGAATTATAATGATGAAAATTTTTATTTGTGTAAATGAAGAACATCTGGACATATTTAAAGTAGATATAATATGTGATAGCATGCAGAATAAATTCTGATGACGATGATATAAATATATTTTAACTCAAATTGGTAGCCATAAAAACAATCAGCATTACCAGTTCGCGTTCTTTTTTTTTTTTTTTTAAGAAAGAGAAAAGTTTGAGACTTCTGTTTATTTATGTTGCGAATCACGTGAGTGGCTGATATGTGGCGCCAGTTTGGCCCATGCTCAAGCCCCCAGCGACGTATAAAAAAATCAATTCTGTTGTACTGGAATAATTGCTCGGACATAGGCGTAACTTGAACGATTTTGTGGGGTGGGCCCAGGCCCCCAACCTGATAAGTTCTTTGTGGGTTTACGTAAATGCGCGTGTGTTGGGGAATATTTAATAAACTCTCATTGAGACCAAACTCATTAATTTAAAGAAAAGTTTTAATTAGAATTAATAACACCTTATTATTAAGATTAATAGGCAAAAATACTATTGACTGTGTTATTACAATTTTTAAGATGACTAGACGTACCAAGCCAATCCCAGCTTTAGGCTTAATTCCCAGGTATCCCAATACATTTCTTTAATGTCCCAGTTTTGAACAGAGTCCATAAACTATCCAAAATTCAACTTAAAAAATGAATACTTTGATTCTTACCAAATTTCATTTCTCTACTAACAAAATGGTGGAAAACTTCACGCTGTGTAATAAAATAAAATAAAATCGTATGAAAACAAAACCTGTCTTCTGTCTTTAGGCAGAATCATGTTTTAGGAAGATTCCGTGGCTCCGACAGAAGGAATACCATATACCTACTAAGACTGAAACGTGTGTAAACTGTAGAGCTTTTCCGATCCCTTGTGATTTTGTATACGTGCAGGCGAAATAAACTGAATCAATTTAGTTTAAGAATAATTAAGCAAAAAAAGAAAAAAAAAGAGAGAAATGTTTCTGGAAATCATTAATGTAAAGTATAAATTTGTTTCAAAATTCTAAAACTGTTGAAAGAATGTTTTGAGGGGGGGGGGATAGGGTTATATCGGGGACCGTGAAGTGAACATTTCCATTTTGCTTTACGACATTTGTTCACGGAAACATGGATACCTTAGTTACTTTATTTTTCAACCTTTTCATAAGGTGCTTCTCAAATGGCCTGCTAAATAATGCGAAATCTCCTGACATATTTTCTGACTCATTTTTAAACGCAGAAGAATAAAATTGGCAGGGCTTACTAAAAAAGATCTTTGTAGCTAGGCCCTATTTAAAGAAAACAAATTAGTCTTACTCATTATAGGAATACCGTTTGAAGTTGCAAGTCATGAAATCAAATCAAATAATATTTTATTATATGCAAATTTAGTATAAACTAATTTTTATTACAGTTGAATTTGTTATTGTAATTAAATCTTTCGGCCCTGTGTAGATTTTACACATATAAAATCCACAGACTTCTCATTTTTATCCTAGCTCTGACATAAAATTCTAGAATAAGATAACAGCATGAGCGGCAGTTTTACTTACCCATCATACGTAGTATAGGGTAAGTCTTGTAATTGTTTTGAAAATCGAAAAAAAAATTTTGACGGTTTTACACGTTTCAGACACTGGAGATTCCGAAAAACATATTTTTAGAAAAAAAAAATTGCCATCCGTCTGTATGTCTGTGAGTCTGTAAATGCTCTATCTCCCGAAAAAATTGAGATAGAGACTTGAAATTTGGGATGTACTTAGTATGTAGTAATGGAAAAAAGCTTATTGAATTTCAGTAACCTCGATTATCCGGAACTATTTTTTTCGGCTTCTCGAAATATTCGTTCTGATAAAAGGAATATAAAAATTTTCGAAATTGTTTCTTTTAAGGAATGAATATAAAAGATAATTTAAAAAACATAAATTTTGCATAAAGCATGAAGTCGATCGGATAATGAGTTGCCGAGATATTTGTAATCCTATTTTCACACTCTTCGGTTTTTCATGACCCTTTATTTCATCCAAATTTCAATTCAAAGACATATTTTAATTGGAAATGAGACGCTTAATCAGATGCAATAAACCGCCAGTTAATAGGATTATTGTTTTTAGAGTTATAAGGATGTTTCTTTTAAGCAATTCAGTTACCGAGTCTTTAAAGTTTATGACGTCATCAAGCCACGATTTTATTCGAATTGCAATGCATTTTATTAATAGTTTACACATTTTTTATTTTAATATTTTACATTATGCATATCCATGATGGGTAAGTATTACGGTGGCCCAAAACGACTAGTTTAGTTTCAGTTTCGTTTGTATATTTACGTTTATTTTATTGCGAGAATGGAATCGAAGTTGCCAAGGAAGCGAATATCGCCAAAACAGACAGCTTATAAAGCGCCAAATCCGAGCTGATGTTGGTTTCAACTTTTCGACGGAATAACAATATAATCCTCACTCTAATACTATCTTTGCTCTAACGTTTTAATCGAGAAAATCTGGCGAGGCTTATACTTCCAGGTTGGAGTTATCAAACGGTACGGAAGAGTGAGACGGCCCATCCGGACTCTTAGAAAGAAAAGTGAATTGACCTCCTGTCAACTTCGAAAGCGTTTTCACCCCGAGCGGTGTGAAGGATCCCGCCACGAAAGCAGCGGAAAGAGAGCTACTTCTCTCACACGATAAAAGTTTATCCCGACTTTAATAACTCTGATGTACCATAATTTTAGTGGTGTAATTGCTGTACCCTTTACTTAATTGACTTTGATTATCAGCTAAACAGAAACAAAAACTAAAGTTATGATTCTCATTTAATCAAGAATTTGTATTGTGTTAATATATTTTCAATTCTAATAAATACCTCTTTGTTTTAAATGAGAGTGGATCTATGAAGTCCCATGCTACCCTTCAAACACAACATCGGCCTCTGTCACATTTACACTAAACAAAATTTATACTTTGAATTATTATTTAAAAGAGGATAGTCTTAAAACTTTTTTAATTAATAAAAGTTGAAATCCATCGTTTCTTCTGTGAATTATATGAACGTCTATTAATGAAAATAAATTAATGAGACTTTCTTATATTTTAAGACAAATATTTTAAAATCAAAGAGAAATTTTGAAGGACTTAAAAGTTAAAATTTTACAGTCATATAATGTTTATTTGTCAAAAACGAACTAAAGTAAAAAAATAAAATCTTTTCAAAAAATATCAACTCAGCAAAAAAACTTTATTGCTTCTTTTTTTCTATAAATGACAATTTTAAATGCACCAAACTGGGAGCTCATTTTTAGAAGTTGTAAGCCTACAGGGTGTTCCTAAACTTTTGAAACAAATTTTCAGGATAAATAATGCAGTCAAGACAAAATTTATTTTGCACTGTAAACCAGCATAGCAATCCTCTTATTTTATCAAAAATATAATGCAGTCAATCAAATATACAGAGCGCCTTATTACAAGCTGAACCCCAATTTTTGTTCATAACCTGCCTGAGATGCCTTCATAATGAACATATTTTAGCGAGATTTTCATCATATTAACTTTGTTTTGTTTGAAATGTGATGAAATCTTTGTAAGTGATTTAATTTTGGTCAATGATACAGTATATGTACTGTCAGCTGCTTTTTGAATAATGGAATATCTAGCTTACTGTTTGGATCTGAATTGCGGCCATTTTTCCGCACTTCTTGTCATGTCATCATATTTCACAGAAAGCAAAACAAGTCTATTGAAACTGTCGTTACACTATCTTCGTTATTGTGATAGTAACAAACGAAACTCTTAGTTCAGCTTGGAGTGAGATAAATTTAGTTGATTTTAGTAACTGTTACTTTTCAAACAAAAAATGAATAATATAAAAAGATTTCTTTTTTATTTAAATCAGTCCATTTCTTAATTATTCTGACTATCTTTATTTATTCATAGTTAAAAATATAAGTTATAAATTTTTTTATAAATTTTATATATATATATATATATATATATATATATATATGTGTGTGTGTGTGTGTGTGTGTGTGTGTGTGTGTGTGTGTGTGTGTGTGTGTGTGTGTGTGTGTGTGTGTGTGTGTGTGTACTTAGTTTGGCCGAATATTTTGATATTCGGCAGACCGAATAGTTTGAATTTCGGTAATATAGACGAATACCGAATATTTGGTGCATCCCTAGTATTTAAGGCATACGAATGAAACGCACACAGGGAAAAGTGGGCATAAAAAGATATTATGATGTTTATCATAATTAAAACCTCCCCTCTCCCTCTTTTTTTTTAATGTTTACAAAAATTCAGAAATATTACTTTTAGAAGTATGCAGCAGAAATACATTCATATATTCAAAACAGTCAGTTCAAAATTCAATAAACTTTGCAAGCAAAATATGCGTTCATAGATTGAGCAATTTCATCACGTCCAAGAAAGTAAATAAACTAGGCGTTGCAGCAATTTTGTTTTAACCGGAACAAGATTTTAAACTAAAGAAAGAGGTCCCTCCCAAATTGTTAAAAAGAAAATATTTGTATTTCATCAGACCGAGACATGGGATGTATCTATCTCAATTGGTATTGTTGATGAATTGAAATTCTACTTTCTGACTGTATGAAAGATTCTATGACAATATAACTCGTTATGCAGTGTTCATCATTAAACATCTATTCCTTTAGCAATGATATCTACTACAGCAATATAAATTCTAAAAATAATAATAAAAATAAATAAGGCTAAATTTGTCATAAGGTTAATTTTGCCATTTTTTGTCCCTATAAATATTTTATAACAAAAGACAATTAAAATTCTTAGTGAAAGAACATGTTATGTTACATTTTCTCAATATGTTTTATTTTTTTCGATGAAGATGTTATGAGATATTCTATCATGTTCTAAAGCTAAAATACCAAGGTTCTAATTAGTCTTGAAGAGCTGATAGATGATTAATTATCAAAACTGTTATGTGTATCTGGCATTAGCCAGATTCATGTGTATAACTGACCTCAATTACTATTGAACATGTGGATTACATTAATAAAAACTCACTTATTTTTTTCCAAATATCGACATCTTTATCTGGCTCTGTTCTTTCATAAGTGCCACCGAAGAGCTTGTGATTCTGCAACTCATGAATGGAAGGACGGTTTTCTGGAACAATATTTAAGCAGGATGTAATAAATTCGATGACGTCATCTACAGTTTCATTAATTCCGTTAGAAGATGGATAAGCATCTTGGATCAACTTTAGAAAATGTTTTTTCTAAAGAAAAGAAAAAAAAATGCCGTTTTAAACAATTGGATAAAGCTAAATAACAATTATAAAATAAATACAAAACAAATTTAAAGAAATTGCTTTGATACACAGTTGTCATTAACAGATTTTTGTCGTTTGCAGAAGTGAAAAAGAAACATTGATCACTTTTTGCATTTGTAGCTGTGAATGTCATTGCTTATAGAACCAAAAACATGATATTAAAATTATAAATAGTTCATAAAAAAATAACAGGAAGCAATTACCGAGCCGTTTTATAACTGTCAATCTTCCGGGTTTTTTTTTTTTTCACCAAAACCCACCACAAACTCTTTCGTTTTTTTTTTTTTTTCCCATAACAATTGTTTTATATATGCTTCGATTTCATATTTGTTCATAATCATCACCAATTTATGTTCAACGGACCACATGTGTATTTTCAACTATTTATCTTTCAACTGTCTACAGCTTATAATGTCCAAGAGAAAAGTTTGTAATGGTAGAAGAAGAGAATAGAACAGAGCAGCATTTACATTGCTGCTGTGTTCTATTGTGCTTAGAAAATCTGTCTCACCTTTCACTAAGCAAGGGATGCAAACACACGGGTGACAAACATGACGCAACACTTATATCAAATATTGAAAACAATATTACCTCAATAAACCTTTGGAGTGCAGTGATGGTTATTGTTGAAACCACTTAATTTTTATCAGAATTTTTATCAGAATTTTTTAATAAAGTTTTGCTTTTTAATGCTTTTGCTGTTTTTCATGTGGAAAAAAATCAATTACATATATTTATTTTCAAATGAAATGGTTCGTAAATTATGGCAAGTATTCAATGTTAGAGAAACAGAATTACGTGCTCCTGAAAGGGTTAAAAGGGTAGTGTGAAAGGGTAGTGTTAACAGGTTTTCTACACGTGTCTCACAGGGATAACTATGATACACTTACGACATATGAGCCCCATCTAAAAGGTTATTGCAGAAAAGGAGAATGTAGTAAATGCAACATTACATTTTTCTAGAGGGACTTATCTCAAAAGATTTTACTAAGGAAGCCTTCAAAAACTTGATGCTGTTTGTATTGAAAAATAAAAGCTTGCAAACGTTAACGATTTCAAAACAAAATAGCTTTTATTTATTATTTATCTATTTATTTATTTTATTTGTAACTAGCTAATAAGGAACTTGACATTGGCTTTCCTGTGCCAATGCATAAAAATGTGAAACACAGTGGAGGATTCAACACATAAAACATTTTCGAGTATCGAATCATTCAGCGATGATTAGCGTTTACATTTAATAATTTTTATCGTGCCGAATAGCGATTCGCAGGTATGAGTTTTGAAGCAAAGCATGAGTGAGGTTTGAGGTCAACACTTCGAAGCGATTGATACTTATGCTTAATTATCAAATTCCAGAAAGCTTTGTCCTTTACATGAGATTTCAAAATTATGCTATTCTGGCTGTTTATAATTACCAGTTCCAGAACTTCCCGATTCCTTAAGTTGGAATTAGGCGCAAATGACTCGGCAGTCTCAGTAACTTATATTTTAAGAAAGGTATTTTCTATAAGCATTGCAATAAAATTGAATAAATCACCTATTAAAATTTTCAAGGTGTATCAAAATTATCTGCAAAACGTCCAAAATCTCTGTTTAAAGAATAATGTTTGTTTGTCTGCCATTAACTTCAGATATTTTTTTTTAAAGCGATGTTTGCCTTATCCTTATAATCTACAATTTAAGATAATTTTGAAAACTACAGAAGTATCATGTTAAAAATTACCTGGTCTTTTATCAAGTGAGAAAATATTTTTTGGATTGGAGTGCCACGAAATTATTCAAAAGGCGCCTCAGTGGACAACCCTGTTCTAAGACACTATTTAATTAAGCCACCTGTGCTCTACATATCAATAAAAAGTCAAGTTTTTAAAAAAACCCAGGAAAACTGAACAGCGTTTCCGCGTACAAACCTTGAAAGCTTGAGTTACAGCTACTTATCCTCTTGCACTGGAAGTTGCGTACCCTTTACATAATGGTATCCAACTTAGATTCAGCCAATGCGAGTGTGTGAGATAAAAATGTGTCGAGGGCAAATATTTGCAAGCTGGTGAAATTCTACCTGAATGTGAAGGTATTTTGCGAATAGCAAATATCACAGTGAATAACTCTGTCTGTTACTTTGTAAAAGAAGAGCATTATGCAGATATTTTAGACACTTTGACTGATTAAAAAATATGTAAGAGTGTCATGCCTTATCACTGACCAATAACTAATTCCTTAACCGTTAGTTTCACACGTATAGTTCCGATTGCAAACAATGTGTCAAACGGTGTTGTTCATCATTGTAAAATCCATTTACGTCAAAATAGTTTTTAAAGTTGCGAAATTTAAATTTTTATGTGATCCCTGAGTCCTATAATAAGATATATAAAAAAAAATCTATGCTTTAACAAATAAAACAATAAAATTTATATTCTTCTACAGTCCAAACTTACCGAAACATGATGCTTTTAATTTCACGAATTTTTGGCATTTTCTGGCATTAAAAAAGAAAAACACGTTTATGAATTTTTCGCAAAAAATCGAGAGTTTATCTTAATAATTAGTTTATGCATATTATGACTAAAAATAAGTTTAAGTTTAGATAACGATTTTCAAAACTCAGAACTGTAATTAAACAGTCATTGCCCATGTCCGAATCTCTCAAATACACTTCGTAAACTGTTTTTAGTCTCAACAGTAGTTAACTTAGTGGCACAATCATCAGAAGATGCATAGCATATTTAAATTTAATTTAATTTGAAAATATTCTTTTAAGATTTATAGCCTATCTGTTCACACCTCATCGAATCCGTAGAGCGTATTTTCCAAGTTTAATTAATAGAAATAAAGAGAATTACGTACCTCTTAAATTTGTAATCATAACTATAACCAACAAATTAACAAAACATACGTTAAAAATATATTTCGTGTTTTCTTACCTGTAAACTATTTTGCAGCATGGGATAAACTTCAGTAAACCAGCAGGATAGAGGACCTTCCCATTTTGAGAATTCCTTCAAAAGAAACATGCCGGAGAAGAGCTCGAAAGCCAGAGTACCAATGGTCCAGATGTCTAGTTTTTTTCCTTGAATTTCTGTCAGTCCACACTCGTTCACACGTCCTTCAGGGCATCTGTAAATGAATGGAGCTCCATATCTAACAGATAAAAAAAATTAAATCTGCGATGAGAATTTCAATATTATAACAAAGAAAATATCCATTATCTAACTATTAAACTACTACAGTATTCGATGAATTTAAAATTTCATCCATCTCACCGTAATCAATATGTAAACAAAAAATTTTTGTTTCTCTTTTACATTTCCGATAATAAACATGCTAAAATAAAACAAACATGTTACAAAGAAAGTCTACTCACTTTTTAATTTTATTTTCTGCGGTGACTAAAAACCGAAATCGGTGAGAATGGCTTTGTTGTTATCCGATATTAGAATATTGTTTCCTTTGATGTCATTATGAGATAGATTATTGTCATGAAGGTAAGCTGTTGCATCCAGAATTTGTTTTAAATAATCTATATTTTGTTGGAGTGTGTTAAGAAATATTTAATGAAAGATCAAACTTTTAGATAATTTTATATATAATCTGTGTCAAGAACAAAAAAAAAAGACACTCACGCATCACTTACCACAAATCATTATATATTGGGTTATTCGGAAAGTTCCTTCCGTTCGGGAAAACCATTTCGTACCGGAAAATTCTGTCCATCAATTATTAGACATTAGATATGGGAATGATTGTAAACTAATTAAATGATAGAATTTTCCGGTAAGAAGCAACTCCCCTGAACGAAAAGAAATATCCGAAAAATCCTATAAAAATGTGACTGGTACCAATCAATTAGTAATAACATCTACTAATTAATGCTATACACAAAATTTGCTTAGACATAGGTTCGTCTACATATTGAAATTGTTACAAACTTTAAAATTTTAAATAGACGTATCTAATTTTGACATAATACTTGGATCCTTCGATAATTTTTACCTTCAGATACCAAACAGGAAGACATTCCTTCAAGCAGTTTAGGAATCATGCAGATTTAAAGTTTGGAATTCCTAATAATAAATTCATTTTTGAGCATTGCAAAATAGATGCAAAACTCTGCAATACGGGTAATTTTTTTAAGTATAACTCTAAAGCTGCTTGGCAGTATAAGTTGTAATTTTGGATTCCCATATGTGAAGCTTCTATAACTTGATTCACGATTTAGAGAAATATCGTACTTTACAATTTATACTTTTCTAAAAGTAATTGGAAAAAAAAACTTTTTAAAATTGATTTTCGATACAAATATGAAATGTAACCTATGGATTTTTTTAACAGAAATCGATTTTTAGAAGCACCAAATATGCGTATCCAAAATTACAGCTCATTCCACTAAGTAGTCGTGAGTTTTCTTCAAAAACTATCCGCATTGTAATCTGTTTTGCAACGATGAAGAATGAATTCCACGTTAAGAGTTCTAAACTTTAAACCTTCGTGATTCTTAAACCAACCGTATGACTTTCCATTTGATATCCGACGGTAAATTTACCGAATAATCCAAATATGATGCCAAAATTAGGCATTAGTATGGAAAAGTTTAGTTTTTTACAATTTCTATATGTAAATTTTTGTATGTAGACGACCCCCTAACAAAACCTTTAAGTACAGCATTATTTAGTAGACGTTATTTTTAATTGAATTGTACCAATTCACACTGTTATAGAATGATTCGTGGAAAAATTTAAAAATACGTGTCTTTTTTTTTTTTTTTTTTTTTTTTTTTTTTTTTTTTTTTACAGAGACACTTACTACACAAATTGTTAAAATTTTATTAAAATCTGACCTTGTTTTTGCATAAACTCTATCATCTAAAAGGTGGATTAAAACTTTGTGCCGTTATATTAAAAATAAATGTACAACGTTAAATTAGCACAAATTAAAATCATTTATACTGGTAAACAGCTGTTTCAAAGCCCTTAAGCCCCATCTTCAGTGCCAATTCAAAAGGTAAAACGAATTAAAAACTTGCCTGCCATCTCTCGCCCGCATCTGCCATCTCTAGCCCGCATCTGCCATCTCTAGCCTGCATGCGGGCGAGAGATGGCAGGCAAGTTGACATGGCTTAGGAGTTTTTAATTCGCTTTACCTTTTGAATTGGCACTGAAGATGGAGCTTAAGGGCTTTGAAACAGTTGTTTGCCAGTATAAATGATTTTAATTTGTGCTAATTTAACGTTGTACATTTATTTTTAAGCTCTATCATCCTTAGAGACAACTTTTTAAAACCCATTTCAGATAATTTATTTAGCATGAACAAACCTAGAATCGAATTTTTAGGCATTTTTGCTTATTATAAGAACCATTATAAGAACTAACTTATTTACTTAAGTCGTTGCATAATTTCCTTTTGTCAAACACAATACATTATCATACATGAGGAATTTCCCATACTGCAGTACCCTATTTCCGAATAGCAATTTTCGATTTATTTAATCGCAAGTTTCTGTCATTAAATAAAGCGAATATTTTTATTAAGAAACTGTGGTATTCGAAATATTCACTAAATAGATTGAATTTTGCAATAAAATTAACAAAATAACTCTGTATAGTAGTACCTGTGAACTCTACGTTTCATGAAATACACACCCCCTGCAGCAGTTATTAGCAACACCCTTCTGACTATTTGCTATTTAAGCGATTCCAAAACAAAGATAAACTTCTGTTTTTGCTCATTATGTGTGTATACAGTGTGTGAATTTTTAACCACTGAGAAGATTTGAATAAAGCTTTTACAGTACAACTCTAGTATAATAGGGATGGTTTTAAACATAAAGGATTTATGGTATCATATATAGTTTATTACAGAGACACGTCAAGTACTTTAACATATGATTGCATGTTGCGTTTCAGACCTGCGCGATGAGTAGTAGAATGCCTTTTTAAATGTGAGAGTGGTGGCACACGAGAAATTAAATCTGTTTGGTGGAAAAGATTTTGAACGAAATCGTGAGCAATGAGCACCTAGAGTACCTTTTTGTATAAGATAGTGTCGATATGCGAGCAATGATATTTGATGGGTCGAGAGGATTTTGGACAAAAACCTCGCGAGACCCTTTGTTGAATTGTCTCACTTATATAATAGAATTTGTCGAGGCGAGTATTGACAAATTCTGGAATGTGGGTTGCATTAGTTTGGATGAAAACTTATAACCCAAGCATGTGCCGTGTCTTACTTATAAAGACACTCAAATGGCAACAAAGTAAATTTAATTAAATGTGGTTATCATAAAAAATACTCTCTTGTGCCAAACCTCTCTTGTTAAAATGTGCAACTGTTGTTCAGTATGTAAATAAAATAAGAACAATATTACTAAAATCACCTTTTTTGCACAATTGTAAGCAAGTCGTTTATTAAGAAATGGTCTTGCTTTTTTTTTTTTTTTTTTTTTTTTTTTTTTCAAAATTTATTGTTTTTCGGTATTTTGTTCTAGAAGAAAACTTAGAAAAGTAAAAAATAATTCCAGTTTTCCCAAGTTTTGGGGAAAATACGCCAATTAGTATTGGAAACAAGAATGTTACAAATAAGCCTACTCACCTATTAATTTTAGTTTCTGTGGAGGCTAAAAATCCGAAATCGGCGAGAATTGCCTTGTTGTTATCTGAAATTAGGATATTGTTACTTTTGATGTCGTTGTGAGAAAGGCTATTGTCATGAAGATAAGCTGTAGCATCCAGAATCTGTTTTAAAAAGTCTATTGTTTGTTGCAGTGCGTTCTTGTTAGACTTGAAGGAAGGATCCATGATAACTTGCTCCAGATTTTTAGAATAAAGAGGCATCAAAAATATGTAGGAATCAGCGTAGTACACATATTGAACATCTATTAATCTGAGGATGTGGTCGTGACTTAAATTCTGCCACAAATTCAGCTCACTGTCGGATGCATAATCTTTGCGGATAATTTTTGCAGCCAATTCCTCACCAGTGATTGAGTGTTTCACTTTTATGACGGAGCCGTAGGATCCATCGCCAATTACTTCCTTGAAAGTGTATCCTTTGTCTTCAAGATGGTTGATAACTTCAATAAATCTGTCGAACGTTTTTATGTCAATAAGACCGTCACGATATTTTTGTCTATAGTAATTCATAGTAACACCTTTTAAATCAAATATATCAAACACAAAATCAATTTTTTATCTCAGTAATCACAAATCACAGCGTATATCAATAAGTAATTAATTTTTTGATTAAAGTGAATTTCTTTCATTGTTGCATTTCAATTTAAGTAATGTTTGTTTGATTCCATTGTTGAATCATGAAAACATTGTTAAGGTGGAAAGTTATATCAGTATTTCCAACAATACATATTCTATATAAACGAATATTATTGTCCATTGTTACATTTTCATGTGTATTTTCTTGCACGTGGCACCATGGGTGTATGTTCAGTTTTCATTAGGAGAAGGGGGCATTTTTTTGTATCCTCTATTTTCAGAGATTCAGTGAGGGGCGCGGTCGTGGCCCATATTGGGGAATTTGGCGGATTTAAATATTTAGCCGGTGAAAAATATTTCTTCCTGAAAAAATGATGGAACGTTTATATTTTATTAGTTTACCATATTTTTAAACGTTTATAGTAATTTTTGTTTGTAAAAAATGTTTTTTGTATATACAGGGTATGTGAAAATCATTGTAACATGTAACATTAACTTTAATTATAATAAAGTACTAGTGATTAATTCTCTGGTTGCGATTGTTTTTTATCCATCAATATAAACCTAAGCTTTTATAAATTCAAAATTTCAAAATTTAAATTTTTGAAGTCATATTCTAATTTGTTTAAAAAATTTCGAGATATATATTTTATATGTATATAGATTATTAGCTTTTTACGTTTTTTCTTCGTGTGTCTTTGAAAGTTCTGAAATCGATTTTAAATTACATTATACTTGATTTAAAAAGAAAACTGTACCAACTTTAGAAAGCTCTCTTTTTAAGTATTTTTACACCTTAATCTTTTCTAAAATGGCAATTCTCCATTGACGCTTTTGCAGAGTAAATCAATAATGTATTGAAATCAAGTATTTATTAATCACATATAGTATTTATTTAATTTACGGAAAATATTACAAATATCATATTATATATACATACATGAATATATATATTTAAATATTTGATAACGAAATCGAAGGTTATTCATCAGATGATGCAAAATTGTCATCGTAATAGTTTTCATCACTATCCGATTCTATTTGACTTTGATGAGGTGTAGTACTCAAATGTTCAACAGGAATAAGTAGTGCTAAAGCCTTTAAAAATGATTCAGATTTTTTCACTTGGTATACGTTTCATACAAGATAAGAGTGGATCTTAATTGAGCAGTTACCAATTTAGAATACCCACGAATTCTTTAAACTTCGATTCTCTAGATATCCTTTACAATCGCAATTCTTATGGGCCTGCAGAATCTATAGATTCTGCAGACTAGGCAGTCCAGAGATTCCTTTAAGTTTTCATGATAATTATATAACACCTGCTTATTTTAGCTGCAAGACATAGAGCCCATGTCATTTCTTGGAGTTCTGTAAAAGCACTCCTGTGTCCAGTAATATACTATTGTGATTGGGTAGCATGAGAAATAATTTCAAGATTTGCTTTGCTGTGTACTTCTTCGGTTTTCTTCTTTTGTTTCTTTGACTACAATTCACAGAAAAATTTCTTAGGACAACCTGGACGTATTTACGGCAATTGGACATTTCATGTCGCTTTATGATATATTTTAATTAAGTAAATATAAATATATTCGTGGGAAATATAAACATACTTACCTGGTCTTTCATAATCCGTAACTATTTCATATAAGTAAAAATTTCGAACTAAAAAAAAATCACACTGAAATGAGCAGTCACAAAATTTCAGTTGAAAGCACAGACAACCAACCTACTGCTACAAGCAAGTTTAAACTTGCCTGGCACTAATTTGCTTACACGTGGAAAAAGTTATAACTGTACTGAGATTTCTGTACTGAGAACTATTTACCATTAAAGTTAGCTGCATATTTTTCTCTTCAACTGTATTTTTAAATTTTGATTTTTGGCCGGCTAAATCCACCAAATGCCAATTACTAAAAATTGCAATCTAAAGAGTAGCTTATATATAAATAACGAATATTTAAAGTGCCCTAAATTGCTTATTTTGTTAATCTAAATTATAAAACTAAAACATATCCATGAGTAATGAATATCCATGCTGACGGCATAATAACGCTAGCTTCACCCGACCAATCAATTTTACTTTTACATTCAAATTTCTTAATTTGTAAACATCGCATAATTTCAATTTTTGCACTGTCGAACAAGGAAAAATATGTTCTTTCAAATGCAATATGTTTGAAAACTGTATCTCAGTTTACTGATTTTTTATGATCTAAAAAATAATTTTGAAGCGAGATTTAAAAAAAAAATCTTATAGCATGCAGTCCGATTACGAAAAATTAACCCATTTATACTTAAAACAATATAAATAGCTCAGCATTTATCTCTGGCTAATATTCCACAACGAAATTAAAATTCCATTCGTTCAAGTAGTTTAAGAATCATGCAGGTTTAAAGTTCTGAATTCCTAATGTTAAATTTATTTTTAAGCGTTGCAAAATAGATGCAAAACATTGCAATGCAGGTATAGTATTTTAAGCATAACTCAAAAGCTACTTGGCGAGTTGTAATTTTAGATTCGTACATTTGAAGCTTCTATAAATGGATTTATGATTTAGAAAAATATTGTACTTTACCATTTATAGTTATAAAAAAATAATTAAAAATTTTTTTTTTAATTTCCGAAACAAATATGAAGTGTAACCTATGGATTTTTGTAACAAAAATAGATTTCTTGAAGCTGCAAATATGCGTATCGAAAATTACAGCTCATTCCACAAAGTAGTCTTGAGTTTTCTTAAAAGACTGCCCGCATTGTAATCTGTTTTGCAATGATGAAGAGTGAATTCATTATTAGGAGTTCTAAACTTTAAACCTTCGTGATTCCTAAAACAACCGTATGACTTTCCGTTTGATATAGGACTGTAAATTCACCGAAGAATCCAAATACGAAGTCAAAGTTAGGTATTAGTATTGAAAAGTTTAGTTTTTTACAATTTCAATACGTGGACAGCCGACTAACAAAAATTTAAATATAGCATTAATTAGTAGACGTTATTTTTAATTGATTGGTACCAAGTCACATTGTTATATAATGATTTGTGAAAGAGTTAGAAGAGGTGTGTCATTTCTTTTACACAGGCTGTACACTTACTATACAAAATCTGGCCTTGTTTTTAAATAAAGTATTACATAATAACTAACTTTTAAATTTATTAAATGAAAACAACTTCAATTTTTTGGCCAATTTAAAAGTAATCTTTTATAACAGTAATAAAAGAGGTATGTTAGGAAAACAATTGTACATATCAAGAGAGAAAATGAAATTTTAATAATACAGAATTACAAACGTACAAAATATCCCGAAATATATATCTAAAAAGGTAAGCACTATTTATTAATAATAGAACAAAACGATTATATCATAAAAGAGTATCAATCATGATTTAATCATATGGGACAAATATGAGAAGTTTTATTACTGCCAGAAAACAACTATTATTGAAAGAAAAATCATTCAATTTCCTCTCCTATGTTATTCGCATGTATATTATTCGACCTGTTAAGCAATGAAGGTTACTTCTTCCGCCTTATAGCTATTTACTAACCTCTGTCATTCTTAGAGACAACTTTTAAAGCCCATTTCCGCTAATTTACTTACAAATTTACTTGAACAAATTACTTTACTTGAACAAATCTAGAATCGATTTTTAACGCATTTTTGTCTGCATACCTGACAAATCTCCCGTATTGCGAGTACGCCTACTTCCGAATAGTCCTCTGACTTTTTTAATCGCAAGTTTCTGTCATTAATTAAAGCAAATATCTTTATTAATAATTAGTGGTATTCGAAATGTGCACGAAATGGATTGAATTTTACAATACAATTTACAAAATTACAATAGTACCTGTAAACCTGTGAACTCCAAAAAAAAAATAAAAAAAAGATAAACTTCTGTTTTTGGTCGTCATGTGTGTATGCAGTGTATGAATTTTTAATCGTTTTTTGAACAACCTCAGTTTATTTGAACATCTACTGAAAGGATTTGAATGAAACTTCGACACTAGAAACACCTTTGTTGTTGTTGTTGTTGGTTTGGCCCAAAGGCCTGGTGAGCAGCTCTTTATATCTATACAGCTGACATGATCCATATAACTGTGAAATTAGTCTCCTAATTTTGACCCAATTCCAGATGAGAGACCTGCATCTGGATTGGCACTCCCAGAGGTATCGCTTATATAAAACTTGGAGGATATTAAAGACAAGAACAGATTTAACGTGCACCAGCTCTCATTAACGTACACGGTCCTACAGCAGAGGTAGACGAGAGAGGTTGTCACCCTGCCAACCAGTGACCTTGGTCGATGCTGCTTGGCTTTCGGTGATCTTACGAGAACCGAGCTTTACCGTCCGCGCCACTGCGGGACAGAAACACCTTTCTGACTATATGCTTTTTAAGGGACTCCAAAAAATATAAACTTCTGCTTTTTGTCATTATGTGGGTATTCGGTGTGTGAATTTTCAATCGTTTTTTGCACAACCACTGAAAGGCTTTGAATGAAACTTTAACAGTACAACTCTAGTATACTAGGGATGGTTTTAAACATAAAGGATTTATAGTATCATATATAGTTTATTTACAGAGACACATCAAATATTTTAACACATGATTACATGTTGCATTTCAAACCTGAGCGATGAGTAGTAGATTGCCTTTTTAAATGTGAGAGAGGTGGGTGGCATACGAGAAATTAAATTTGATTGGTGGAAACGATTTTGAACGAAATCGTGAGCAATGAGCACCTAGAGTGCCTTTATGCATAAGATAGTGGCGATATGCGAGCAATGATATTTGATGGGTCCAGAGGATTTTGGACAAAAACTTTGCGAGTCTGTTTGTTGAATTGTCTCAGTCATTTAACAGAACTTGTCAAGGCAAGTACTGCACAATTCTGGAATGTGGGTTGCATTAGTTTAGATGAAAACTTTTAAACTGAGATGTGCCGTGTCTTACTTATAAAGACACTCAAATTCCAACACCGTAAATTTAATTAAATGTGGTTATGATAAAAAATACTCTCTTGTGCGAAACCTCTCTTAAAATGTGCAACTGTTGTTCAGTATGTAATTAAAATAAGATCATTGTTACTAAAATCACCTTTTTTGCACAATTGTAAGCAAGCAAGTTTATTAAGAAATGGTCACTTAAATTCTTGTTGATTTTTTTTATTTTTTTTTTATTTTTTTTTTTTTTGCAGAATTTATTGTTGTTCGCTATTTTGTTCTGCAAGAAAACTTAGAAAAATAAAAAAATAATTCCAGTTTTCCCAAGTTTTCGAGAAAATACGCCACTTAGTATTATAAACAAGAATGTTACAAATAAGTCTACTCACCTATTAATTTTAGTTTCTGTGGAGGCTAAGAATCCAAAATCGGCGAGAATTGCCTTGTTGTTATCTGATATAAGGACATTGTTACTTTTGATATCGTTGTGAGAAAGGCTATTGTCATGAAGGTAAGCTGTTGCATCCAGAATATGTTTTAAGCAATCTATTGTTTGTTGCAGTGCGTTCTTGTTAGATTTGAAAGAAGGATCTAAGATTACTTGCTCCAGATTTTTAGAATAAAGTGGCATCAAAAATATGTATGAATCAGCGTAGTACACATATTGCACATCTATTAATCTGAGGACGTGGTCATGACTTAAGTTCTTCCACAAATTTACCTCACTGTCGGATGCATAATCTTTGCGGACAATTTTTGCTGCGAATTCCTCACCAGTGGTGGCTTGCTTCACTTTTATGACGGAGCCGTAGGACCCATCGCCAATTACTTCCTTGAATATGTACCCTTTGTCTTCAAGATGGTTGACAACTTCTATAAATCTCTCGAACGTTTTTACATCAATGAGACCGTCACGATATTTTTCCCTATAGTAATCCATAGTAACACTTTTTAAATCAAATATATTGAAAACAAAATAACTTTTTTAGCACAGTAATTACAAATCACAGCGTTTATCAGTAAATAAATATTTTTTTGATTACTGTGAATTGTTTCCATTGTTGCATTTCAATTTAAGTCATGTTTTTTTTATCACATTGTTGACTCATGGAAACATTGTTAAGGTGGAAAGTTATACCAGCATTTCCAACAATGAATATTCTGTGTAAACGAATATTCTTGTGCATTGTTATACTTGTGCGCATATATTTTTACGTGTATTTTCTTGCCCGTGGCTCCATAGGCGTATTCTGAATTTTCGTTATTAGAAGGAGGCGATTAAAAAATGGTGATATCTAGTTGGTGCAGTCTCTTAGCATTTTTTTGTGTCCTCTATTTTCAGATTCAAGGAGGGGCGCGTGCGCGGCCCTTCCCTGCCACCCCCCCCCCCCCCCCCCCGCCTCTTCATCACCGTGTATGCCAATGCTTGACATATTTTGCTTCTATGACAGACAAATTCTCGAAAATTTTTGTTCTGTTCAGTGTGCACTTTTTCATTGATCATTTTTTAAAATCATCTAAGGTACCACCAAACTTTAAGACATCCACGCTCGTCCTAAATAATACACAAACACCCTTTGTTTTAAGAGGGGCGAGTATAGGGATTTCAACCCCACAATTACGCAATCCAGGATTACGCAATTCTGTGGGATCCGGTGCCTTTACAATGCCATAATCCAATACCGCGGATTCTTGCTCGCGGGATCAGTTTGTATTTCCAAATAATAATCAGTTAAAAAAACAAACTCAATAAAAAAATATGTTTTGTTGTATATTGCGATCTAAAGAATAGCTTATACACAAATAACGAATATTTCAAGTGCCCTAAATTGCTTATTTTGTAAATCTAAATTGTAAAACAGAAACATGTCCGTGAGTAACGCTGACGGCATAGTGACGGTGGCAACACCTGATCAATTAATTTCACTTTTACTTTCAAATTTCTTAATTTGTAAACATCGCATAATTTCAATTTTTGCACCGTCGAATAGGGAAAAATATGTTCTTTCAAATGCAATATGTTTGAAAACTGTATCTCAGTTTACTGATTTTTTATGATATTTAAAATAATTTTTATGCGTGATTTTTTAAAAAATCTATCTGTCGCAATTACGAAATATTAACCCGTTTGCACATAAAAACAATATAAATATTTCAGCATTTATCTCCGGCTAATATCCCGCAACGAAATTAAAATTTCATCAATAAATGAATTAAAATAATAATTTAACAGATTTGCAATCGAACTACAAACGTAAACCACAGAAATTATCACAATAAAAAAGGCGAGTAAGTAACGATAAGGTAGGTTAAAAAAGGAGGTAAGTAACGATATTTGACGATTTCTTAAGCTTCTAGCATGCGTCTAATACGAATTGATCGCTTTTAATAAATTTCAAAACTTTATTTGAATACATTACTGACATTTTTTATATAAAAACGCTTTTTGATGTTGATGGTGGACAATGTAAAAATACATATATATTAAGGTGAAGACAGGAGAGATGACGCGGTCGGAGAGATTGCGCATATAGAGGTTCGGAGGAAAGGAGTAGAGCGAGAGCGCAACGACTCCAAGTAGTTGTAGAACAACAGTAGTGGAGTGTCTACTTGAAAGCGCAAGTTGATTGCTTTGAGCGTCTAAGATAAAGTATTGCTATTTTGATTTGTTTTCCAAAATTAAGTGCTTGAATTTTCATAGCTATTCATCAGAATTTCTATACAATGCCAATAGTACAAAATATTTTAAACTTAAACGATTTTTCATTAGCTACTAATCTAGACTAACAATGTGAACATCAACGGTTCGTTTTAGTAGCGGCCATGTTTAAATTAAGGCTTAAATAAAAGGCCGCGCAATCTCTCCTACCGAAATTGGAGAGTTTGCGCATCTGCTACTTAGGAGAGATGGCGCATTGTTCCCATTAGTTTCCATGCTAGGAGAGATTACGCAGCTTATTGGTAAATTTGCATTAAAAATGAACATGGACTAATTTTAAGTTAAATCTGTTATTCAGTTACAAAATTTTATTTTGTAATCTTATCTAGACTTGCTTTTTCTGATTCTTTAATTTTTTTTTCTTTAATTAAATTTTTTTAATCGTTTTTAAAATTATTTCCTTTTTCTGCTTCTTTAAGCATTAGGTTGAAATATTCACTCCCAATACAATAAAATTTGTTCACAAAAACCTTACAGCAATGTCATTTAAGTGTAATTATTATTGATAACAATTTAATTGTAGTTATTATGAGTAACAATCTCTCCTACCCATGCGTGCAGTCACACCAACCCTGTAAGGACAGATTGCGCAAAATAACTTTCTTGGTTTTATTACAACTGTTCTATTAAATTGCAACATAACAACAAAATAGCAATGGAAATGCATAAAAAACAAATGAAGTAAAAATTATTAATGACTAGTATACTAGGTGTACCGGTTAATTCCCGCTGTTTTACTTAATAGATGGCAGCAGCTATTAATGCAACGTTCAATCATTTGACATATAGTGTGTTTTGTTGTACTAACATAAGGCTTGAAAACCATAAATGTCAAAAGTTCTCAAAGTAATAACATCATATAAATATTCGTGCTCAAAAATGTCGAATTTCGTTCCTTCCAAAGAGTATTTGCGGACTGTGCTTTTGTTTCTGTTTCATTCCAAGAAATCGGCTGATGAAAGTCATAGAACTCTTGTGAAAGTTCATGGTGACAATGCATTATCAGAAACAACATGCAGAGATTGGTTTCGACGATTTAAAAGTGGTGATTACAGCGTTGAAGACAAAGAACGTCCAGGTCAGCCAAAAAAGTTTGAAGATCCCGAATTGGAAGCTTTGCTCGACGAAGATCCGTGTCAGATCAGTCCGAAACAGTTAATGGCCAACGCTACCGACAACAAATGAGGAATTTGAAACATGAATTGATCGAAAAACGGCCAGAATGGGCTAGAAGACATGGAAAAGTGATTTTGCAGCATGACAATGCTCCGGCTCATACCACAACTTTGGTCACAGACACCGTAAAAGCGCTGGGATGGGAACTGCTACCTCACCCGCCGTACTCTCCGGACCTGGCCCCGTCCGACTACTATTTGTTTTCATCAATGTCGCATGCATTGGCAGAGCAACACTTCGATTCGTACGAAAATGTGAAAAAATGGCTCGATTACTGGTTTGGCTCAAAAAACTAACAATTTGTTTGGCGAGGCATCCACAAATTGCCAGAAAGATGGGGAAAATGTGTAGCTAGCGATGGCCGCTGGTTTGAATAATCCATTTTTATTATTTCCTATGTATTTTTAGCTTCAAAAATCAATAAAAAACAGCGGGAATTAACCGGTACACCTAGTATAACCCCGTCAAAAATGACGGATTGTTGATCTGCGTTTCATTTTCATAAGACTTCATACAAACAAACAGCATGAAGATTTGTTATTGAAAGGTTTGTATTGTAGAAAAATACATTTTAAAAATGACAAATGATTTCTAGAAATAAAAATAATGAAGATATATATATATATATATATATATATTACTCAGTATTACATTTCTGAAATAGTTCAACGATTGGACAAAACATTCAAATTAAATATTAACAAATAATCCATGTGCGAAAGTTTTTGTAAAAAAAGTGTTATCAATGAGTTTCTAAACAGCTTGGACTCACCACATAACTCATTGTTTGATTACATAAGCAAAATTAAATGCAAATTACGCTGTACTATGTGTTCCTTATATTTTAATTACGTTTGATAAGAAAGAATCATTTTACAGTATATGACCCATTATCCAGAAATCCAAAATCCGGAAGGAAAAAATTCGAAAATTTTCTAAATTTGTAAATGTTTACTAAAATTTTAGATTTTCTGAATTTTTTCGAAAATGTTACCGATTCCTAATTTTTTTTTCAGTCCATTGTGTTTCAATGTGTAATCACTAAAATGTTATTACTCCGATGGCGAGTGAACACGGTCCCCTCCCCCCTCTTCCCGAAATTAAAAATAAATCATTTTTCTCTCAAATTTTATTTTAAAATTAATTTATATTACGATTCGTTAGAAACAAAAAAAAATTGTTATATATTTATTTCATCAGGGGTGATTCGGTTCAAGTTTTCCTAAAAATTTAAAGCATTCGGTTTCGAAAATTTTTGTCTTCAGTCCAAAAATTCGAACATAAATATCTCGAATTTTGAACGATCGTCATCGAAAATAATCAATTATATCTATCGTTCGCAGAAAAAATAGACAATTTCTTCAAATGATTATGGAAACAACGTGACTTTCGTCAAAGAATCGGAAAAAAACGCAAATTTTGTCGCAGGATTGCAAAAAAAAAAAAAAAAAAAAAAAAAAAAAAAACGCTAATTATGTTAACAAATTGCAGTAGAACGCGATTTCCGTCAAAGCCTTGCGAAGAAAATGCAAATTTTTTTCCAAGGACTCCGAAAAAATGTAAAATTTCCTCAAGGGATCTCAAAAAAACAAAAATTTGGTTAACGGATCGCAAAAAAAACCCGTGAATTTCGTCAAATAATCGCGGAAAAACATGAATTTCTTCAAAGGATCGCGAAAAAAAGACTCAAATTTCTTCAAAGCACTGCGAAAAAAAATTTTAATTTCGTTAAGGGATCGCGAAAAAAGTAAAATTTCGTCAAAGGATCGGAAAAAAACCTGCCAATTTCGTCAAAGAATCTCAGAAAAAACTTGAATTTTGTCAAAGGATCGTGAATAAATTTCAAATTTCGTCAAAGAATAGCAAAAAATGGAAATTTCCTCAAAGAATCGCAGAAAAATGCAAATTTCTTCAAAGGATCGCAAAAAGAAAACGCAAATTTCTTCAAAGGACTACGAAAAAATGAAATTTCGTCAAAGGACCGTAGAAGAAAAACGCAAATTTTGTCAAAGAATAGCAGAAAAAAATGCACATTTTGTCAAAGAATCACGAAAAAAAAACTTTGTCAAATAATCGTGAACTTCGGGAGGACCCGAAAATTCCAAAACTCGGAGAGCCTTTTTGGTCCCGAGGATTCCGGATAATGAGTCCTGTTCTGTATTTACGATGGAAGCCAATTTCAAAATCCGCCGATAGATGGCGCCAATATACTGAATAAATCTCAAATCCTCCCTACGAAATAAATCACCGCTACTTCTGAAAAAAAAATTGCTTACAGAAATTTTTTTTACAGAAATGTTGATATACATGTTTTATATGAAATAGTTTTTGAAGTTTTCAAGCAAAATTAAAATATTTAAAAGCTTTAATATGCTTTTACAAATATTTTAACAGTAGAATCGGATGTAGCATAGATTTTTCATTAAGCCTAACATGGCGTTTAACTATGGTTGATTCGCAGAGAGGAGTGGTCGCCAGGGCCTGATTAACGAACAGGCCAACTAGGCCACGGCCTTGGGCTCACTGCTGATAGGGGCCCCAGAAGGGGTAAAATGATTTAGAAAAAGTTTCTTAAAAATGAAGTTTTCTGCAATTATTTTCTGAAAAACAGAACAAAAAGATTTTTTTTCACTTGTCATTAAGACTTCACATTCACTTGTCACTTAAGAGCATCATAAAATCTAATAATCCTCGAAAAAAATTCTAGCCACTATTTTAATTTGAGGGGGCCCCAAAAAGTTGCTGGGCCTTGGGCCCCAGACGACCTTAATCGGGCTCTGGTGGTCGCGACTGGAAGCGTTACAAACAGTTTCTTGCCTTAGGATTTTATTATAAGTAAGATAGTTTAGCAAAAAATTAATATTTAGATTTTTTATTGCTATTCTTTTGAATTGTGTGCAGACTATCCTAGCTTTACCTTAAATGTAAAAAATCTATTAGAGTTTTCCATATAAAAACAAAATATTAAAAAAAAAAAATTTAAGTCAATTCCTACTTTTTAATCATAAATATATAAAATAAACCAGTGCAGCATTAATGTCCCACGTTATCTTTATTGAACATTATTTTATAATCATCGTTGCGGTATTTTATTTCTGTGGCATCACTGATTTGAGATAAATCTTTCATTTCATTTATGAAAACAATGGGAGAAATTTTTTTTCTCCCATTTAAAACTAAAATTAAATTTAATTAATGAATTATTATTTGAAAAAACTGTATTAACATAAAGTGTCATCCACTACAAGTTTAAAAAAATTTATTTGAACTTGAGTGGGTGAATAGAAAATATTTTATTAACGATTGAAAATTTGAACAAGATATATATAGAGAGAGTGTGAGCTAATAGTAGGAATTTAACAAGAACGAAAAACCATGTGTCAAGCATAGATTATGAAACACTTTCCAACACTTCCAAAATATTTTAACAAAACTTTACTGATTAATAAAAGTTGAAAGTTGATGTCTAAGTAAACAAAGTCAAAGTCAAACCGGGCAGGGAGGCCCATCTTTCGTCTTTAGCTCAACTAGCTCCGCCCAGTGTCTAAGTAAACAATTTGGAAAACACGTAACACATTTAAAACCCCGATTTCAGCAATTACTACTAATAGTCGGAGAAATATCCTAATTATTTTGTGCAGCCCTGTATAATATCTAAAAATTTTTATATATACTACATAGTATGCTAAAATTTAGTCCAGTTAGTAAACGCATAGCACAGTTAAAAATTAATATTCAGCAAGTTCCGTCAATAAACTGAAATGGATTCGATATCTTTTATGCTGCCCTGTTTATGATCTATAGCATTTATACACAACAAGTAATATGCAAAAAAATTAGTTACATTTAAAAATGGTTACCAGAACTGAAAACGCACTTCCAGCAATTATTGTTCATAGACAGTACTGTAACCATATTCTTTTGTGTGTCCCTGTAAATGAACAATGAGTGCTATGCACACCATATTCTATAGTAAGCCTCTTGTACAGCACCTCAGTGATATATATCAATTTCAATATGTTTGAAATAATAAAACATCATTAAAATACACCACAAACCGTAATGCAACGGAATTCTTTTGAGTGTCCCTGTAATTGAACTATAAATGCTACATATTTCATTTTCAATACCAAATATGCTATAACAAACCTCCATAAAATATATGAATTGCATGGCAATCTGAGTATATTTACCTGAGTTAGAGCGCAGACAGACAGACAGACAAACCGAATTCATAAACACTTTTCAATTATGTTTGAAAGTGTTATAAATGGTCGTCATCTATGTTCTGTAATCTGGCACGACCGGATTGGATCCCTTATTAGTAGTAATAATAATAAACTCAACTTACATTTTTTAAACCAACCGTTTTATGTGACGGGTTATAATTCCTGAAAATGCAATCTACTTGAGTAAAACCTGGGTGTAATTTCATATCAATATACAGCAGAACTAGCATATAACCAGCAGAACGGATTTCCAACTCCCTTTAAGATATCGCCCGCCACAAATATTAACTACTAGCTGTGTTACATTTAAATTGCATGCGGTCATTCCATTGTTTTTGGGGAAAAGAAATATAGTTTTATCATACACTAGCTAATCCGCCCGGCGTTGCCCGGGCCCGAGATAATTACAATCTCAGAGAAAGGCGTTAACCTCCTCCCTCCCCATACCCACAAATATAATGAATAATTTGTTCAAAAGAACCGTGACCTACATTAACGCGATCATTAAAAAAAGAATTACATTTTTCTGATAATTAGAACATAACAAAGACGTTACGCTAAAATAGCAGGCAGATGACACCCCTTCCTGACCTCAATTTCAAATTTATATCTTAATTAGTTACCTAAATTTTTGTTCATTAGTAAAAATTGGCAATTATTTCCTTTCATTTTCACTAACTAAATGGAGGGATCGGCCAGAGAAACAGATCTCTTTGTAGTTCAGTTCTTAATGAAAGCAGATCCCTGTCTGAAACTTTCTGGGATTGTTTTTGCTGGTGCCTGCAGATTTTTGCATAAATTTAAAAAAATTACAGACCGAATTTTTAAAAAATCACATAATTTTGAATTCGTTCATTTCCGCTTGCAAATCCAATGTGCCGGTTAGTTTCTTTCGCCATTTTGATTTAAAAGATGTCATTTTAGAAGCGATGGTTAATGAGAATCTAATTAATATCTAGGCTAATTATCAAAATATTAAAATTCTGAGAGTCAGGTGCACCAAGAGAGGGTTTGGACTACCTAAATCTAAATTTACAGACTTCTAGGTGCGCTAAATTTTCCTAGCCATCGCCAACAGACACACACACACAGAGCGAAACTTTATTTTATTAGTATAGATTTCAAGTTTCTAGTCCTATGACAATTCGAAATAAATCGTAATTTAGAATGTTTTCTGGTCAGTTTGCCATTTCGAATTTTGTAGAAACCGTTCATACAGAACATTTAAATCTTAACCAAGCTTGGGTGATTAAGCTTGGAGGCTTAACATTTCGAAATTTCACGTTTGTAGCCCCAGCAGTATCACAGAAATAGCAATTTTACCACGTTGTTTTCTCCTGCACACTTTTACTTTCCAAATTTTTTTTTAATTATTCTTTTGCGTATTTATGTCTTAAAAAAAATATTCATGTCAAGTTCCAAGTTCTAGTCTTAACAGTTTCAATTTAATCGTAATATATAGCATTTTTAGAATGCTTTAATCTTAATTTACACTTTTAAATTTTGAACTTTCTAGAAACCGTTTATAGCAAGTATTTAAGTCTTAAAAGTAACCACCACACCAATTTTCAAGTTTCTAGCTCTAGCAATAGTGCAGAAATTGAGGCGCGACTAGGTATAGCGATTCCTCCATTAAACAGCGCATGCGTCAACTAATTTTTGGGTTGCTTTCTGCCGTTGACTTGGCGGTGAAATGCCAAGCGTTTTTGGGGAAGTGTTGTGTACTACATTAGTCTAGTATTACATTCTACCCTAAGTTGAAATTCCTGAAAAATTTTTGATGATCTGTCCCGATCATGACTCCTAGAACCCAAAAACACCCCCAGTTCAAAACTTTATATCTATCGATCTATATCACTTTTTTATGGACACTATAACTTCCATAATTCTGCAATCTTCTTTCTCTGCAAATCTCTTTCAAACTGATACATAAAATCAAGCGGCATAAAATCTCAGTCAAGTTCGTGAATGGGCAAAATCGAACAAAGGGGAGATAAATGGGGAGGAGGGGCTTTTTGTGAAAACAGAAAAAAAAACCATAACTTCTTAATTTTTATACATACCGAATCGGTTTAAAGTTATTATTACTTCTAGGAAAAGGGCTAAAAATTTATGTATAACAGATTTTTGATTTAATTAAAAATGCTCCCAAGGCAGGGGGAGGGAGGGGGCAGGGGGGGAATAGGGGTTTCAGAAGAAAATAATTCATAACTTCGTCAATTCCTAAGTTATCAAATCCGATTCAATTTATTATAAATCTTCTTAATATTATCTACAACTTTTATATTGACAAGTTTTTTATAGGACAACCTTTTACAGCAAAAAAATATATATATAAATAAAAACAAAACAATCCCTGCTGGCTCAATCTATAGCCAGAGGTATATTTCGAAGTGGGTGGTCCCAACTGCCACATCATGGCAAATAGGTCTTTCTTCTGCAATTCCCAATAAACAGGCACCCCACAGTCTGTGTCTTCGAAATCTACCTGTGCCTGTAGGCCGAGCCGTCAGGGATTTTTTTTTTTTCTGAAAAGCATCAGTATTTGTATGTCTATATATAATGTTTGTATACATCATTTTATAAACGGAACAATGTTTTAATACCGTGTTATTATTAAGAAAAGCTTCATCTACTCACTATTTTAAGATTGAAGGATAGATGAAAGAATACTTTTCAGAAAAAAGGAAATAATCCTCCTCGATTTCTTTTCATCAAAAATAAAAATTAACTTACAATTACTCATCCTTTTCTACATGTCAAACTCACATTATAATTTTACACATGTAAATTTATAAATTCTTTGAAAATTGATATCGGAATGGTTCATACCCAATTGTAAAATCTTTATCTTGAATGCTTGGAAACAAAAAATTTAAAAGTACTTTAATTTCGCCCCGTTACTTTAATCCCCCTGTGCAGCTACACCTGCTGAAAGAAAGCTTGTTTTGCAGTTAAAAAGCTACTTCACTCACACAAAAACACTCACTTGCTAATGTTAATGTGTTTAAGTTTTTAGAATATCTTGTTTGCATTTCAATATTTTTACTTTTTTTTTGCATTGGATAGCTGAGATTGATCTCTATGCAGGTCTTTTTTTACTTTTTTTATTTTGTAAACAAGTTTTTTTTTTAAATTAAGATACTTTTACTTTCGGAACCGGTTTTGAAAGTGAAAGTATCCTCATGAAAAAAACCTGCAAACAAAATAAAAAAAATAAAAAAGTGCATGCATAAAGATACACATGATCCACGTGGGAAATTAAAGTATTTTTAAATTTAACACATGACCTTAGCTATCCAATGCAAAAAAAAATTTAAAAATACTGAAAGGCAAATGAGAGATTGTAAAAACTTTCTACCACAGGATTAACATTAGCGAGCAGGTGTTTTTGTGTGAGTAAAGTAGCCCCTTAACGATTGCCAAAATGAAGGCACCAGAAGCATGGCTGGCAACAGACTTCAAGGTTGAAATAGTTAATTATCACCAATTAAATTGGTAATCACACTTGAGAAAAGTTTAAAATCCAGCTAATTAACTATGTAAATTGTGATTAAAATGCATAAATACAGAATGTAAATAAAGAAGGTGGATAGATAAGCATTGATTTTGGACAAATAGTAAAAACTGTTCACAATTTCACAAAAACTGGACCCCGTGAGAAAAGACTGGACATACCCCTAGTGGTGTTGCTAGGCTTTTGAAATCTTGTGTCTCTGGAGACAAGGGCACTTCTACAAAACTGGGTCCTATTTTACAAAAGTGGGTCTTCCTTTTAGAAATAAGTCAGATTTAATGTCATTCAAATATTGAATAAACTGATGTGACACTATAAAAGCATTAAAAACTTTCTTAATAACACCATAAAATAAGGAATAGCGCCAGGTCTTTCAAAAGAACTTTGTCTTTCTTCGTCAGGCGCAAAGAAGACATGCAATCACTTTGAAGGCAGGAGCAAGACTGAAAAAGAAATGGGAAGGAAAGAAGAACAAGTTAAGGGATCAACCAATCGTAGAAGAAATTTACCTAGAACGCAGAAGATAAGGAAAATTATGAAGAAAATTGGAAAAAAAACAGAGTGATAATAAAAATGCATAAAAAATTAAAGTAAAAAAAAATGAATACAAAAAAAAAATTTTTTTCTTTTTGGTATTCATTTTTATGTTTGTTTATATGATGAAATTTAATCTCTATTTTACTTAATTTTTGTAAGCATTTTATTATCACTGTTTTTTTTTCCAATTTTCTTCATAATTTTCCTTATCTTCTGTGTTCTAGGTAATTAATTCTCTTCTGTGATTGGCTGTTTCCTTAACTTGTTTCTCTTTCCCTCCCATTTCCTTTCAGTCTTGCTTCTGCGTCCTGCCTTCAAAGTGATTGCATGTCTTCTTTATGCCTGATGAAGAAACACAAAGTTCTTTCGAAAGGCTTAGCACATTCCTTATTTTAAGGTGTTATTAAGTTTTTTATGCTTCTACAGATTTAATATATTTAATACAAAATATGCCTCTTTTGCAATCTTTCAATGGAAAAATTACGCATACAGATAGATTACAGAAGAACCCATTTTTTTATGCTCCAATTTTTTGCTTAAATAATGCGCTATAATGCATCCCCGGCATTACTGATGATTTTAAAGTCATAGTACATAAAAAATCATCAACATAAATTTAATGCTATAGAGCCTTATCTGCTTAAGTTGACATTTTTCTCATTTACAGGAATGTTAAGTTATTGAAGTATCAATGTAGTTATTTCATTTGATATTTAGTTTTTCTCATTTACATGAATCAGAAGAACTACATGTAGATTTCAATAAAAGTAAGCAACATTTCAGCATAAAGCAAAACACAAATACATGAAAATTAAATTTTTATTTTAAAAATACTACATTTTTAAATAATAACAATATTATTATTAATAAATAAATAACTTAATTGCAAATATAGTAGTTGTTTTACCTCTCAAAATCTTCATTTGACAGTGAGTGGCAAATACATGTCATTATTATATCTTTAGCTATTTACATGTATCACTCAATAGAAGAACAGATAGGTCTTTTTACATCAGTGCCTGAAACTATACAAATCCATCACATCTGATCCCATATGTCTGAGAAATCAGTTTTGACAAAAATAAATAAGAATATAAAACATGTTGCAGAATCTATTTCACTCAAAATAATGATAAGTTTTAAACACGTTTTAAACATTTTTTTTTAGACTTTTTAATTAGTTTTTAAAGAATATTAAAAACATCTATACATATATATTACGCTATCGTATGTGGCACAGAAATCACGATTATTTATCAATTGTCGATGGCAACGAGAAGTTTGTTTTCACTAATTTGCAAATACTAAGAAAAGTATTTGAGGTTTCGATTTAAAAATCACCACACATATGTAAAAAAAATTTTTGCATCTGAAAATACAATTTTTGTAAAAATTGGCCGGTAGTTTTTCTTATTTATTTTAAAAAACTAGCTACTTTCTAAAACGGAAAGAAAATAAAGTGCGAAATCAAACCAAAAAACGCGCCATTTTGTTATTAATTAAAACATTAACTCCATTGTACCTTATGCACTTTTAACCTCATTGTTGTTTGCATCGTTATGATGTCAATATTACGGATGCACATATTTGTTATTTATAATATGATTGAGTAATAACAAATAAATAATAACAAATAATAATAAATGAATAAAATAATCTTATTGGGTGGAGATTTCCGTCAAGTCAGTCCTACCTGTCATTTTTAGAGGTTCAAGATCATCAACAGTTTCAAGTTGCACAAAGAAGAGAAGAGTTTACATTATGCAACTTACAGAAAATATGTGTGCTCTTCAAACAGAGAGAGAGTTAGCAAGTTGGCTGTTACAGGTTGGTGAATGTCAAAGTGGGGAAACTATTAAGTTGCCCTCAATTTGTTATGCAGATATACAAGATCCAGTGCAGCAACTTTTCAGTAACATTGATTTTTTAACGGTGACACCTCAAAAGCTTAAAGGACGAGCCAACAGTGACAAACAATTTGTCAATTGAATTGAAGTCAAGACGTTTTCGATGCAGAAAAAAAAAAAAAATAATAATAATATATGTATATATATTTTTTTTTTTTCTTTCTTAATTGTGAATGGTGTAGATATTTTCAATGTAATATGTATACACTTTTTAATTTTAAAGAGTATCCAGCAACTATTGTGTGCATGCAAAGGTTTTTATATACACAATGCTGAAAAAATGCCTCTGTTTTCATATTTCTAAATGGTGTCCATATCTTATGACGTGTATATATTTTTTATTTCAAAGTACCCAGTCCTAAGTGGAGAAGTTTTTATGTATGATATTTACACATATAATGCTGAAATTCGTGTATTCTAATATGCATATAGTATTTAAAAGAGTAGACACTAGAGTGCAGACACTTTGCGCGGGATAGGCTAGTTCTTATAATTATGGTTTACCTATCTCTTTTAAAGTTTTGAAATAAAAGTAAAAATAGTTTTTTCAAAAATACTCTTCATATGCATTCAATGCTTATCTTAAAAACCATGTCTAAATTCATGATTGTGATTCATGTAGTTCCAAAAAATTTTGGTTGCAATATTTTAATTTAGCATGGACCTTGATTACTAAAAATTCACTGCTTTGATTTACATGTGACAGAAAGCATGAACTAGTGAATTTTTTTTTTAAATTGTAATTTTTGCTCTGTTTTATTAATGATAAATGAGGTATTTCTTAAAAAATTATTACACTCTTTATTTTTTATTTATATTTTATACTTTTTAGAGTTTAAAATATTTCATTGCTGGAGTTTCACAGCCAGTTGGCATATTGTGGCAAGCGTGGTTTGGCACATAATTAATTACAATTAATTATTTTCATAACTCATAAACAGTTGTAACCATAAAGATTGTTTGGTGATTTATCATATGCAATCAGTTAACGGAAAACTGTCTTAAAATTAATTTATAAAAAAGTTCTAAAAATATTAAAGTATTGTATTGTATTGTCATCAAAAATGCACCTATGTATATAATTTTTATAATTTTAGCATATCAGGAAGTGATGAAAAATCGATTAGAAAATTCCATCTTTAGATATAAAAATAAAGTTTAATAAAAAGTGTAAAAATGGTTGGATTATAATAAAACTTGAATATTAGTTATCAAAGCAGATAATGCTAATCACATTTTGCTCTGTGATGATAACAATCACAGCAATAGTAACAGTAACAATAAACTTACAATTAACTACATTATTACAAGGTTGTGTAGGTGAATCCAAAGTTACTGTTGTCTATGGATTATTATTTGAATAAATTTATTTTATTATTATTATTTTATATGTACAGTGGAACCTCGCTAACTCGGACCCTTTTTATTTAGATCTCCGGATAACCCAGACTAAGTCTGCTCGATTTTCGAATTTTCAAAACAGCATTTATTTGCTCATTCACATTATATTTTGAAAAGATATTTTTTAAGATTTTGTGAACATGTTTCAAAAAATTGATAGCTGCACCAATGTTGATGTCAGTGATGTTAGCGATTGGTTGGAAGTTGACAATGATCGAGGTTACGCTGCACTGACTGATGAAGAGATAATTGCCTCCCGCTCATACAAAGAAACGGAGACTGATTGTACATATGAAATCAGGACGGATGATAATAATTCTACATAAGCCATGCTAAGGCCACAACACAGCTAGATCAATTGATGGTCTATTTTGAGCGACAAACCAAATTATGTTCTTGTACTTAAACGGCTGCATGATACACAAGCGATATTCAAAACTACAACAGCAGAAAATGACAATCTTTTTTAATTCAGACTAGATGTTTTCCAATTTTGTAATACAATGTTTGGATTTGGCAATATGTAACGATTTATGCAATAAAAAGTTTATTTTCTGTAAGTATGTTTAAATTTAAATTTATTTTTTACACAATCTCCAGTTAACTTGGATTTTCAATAACCCGGAGTGGCTCTGGTCCCAATTAGTCCAAGTTAACGAGGTTTTACTTCAATACTAAAACAAACACTTAGAATTCTATGATTTTGTACAATAATACAGAATATAATTGAAGAAAATTACAACTTATAAGATAATAAGTCTTTGAATGTATAAAAGCCAATTCACACTTGAAAAAAAAATTACAGATAATGTTACTTGCAACAAAAAAAAATACAGATGTTACTTGCAAAAAAAAAAAATTACAGATAATGTTACTTGCAACAAAAAAAAAAAAAAAAGGAGAGAGAGAGAGAGAGAGAGAGAGAGAGAGAGAGATAATGTGTATCTGAGGTGTTCAATCTCAATAATAGCCAAAGACTTTATTCATCTTACCTTACATTAACGCTTAGTTCATATTCATTTGTTAAAATCTTCATTACCCAAAATGTGATTTCCTGTCCTATTAAAAATCAACATAGCTGCATTATGCACAAGGCCAAAAAAAAAAGTTATTAGCTGAGATAAAAAAAAAATTGTGAGAAGCATCTTCATTAGCATAGTCATTCACTAACAGGGGTATCACTGCATTTTTCTTCGATGTCAAATGATAATACAAACTCCTTTTTGGTAACCATTATCTATTTTTCAATATTTTTATGGGTCTCCTGTCGAGACTGAGCAGTTCATTTTCACATTACACACTTATTATTGTGTTTGCTTTCACCTGTATGTTTTTATATTTTTTATTAATTTTTAAGCTTTTTTTTTTTTTCAGGTAAATTGGCATTCACTGAATTTTTTTCTTGTTAGCTATTATAAGTACATACAAGGTTCTCAATGTCACAGTGAATCATTTGATATTTTTGATAAAAATTAATTATTTTGGCCTATTTACAATGGTTTATATTTGATAAAATTTTATGAAAAATATACTTAAAATCATTCTAAAAATATGTTTAAACCCATTTAAATACATAATTTGTAAGAGTTTTATTTAAAATATTCCAGATTTAAGGAGAGCAGTTCGAAATCAAATAACAAAAATGTGTAAAAATGAAAACTTGAAAATAATAATAATAATAATACAGAGTTTTCCCCAGGTTTAAAAAAGGACAGGGTGCTGCTGGTGAGAAAAGGGCACTTTTTGGATTCTTGAGGGCACTTTTCGGATTCTTGAGGGCACCTTTTTTAATTGTTAAAAGGTATTATTTTAGTTTTTAAAGCCACTTTTGATATTTAAAAGTAAAGGCACTATTTTCAAGACAACATTGAGTCAATTTTTACTATGAAAGCAAATTTTTTAATGCAAAAAGAAGAAAGGGTTTTTTTATTGATGGGCAAAAAGGGCAGGGTTCTAAAAAACACTTTCTTTTAAAAAACCTGACCCGGGTGGGTATGTGGGCAGATACCCAGGTAACTATCACTACAACCCTTAGGGTTGTAAAAAACCCGAAGGGGGGGGGGGGGGGGGGTTAAACCCAGCCCGGGCAGCTATCCACTACAACCCTGAAAAAGTGTGCTAATTATTTTACTGAGGGGGCAAGAAGTGTGCTAATTATTTTTATGAGGGGCAAGAAGGATGCTATTTTTTAAACCAAAGGGCAGGCAGGGTGCAGCACCCTTCTGAAACTGTCGGGGGGAAACTCTGATAACATATTGTGTCTATGTTAAAATAAAGGTAGTACCACAAAAAATTATAGAAAAAAAAGCTATTTACATAATCTTAAATAATATACAGAAATGAATTTTCGAATTAGAATAAAAAACTCATTTTCTTTTCAAGATTACTAGCAAACAAAAATGAAAATTTGCTAAAATTACATTTTCAATATTATGTATTTACAAATCTGTATCACTATTTAATGCTGTCTGAAATACAATGTTAAGTAGAACAATACCAGTGATTAAAATAAAAATATATGCTTCCAATAAATGTTTTTTTTTTTTTTTAAACCTACTTTATTGGCATATTTTATTTCTATGGCAGAGTGAATGATTTAACAGGTATGAAAAAAGTTATTTACTTGTAAGCTATGTTTAATAAATGTATATTATTATTGTCAGTGATTTAATTAAATGCTATATTAATAACTGGAAATAATTTACAAAATATTTTTCCACTTTCAAATAATTCATTAAAATTTACCACCCGTATAAAAATAAATATTTACTTATAAAGCAAAAATAAGCAGCATTGAAATTAATTTCATGAAATATTAGGATAGTGGAAATAATTTAACAATAATTTTCTATTTTATGAGTTGATCTATAAATTTATGCGATACCACAATGTAGCATTTCATAGATATAAATAAATATTTACTTGTAAACGATGTTTTAAAAAAAAGTATGTATTACTGTTGATAATTTAATGAAACATCAGAATAATGGAACTCTTTCAAAATACTTTCTACTTTGAGTTCATCCATTAAAATTTTATCACAGTTTTTCATTTTACACATTAAAATAATGACACACATGTAATATTAGTACATGCGATATTAACTTATAAAAAAATTTAAACAGCAATGTATATTATTATAGAAATTTAATGAAACATCCATATAATAGAAACAATTTACAAATCATTTTGAGTTAATCCATAAACATATTACTAAATTGTTGCATTTTCCAGATATGTTATAAAATATTTAGCTGCAAACAATCTTTAACAGATATTGTAGATAATTTAATAAAATACTAGGATAATGAAAAAAATTAACTTTTTTTTTAAGTTAATCCATTACACTATTAGCACAGAGACAAGCATAAAATTAAAATAAACGACACTTAACAAAAGTATGCATTTGAAAATAACTTAATGAAACAGTAGGATAAGTGAAATAATAAATATATTTTTTTTATATTATGAATTAATGAATTAATTCATTAAAATTTTATCACACTGATGCACTTCACACAGATAAAAATAATAATCTAAAAACAATACATAATAAAAATATTTATTACTGTAAACAATTTAATGAAACCTTACATCAGTCAGAATAATTTACATAATATTTCATATTACATGGGTCAATATTATATTAAACCTTATCACAGTGGTACACAGAATATAAAAATAAACATTTACCTATAAACAATATAAATATTTAACAAAAGTAATTTTTATCATACTGTATATTTATAGTACAGTCATAACTACTGACATATATCAGATTCCGACTTTACTAAGTTCTACAAGAAGTTCTTGAATCAAATCTGTTTCTGCGATTTGTAAGACATCATAACACCAAATAGCTTGATGACCGTTTCTTATACCATCTAAAAGACAATAACAATGTAAATAGCATCACAATTTATAGATAAAAGATACATATTTAAACATGTCAAAAAAGATGTTTGCAGATTACAGCAATATGAATTAGAATAACTTGATTGCACTTACTTGTTTTTTTCTTGCATTTTAAACACACTTGGCGGCAAAGAAATTTATTGGAACAATATGCATAAAAAACATCTTCTATCACTGAGGAACAATTGGTTTCCTTTTCAGGCATTTTCTAAAATTGGATAAAAAGATAGATTTAAAGCCCTCGTAAAATAATGCACAAAATAGTATATCCTGTAATGAATGACAAACTTATAAGTTAGAGCATGTTAATTCAAAAAATATAATTTATAAGATTAACTGAAAATTATCGAAAAATATAATAGTAAATTTTTTGCATTTGAAGCTTAGTAAAGAATAACTAAAATGTTATTTTATGAAATGTAATGTATACAGGTAAGACAGATAAAAGCAAGCTGACATTGCCTGGAGAGAATATTTGTTGACACAGTAATTCTGGAATAAATATACATTAAACTGTGATCACTTGTGCAATAATAGACCAAAAATAGAAACAGCTTGTCAGTTTAAGATTTTAACTAAGATATATCACACAATAATACATATTATGGCATATAACCATACTGGCATACAGTCTTGCACATTACTGAGAATTTAACAGTATGGTGTTAAAAATTCTACACAAAACTAAATAAAAGTAAACTCTGTAAGTGTCCCCCCCACCCACTTCCATTTCATTACTAAACACTTTCAATATATACTGTATTGAAACTGAGATAAATTATGATAATACATATATTACAGTGGAAAAAAACTTATAATGAAGCTGAAGGAACTGTTAAAACTATTCTTATATGCACACTTTCTTATAACCAGCTTTCTTCTAACATTGGTAAATTTGTTAAAGTATTTATGTAGAGTCGGCATCAAAATAATAATAATAATAATAATGGAGCCTTCAAACATTTTAATCATTAAATTGTCCCACAAAAAATAGAAATAACCCTCTGGCTAGAAATTTCATCTTCTTTCTAATTATAGTAAGCTTTGGAGGATTTCAAATTATAGTAAGCTTAAAAGTAAACTTAGGGGGCTGAATATTGAAACTGTATTAAACTTTTAAATTTTCAATACTAACTTTTACACACATACATGACTTTTTTTTTTTTTTTTTTTTGGCAAATTGTATGTTAGGATACCAAACAGGAAGTCATTCAGTCAAGTAGTTTAGGAATTATGAATAGAAAGTTTAGAACTCCTGTTTAATTTATTTGTAATCATTGCAAAAAAGATTGCAGTATAGTTGACAGTAGTTTTTAAGCAAAGCATAAATCAAGAACTTCTAAGGCAGAATGAGCTGTAATTTTGGCTTCTAGAAATCAATTTCTGTTTAAAAATTTATAAGTTGCAATTCATAATTTTTTCGAAAGTTTATTACAAAAATACTTTTTTTTTTTTTTTTTAAATTAATTTTCAAAAAAATATCAACTGCAACCTATAATTTTTTTAAGAACAAAAATTGATTTCTGGAAGCTTCAAATATGCGAAAACAAAGTATCTTAATATAAAACTAGCTGGCTTCGCCCGCCAGCGGGCCCCTAATTTACATCGGTGGCTCGAATTGTAGAAAATCTGGAATCTTGTAAAACCTCAAACCGGACGAACCGCCGACCCGGGTCCCCGCTGCCTTCGGCACCGTATACCGGTCGTGCTACGCATGCACCGGGTAATCCCTTAATTAGCACATTGAATTGTACAAACCTCTAACCGAAAGAACCTCTGACCCTGGTCCCCGCTGCCTTCGGCACCGTATACCGGTCGTGCTGCGCACGCACCGGATAATCCCTTAAATTGCACATAGAATAGTATAAACCTCTAACTGAACGAACCTCCGGCTCGGGTCCCCGCTGCCTGCGGCACCGTATAGCAGTCGTTCTGACCCTGGTCCCCGCTGCCTTCGGCACCGTATGACGGTCGTGCTACGCATGCACCGGATAATCCCTTAAATTACACATGGAATAGTATAAACCTCTAACTGAACGAACCTGCGGCTCGGGTCCCCGCTGCCTGCGGCACCGTATAGCAGTCGTGCTGCGCACGCGCTGCAGTATACGTTAGTTCCACCTTCCGCCACCAGGTGGCGCAATCTGTTTATATGATCATAACTGAAATCGTTAAGACTTTCGATGTCTAGTCGAATGAGCCATAACCCGTCGTTTTCATGCCCGTAGAACCGAAGATAGGAAAGCGCCCCCTAGTGGTGAAAAAACGAAATAAAATCGGTAAGCTCTATCGATGTCAAGTCGAATTGATTTAGACTACCTGAGTTCTAGTTCAAAGACAGGGACCTGTAGAAAAACTTAAAACTTAAAAAAAAAAAAAAAAAAAATCGATAACGGGCGAAGCCCGCTTTTCCCTATCATAATATCTGGATAGGGGGTCCTTATTACTTTAATTATGATGTTTGGAATCAGTTTGGTGGACATCCGTAACATAGTTTCTTAGTTATAGAAAGCGGGGGGGGGGTTGGCGATGACACTGCTTTTCCTCAAACAACTTATGTAGACTACCTGTGTTCTAGTTCAAAGACAGTGAGCTGTAGAAAAACTTAAAACTAAAAAAAAAAAAAAAAAAAAAAAAAAAAAAATCGATAACGGGCGAAGCCCGCTTTTCCCTATCGTAATAACTGGTTGCCACTCTAAAACAAAAACTTAAAATAATAATGCAGTTTTTAGACGCGGCCTACTTCTTAAAATCCTAATATCTAGCCGGCACTGTCATAAAAAGCGGGGGGAGGGGGTTGGCGATGACACTGCTTTTCCTCAAACAACTTATGTAGACTACCTGAGTTTTAGTTCAAAGACAGTGAGCTGTAGAAAAACTTAAAACTAAAAAAAAAAAAAAAAAAAAAAAAAAAAAATCGATAACGAGCGAAGCCTGCTTTTTCCTATCATAATATCTGGTTGCCACTCTAAAACAAAAACTGAAAATACTCGTAATGCAGTTTTTAGACGCGGCCTACTTCTTAAAATCGTAATATCTAGCCGGCACTGTAATGGAAATCTTTCTTTTGCTTTAATTATACAAATAACGATGATTAATTATACAATAAAATAATATATCGGCTCGTAATGAAGATATGACAATAATTTTTAGATATTCTGAAAGCAGAATCCATTTAGCGTCGCCCTGTCAAAGTTTGGAATTTCTGCGCCTCTTAGAATCAGAGATGCCCCCCCCCTCCCCCCTCTGTAAAACCCCAGTTGAACGTCATGTGACCTCACCTCCGTCAAAGAAAATGCCGATCCAGACAATCGTCTGGCCGTGCGTCTCTGATCTGGGAATCGCAGCTCGGAAAGAAAAGAAAAAAAAATTTTTATCGATCGATTTTTAAAGGATTTTTACGGTTCTAATCGTCGCACGGAAACGATTTTTCGAATTTATGAGACCTGACGACGTCCCGGTTGCGTACGTGCGACTTACGAATTTCTGGCCCCCCGACTTCCGGAGATAGGGGTCGGACCTGCGCTGCGGTTTGGGGCTTAAATCGCTCCCTGGGAACCCCCTGCCTTTTCCTTCCCGGACCGGACGTGTACCGGCAACCCTTGGCGGAGGCGAACTTTTCGCTGTTTTGACTTCTCTTCCGACTTCGGTTTCGGTCGGTAATTAAAACACTTTCGCTCATTAATAACTCCCCGGGTCCGGGTCGGAATCCCGACCCGATCGAAACTTGAGCGTCGCGCCTTTTTTGCGAATTTTTCGGTCCGCGTCCGCCGTCCGTGCGTCGCCTGGTCCCGGAGCCTTTGCGGGTACAAAGGTGGAGTGCACAGACACACACACACACACACACAGACGTTTACCGTGCTTAATATTAGTGATGTACCAAAAAAGTGAAATATGATGTAAAAATTAGGAGTTCATATTGATAATTACAAAGTTTGGTACAATTTCAGTATAAAGAAGCTCTTTTTTTTTTAACTTGGGGGAAAAAAATTCCAGCTGAATTTTTTATTCTATTTTTATTTTAATTTTTTTATTTCCATTTTTAATTATTTTAATTTGGTGATTAAAATGCATAAAGTGTTATTTTATTTTTTGGGGAGGAGGGGGGGGGGCGGGGGAGTGGCGCAAACATACCTATTTGTTGCTGGTACAATCTTTAGACTAATGTATTAACATGTTTACTGCCAATAACTCAACTGTTGTGTTACAACCTTGAGTCCCACAAACTTCACATGTTTTTTTTTTTTTTTTTCCCCAGTAGCAAAGGTGTTAATAAAGAATTACTAACTAATTCCAATAATGATTTCAAAATTTCAGCTACATTTTCTTATTAAGGAACATTTTTAATTATTTAATATTTGTTAAATTCATATAACCACTGCATGCAAGACCAGCAACCTATTTAACACAGAAGTACTAATTTAATATGAATCAGTTCATGTACTTAAAATTAGCAAAGATTATAATTAACATTAAAAATTACAACCATTTATTTATTTATGCTCAAACTCTATAAATCTTGAATAGTTTTAAAGTAAGGATCCAGTTAGTTTTTTTTTTTTTTTTTTTTTTTTTTAATATGCCAGTTTAAACTAATTTTTCAATATCATTTAAGACTGTTGGAAGATACATTTTAAGTTTGTTCAAAATTCAAATCTGCTTTTTTTACAATGATTTTTTCATTGCCCTCTGATTTTGTACTGTTTGTATTATTTTGATACTGGTGTATGATTCATTCCTAAGTTAAGTGTATATTACATCAATCTACAAATAGATTTCCAGGAAAATTCTTTTTAAGGCATAATTTTTGTACAAAATTTTGCTAATCTGGATATTAAGATTTTTAATTATTCTTTATGGGGAGGTAAAAAACAAAAAGAAAAATATTACAATTTTTTATAAATTTTAAAAAGTTTGTCTCATACTTAGATTTAATCAGTCCTAATTTAGATTTAATCTTAGATTTAAGCAGTCTCATACTTAGATTTAATCAGTTTATTTCATCTGTATTCTACTATGTTTATATTAAAAAGAGACAAATATGAACAATTACTAAAATTACACATAATGCGATAAAACTATAAAAACTTAATAGGTGATAAATATATAAAAACTTAATAGGTGATAAAAATATAAAAAAGATATTACACTACATTAATATTATTCAATGTCAATTAATTAATGTAGTTTAACATATTTTTTTTTTATATATAATTTTATCATTTTTTTTAAAGTAATAAAACACATTAAATGTAATTTTAATTTTTGAGTTTTTAAAAGATGAATTTTAGCATTCTACTCATTTATTTACTTATGAACTTTTATTTTTAATACTGGAATTAACATTTGCCTTTGTATAAAAAATGTAAATATATGTAGTAAAGTTAAAGAAAAAACTTTTTTTTTCTTTCCCAAAAACATTCCAGTCTATCATTTAAAGAACACTGTTGTCCATAAAATAAATATTTTCATTTTAGAATAATTTAGTGATTACAAAAGACAGTGTCATTCAAAAAAATGAAATAAAACTATTTACAAAGAATTTTGGTCAGGACTTACTTAGTAAAATTTACCTAATTTGAGAAATTTTTATATTTTCAAAAGTTCTGGAGATAAAAAAATTTGGAAAAATCAAAAAGTTATATGCGTAATTGACAGCTATGTAAATATAACTGTACACATTCTAAATAAGTTCGAATAAGCAACCCCCCCCCCACCCCTACACACACACACACACAGTCTATCAAATCAAAATGTACTTCCATGTAGTCATGGGCAATTGTTGATAATTCTACTATCGAGAAAATCAACATTGCAGAAAATAACAATCAGCTGTTAAATTACCATTTTATCTGATATATAAGTCAATTTGGTGTATCAGTCGATTTAACCTTGAAATAGTGTATTTTGAGTACATTCAGTGTATAAGTCAACACCTTAATTACCTCATAAAAAAAAACAATATTTATTTATTTATTTTATAGAAATAAAAGTGTTGAGGGAAAAGTCACAAGTAAAAAATCATTAAAAGGAAAAGCGAATACTGCCATAATTTTTATGGAAGTGGAGAACCAACTCTCTCTTTGTGCTAATATTTTATACTAAAAATACTTGAAAATATAATAAATTTATTTTTTTTACATTCCTTTGTCCAGTTCATTTCCTAGTTATAAATTATTTTCTAAGGCAACTATTAGTTTGTTTGATAAAAAATGAATGTTTTATAACAATAATTACCGAAAATAACAATATTTAATTATTATGCAAAATATGTAGGAAACAATTAATTTTAGAGGTCATAATAGCAAGGAAAATATAGACAATTATCTCATAAGTATCGCTACAACTACAAATTGCAATCTTTGGATATTTAATTTTATACTCGGTGACTCCTATATTTTCTTTGAGTTGTGGTGATTTAAAAGGCAACCTATATGCTGGAAAATACAGAAATACAGTACTTTACATTAAGCTAGTTGTTGTTACAAAGCTTTTGAATAGAGGAAACATATGATCATTACTTTATTTTATTACAGTCCCTCTTCATTCCATTCATTAATGATGAAAAAAAAATAAAAGAAACACAATCATAATAGTGCACTACATTAAACCCTCTGTATATTAAGCATGAGGGGAGACAAGAAATGGATGCACTATACCCAGAAGCACAATATAACCAAGTGTATTAAAAAATTAAGAAAGATGATAACATACAAGTAAGTGCTTTATTTTGTGTCAAGTTATATTATAATTCTTTTAATAAAACTGATGACAGAAAAGAATATTTATAGTAATTGACACCCCCCAACCCCCGGAAAAAAAAGGCTTAAAAGTTTAAGTTAGATTTTTTTTTTTTTTTTTTTACCGGGAAAGAGTGAGATAACAATGCTACTTATATAATGTTATATGGGCTACTGTACTAAAATTTGAATTTTGCATTTCACAAACATTCAACGATATTAAAAAAACAATTCAGTGACTTCAACTGGGGTTTTCTAATATGGAATAAGAACTTCATGAAAAAATAAATAAGCAGAAACTGTCTAATTATAGAAGTCTGTTTTTTTTTTTTTTTTTTTTTTTTTTTTTTTCTCAAAGTGAAAGGTTTTTTTATACATTTTTTATGCTGATTTTGGAAGAAATTCTTGGAAAACTTTTATTATGTACAATTTCCATACAAATCAAGAGTTTTTTTCTGATTGATAAATTATAAATTTAGTTATACAGACACCAGACAAATCTACTACTGTCGGATGCTGCTTAGGGATTTTACTAATTTGTTATATAGGTCATAACCAGGGCTTAACAAATGCGGTCGCCAGGTCGCCACTGGCGACTAGATTTTTCTATCTGGCGACCAGATTTTTCTATCCAGGTTAAAAGTTTTTTAATCTGGCTTTTTATTTATTTTATTTTATTTATTTATTTTACAAAAATTGACCTAAGAAATGAACACAAGTGTCCTCCCCCCTCCATACACACACACCCTTACTTTTCTGCGGAAACCAATGATTTTTCCCTTCTATCGTCCATTTAAGAAAAGAGCCAAGTTTAAAAGGCATTTATTTCTCATCTCATGCACAGAAAACGTCATTCTTTTCCGTTATAGCATGCCACGTGATTGCAATGTGGGAAGAGTGGGGGGGGGGGGGAGGTTTCAATAAAAATGTAAGAAATCAAGATAATCTAGCCTTTCTGACGGCATCTAAAATTCGATACAATGCTACAAAATGCTCAAAGTGTTTTTTTGTGAATGAAAACTGATTAATCTATCACGTTCATTTTAAAGAATAATATCTAAATTAAGTGATTATAAGTAATTCATTTGAAGTAAATCTATAAAATTTAATTAAAATTTGAAGAATAACTAATTTTAATAAAATTAAACATGTATATTTTAAATATTTCTCCCTCACCTAAAATACATGGCTCTTTTATTATCTGCACACCCCACATATTCTGTACACCTGTACGTTGTGATTGACGTAGGCGTCATCCTGCTTTGTATTGTAGACGGTTGTCTAGTCTATATGACGTAAAAGATTGAAGGTACAGCGTATTTGCAGAGATTAGCTGCTTTTGAAAAAAGAAAAAAATAATTTAACAAATATTAAGCATAATTTTTGTTTTGGTAACAATTTATTTTGCTAATGAAACCTTTTGCGATGCCTCGCTCCATGGAGCGCTATAATCTTTTTGCATTTGAATCTTCGTTTTTTTTTATTTTTATGATATAATGCTGCTGTCTTATTTATTTTACAAGCACGTAAAGTTTTTTATTATTCGTGCCGGTTTATTATGTATATAAAAAAGCCTATTTTTTACAATTATAGTTGCTTACAATTTCTATCAAGAGCAGCATCTGTTACTCATGTTAATTACAATCTTAACTTGAAATTCTCATAAAATGTTTCATTATAGATGTTGCAAAGTTCTAAAATACTAAAAAATAAACTAAGAAATTATATTAAAACAAAAATCATTTGTAACTTTTATTTCGAATTTGGCAAAAATAAGTTCATCAAATGTACATTTTAAAATAACAAAATGAGAATTATTTTGATTGGTTTTGACCGGAAAATAAGAAAAAAAAATTGTTTTCCTGTTTCAATATTTCATTAATGCCCCCTCATCAGATATAGATTTTGGAGTACTCAACTATCCAGACATTTGAAGCATTCGGCAATCAGCATTTACCGAACCAGCCGGTTAATTCAGCCTTTATAGTATCTTTTTTCAGAGATATATAATTTTGTTAAGTTTCATTAGAAAACTTGGTTTATAGGTGTTAAATGTTAGTGTGTTCTTACTTTATATGTTAGTATAATTATGTACTGTTCTAAACTATGTAACTAATAATTCTAACCTCTGCTTGTTATTTAAAAAAAAATCTTTTTTAATTCATAGAAAACTTTTGTGTTTTTTGAAAAGGCAGGGGGGGGGGGGGGTGTTGACGGTAAATATTTCTTTACTGGCGACTAGAAATTTTTGCTGGCTACCAGATTTTATCAAATTTGTAAAGCCCTGGTCGTAACTATCACAGTCAAAAATCTTTATAATATTCTTTTCTCTATAAAGCATTGTTTATCACATTTTCTGTAAGCAATGTAGAAAAGAAAATAGGATTAATGGTGCTTGAAAGGGAAAAAAATATTATAGATATTTGTTAAACTGTGATAGCTGTGACAAATATAATAAATTAATAAAATGTAGGGTACAGTTTATTTTTAAGCATTATATAAACACAGCTGTTTGACTCTGTTAGATCTTTTGTAGGATTTCCAGAATCTACATCCTAATTTTGTCGAAAAAAAATTACATGATACAAGGTTAAAACTTGCCTTTTCTGAACTCAGTAATTCGAAAAATATTAGAAACACATAAAACAACACAAAAAAGTCAGAAAGTATTATATTACTAACCTATGTTACCACTTCAAAATCATACAAATGAATCAAAATCATACAAATGAATCAAAATCATACAAATGAATCAAAATCATACAAATGAATCATAAATAAGATACAGATTTTCTCACATAAAAATATACCTATATAGAAGAAAAAAACAAACAATCAGGTTCAACCTGACTCACTAACTGCAAAGCTTAGAGTCGGTCAGCAAAAAATGCCAGTCAATTGAGAAAAATCATGAGTACATGTATTAGAACATTAAAACATTGCATAATACTAACAGGTGCTATAATTGGAGAATTTGTTTCACTAGTAGCTATAAAAAACTGGTAACAGTTTTATCACACATACTCAAAAGCCTTAACACTGATACGTTTTCCAATAAGCCATGGAAGGTTAACTTAAATTTAGAAAAAATGAAAATTGAAACATGTCAGTTCTTTATAAATACAGGTTGCAACTGGATTTTTAAAAGACTTTTTCTCTTCTACCTCATTAACTAAAACAATCCACCAATTTCTCAATTACATTTATTGTTGGTAAAAGAAGCAGTAGTTGTGTGTTTAAAAGAGCAGACAATAACTAACATTCATTTATTTATTTTACTTATTTTTATTTAATTGTTTATTTAGGGGGAAGGGATGTTAATTTTCAAGCCAACTGACGATTCGCAATTTTAAAATTTGTGAATCATGTTACATGAATTATCTGAGATTTACACATAAAATACGAGTTAATAAACTTTTAATACAAACTTTTTTACAAAAGACACTTAAAAAACCTACTGTGAAAACTGAATACAAATAATACATACATAGTGAAACACTATGCAACTTCTTGTTTCTGTTACTAATGATGACAGCTTTTCCAGTTCCTTCAAATCAAGCATAAGAACTTTCCTTGCAGCTTCATCGCTACTATAGACTAGTATCTGGTCAGTACCATCATCAATAATAAAACTATAAATAAAAAATGAATTATTTCTATTTCGTATAGAAATTTAGTGTACAATTATTAATACTTATGTATGTATATGTATATATATATATATATATCAATACAAGTAAAATAACAACAAATTGATTGTTGAAATTTAGTAAGTTAAAAATAAAAAGAAATCTGTATTATTAGTGCAGATCATATATATTATTTCTCCTGTCAACATCCCTTTTTCTCAGAAAATACGAAACACAGAACGACGAATGAGATGGCATATGAAAGGATTTTGAACTGGCTTCTGACATAGCACACTTAACAATTCGTTAAAACATCTTTTTGATTAAAATTTGCTGAAAATTAAAATTTATATCGGCATTGTTTTCATAAAAGAAATGAAAGGTTTTCTTCAAAGTATTGTTGCCAAAAAAAATAAAATACCACATTATATGATGCTCAGCGATTATTATAAAAAACCCCACACAGGTTTATTTTATATTTATGATTAAAAAGCGAATTTGAAATGTTTCGATTGATATTTCTATGTCCCATGTTTTTCCTTAAGCGGATGACGTCATCCTCTAATGCAGTTAAAATAAGATTTTTTTTTTTTTTCTCGCATGTGCATTTTGCAATCTTGGATCAGTTTTTACTATAACTTTGACGGAATAAATTAGATGATATTCTAGCTTGACTAAAAACTAAATGTTGTTTGCAGATATTTTTATCCTTACTTTTTCTTTAGATGTTTAAACCTGCATCTAAGAAATATTACATATTGATAAAAAATGGTACTTCTCTATTATCCCGTCGATCACTTTTCATAACAAAAAAATATCGCCAAATAAACGGGAGAACGTTGCCATTGGAATATCAAAATAAATAAATAAATAAAATATAAGAATTTAAGGACACAATTGTTATTTTAATGAATGAAATAACTAATAAATCAGTAAAACATAATGAAAAATACACACAAATGTCGCGTTAAAAACCACTTGATGACGTAACAAACATGTATAATACTTCTGATATCAAGTAAATGGGACTGCATTTTTGGCATTTAATCTTACAGTTTGGCGATAGTTTTTTGTTATGAAAAGTGGCCGACGGGATAATAGAGCAGTACCTAAAAAATATTAGATTTCAGTGCGAAATCCTCGCATGGGCCCTCTGGTTATAAAATATCTTTACTATTTTATTATTATTATTATTACTAATTGCCGCTAGCGACGAGTTTGGTCTGTCTTAAATGTATGCTAAGCATTGCAACATGTTACTTTTATTACTAATTCAATTTACTTGCTAAATCCTTCACTGAGTCCAAAGATTCTGATAGAGAAATCAAGAACTCTTTGTGATCACGGCAGAATTTTGTAAATTTTCTGTTGTTATGTAGTTAATTTTTCTAGTATAAAACTTGATAAAAACCACTTAATTCAATTACTTTGGAATTTATGCTTCAATCAAGTCCATTTGTTTATCAGTTACAATATGCTCAATAATGCAGAGATTTTGAAACAGATTAAGTAATCTTCCATAATTGGATCGAATACCAATTGATGTATTTTAGCTAATATGATATTTGGTACAATGAAGTGTTTTTTGTAAAAAGCATTTAATGATATCCACATTTAGATTAAACCATATTGTTGCCAATACCTTTTTTGTTCACGCTACCCTAACCTTAGCTGTAGACCAGATTATGGAAGATTAGAAAATCTATCTTTATTCTCATCTAATGTTCTTGGATAATGTGACATAATTGGGGTGCATACTAATTGACATATGGTTTGTATGATTTATGGCAAGTATGGTTTGGTGAAACATAGAATTTTTGGAAGCCATTTAATGATAATCACATACCCTTTTAAACCATATTAACTGTCAGTATCGCCTACTTTTGACCGCTTTTCTCCCTTGGCATACAATCTGATTAAAATTTACCAACTTTCTTCTAGATGGTGATCTCACCCAATTTTGTTTTCTCTGTGCTCTCCTTTCTTGATGCAGTTCAAGAATTTTGATAACTGTGTAACTGACTGACTTTGCCATTTATGCTTAATGTCTACTGGCTTTTAAGTTGCAAGATATGTTTGTTTTGCAGAAATTTTAAACCTATTAGGTAATTTTCTGTAATTGTGCTTGCTGAAAAATTGGCGTACTTTATTAAATATGTGCATAAAGTGAGATTTTTTTTATATAAAGCTTTAATGGAATCCACATTCATATTAACTTATTGTTGCTAGTACCTTTGATGCTTATTTTACTTGTTGACCTGATTAAGGAATAATAGAAAATTAATTTTTCTTCTCACTTAACCCATTATGACTGTAATTATTTTTCTCTTAAAAATGGAAAAAAAAATGCATTTTACACCACTTTTTTTAGAATAGAAATTTGGTGTCTTATTTTATCGAGGAGTTTTTGTCAAAGAAATAAAGTATTTCACTTCAGAATTACTGGTGTTGCAAACAACAAAAGTGGTTTTAACTATGGTGTTGCAAACAACAAAAGTGGTTTTAACTATGGTGTTGCAAACAACAAAAGTGGTTTTAACTATGGTGTTGCATCAATGCAACGCTAGGCTAATATGGGCTAAACTTTCTGATTAATCTCTCATAATCGGGCTGCATACTTATTGATGTATTTTAGAAAATACAGTTTAATGAAATAGAGAATTTTTTTAAGCCATTTAATGACAGACTCGCTAATTTTAAACAACATTTTCTGTCTGTATCTCCCATTATTGACCATCTTCTTCCCTTGGTGTGGAATTAAGACACCCATCTCTATCCCATTGTTTTCTCTTTACAATCATTTTAAAAATGTTTATTCTTCTTTCTTGATACTGTTCAGGAGATTTCACAACACCTAAAGCTTTCTTTCTAGAATTCCTAAAAATTTAACAGGTGGTTTGTTTTGAAATTCGAGCATTAACTATTATTACATGAGTTGAGTTTGTTTACATTTAACTCACGTCAAGAAAAGATCGCGAAGGAATTGAGTTATATAGTACTTCACCTAACAGAATTATGCTAAACTCTGAATGACATATTGGGCTGTCAGCTTAAATTCAACTGAAGTTATCTCACAATATATACCTATTTGAATGTAACTCATCTCTCAAACATTATTATTTTTTACCAATCTTTCTAAAAATGTAATTTTTCTGCAGTTTTATTAGAAAAAATAATTTTGGGGGAAAATAACTGCCTGACATATGAAAAGTAAAACAGTCAGCTCCATATACCTGTTTCGGACAGTCACATGATTTATGCTATTATAATTGTTGGAGCAAAGTTTTGGATTCCCATGAAAAATTACACTTTTGTCTTCGTGTCCCATACTATAATTATTAGACTTATCAACTTATTACACACAACTTATTACACACTAAACAAAGAAAAAAAAAACATGAATAGAACATGAAAATGTAATAAATACTGATAAAAGTGTAAAACCAATTATTGTATTTTATTTTATTTTATTGCTACATATTTTATTAAGGCATTTTGAGAATAACCTTGAAAAATAAATAAGAAATCTTTTTGATCCTTGGAACTCACTTCACCCTTTTTAATGACATCATAAAAACAATAAACATTTTTATCAATTAAAGTATGATTAAAAAAGTAACTGCAAACTGAAAAAGGTTGTTATTGGCTCAAAATTTTATCAAATTTAACAGTGTTTGAAACTACACAGCACTTAAAGCAATATAAACAGTAAACATCTGTTTTGGGAATTTCAAATATAGTCTTTTTTTGCCTTTATGTATATATATATATATATATACAGTGGAACCCCAATTTTACATAACTCGTTTCGTACGTTATCCCGCTTCCTACGTTATTTTTCATCGATCCCAGAATATTCCTATTCCAATAATGTTAAAAGTACCTCGATTGTACGTTAATTACTCTTAAAGTTTCCCGCTTGGTACGTCATTTTAGGCCAAGTACCTGGGGAATTTTTTTCTTTTTTCACTCATGGAAAAATTTTCAAAAGAACAAAAATGATTTCCACTTGGTCAACTGGTTGTTTGTTATCAAAAACAGTTCTTCCCCTCCCTGTTAATACTCCCGTGAGAAAGTAACGATAAACTATTATTTATCAAAAATAGGATGTCTAAAAGAAAATGTTTCTCTGTAGCCGAAAAGGCAGAAATTATCGAAAAATCCAAAGTTTCCAAAAGAACTAAAGTGAATCTCGTAAAATCGTTCGGTATCGCTTGTTCCCTGTTACAAACCATCCTAAAACAAGATGTCTCTGTGGAATTAAAATCTGAAAAACTGGGAAATTTGTCAAAGAAAAGAAAAACATTGAAAACCCCTCTTTTTGAGAAACTGGAAAAGATTTTGTGCGACTGGTTTAAACAAGCCCGTTCTTCCACGATTCCAATCAATGGGCTCAATTTTGTAAGGAAAGGCTCTTGAAATTTCTTCTCGACTTAAAATGCAGAATTTCATGTCATGCAACGGTTGGATCGACCGATTCAAGAAGAGGTATAATTTGTCTTACAAGTTTATTTGTGGTGAGGCAGATGGAGTAAATACTGCGGTCGTTGAGGAATGGATGGAAAAAACTTTGCCTTTTCTTGTGTGCAATTACTCAAAAAAGACATCTTTAACGCAGATGAGACCAGATTGTTTTTTAATCTCTTTCCTGATAGAACATACACCATGAAAGGAGAAACGTGTCACAGTTGGTAGCTATCAAAAGTCCGATTAACAGTTTTGTTATTTACGAATGCAGACGGAACGGACTTCTGAAGATTTTGTAAGAAAATTGAATATAAAAATGAGCTATCAAAAGTGATTTTATTCGTAGACCAGTGCACTCATGTTAATCTGAATTTAAAGAACGTGCGTATGGAATTTTCCCCACCCAACTGTACCAGTTTACTTCAGCCACGTGAGTTGGGAATAAACAGATCCTCCAAAATGCATTATTGAAAGCAACTGGTAAGAAAAGGCCTTTTTTCGCTTGATTCTGGTGAGCTTCAAGATGCTTGGAAAACAAAACTAAATGTGCCGGATGCCCTTCATTTCATCTCATCGGCGTGGAATTGAGTAGATGAAAAATGCATGTCAAATGCTTTTCTGAAGGGAGAATTTTTAAAATCCTAAATTAACGGTGAAGCGCCGCTAGGAAGAGCTATCTATGGAAGACCACACAAAAGAGGATGAATTTATACTTGCAGACATCAATGTTGATGAGTACATTGATTGCGATAAGGATGTTATACTACCACAGACATTCAGACTATTTCCGATTTGATTTCGCAATACTGAAGTGAGGATGCTATTGGTGAAGATCTAGAAGACATCGTGCCCTCATCGGCAGAGGCCATTGTGAGTTTAAAAATTAAAAAAAAATTTTAGTTGGACATGAAAATTAAGAAAAAAATTTGCAAAAACTTGCATGTATTGAAAATAGAGTACATGTGAAATTACACTTAAAAAGAAAACGCAATAAAGAATAACACATTTTTTCAAATACTAATATGGTATTGGTAAGTTTATTTTTGTATAATTTGTTTTCTTGAAGTGTTTTTCTCTATTTGACCCTGATTTTACGTTTTCCCGTTTCGTACATTTTTTTCTGCTGGTCCCATGAAAAACGTAAAATTGGGGTTCCACTGTATATATATACATATATATAATAAAATTTACAGGGAAGTCATGGCTGTGGGGTTTATTAATTATGAGGGAAAGTCATTAAGTAAGTCACAAAAGATAATTAAATAATAACTTACAATGATATTCACTTCAAAACTAATTTTATTTCTCAACATATTCTCCACCAATATTTATGCACTTATATCGCCGTTTTATCAGTGCCCCAACACCAGCTGCGTAACATTCTTTGGGTTGCTGTCTCAGCTACATTAGGACTTCAAGTCAAACCTTTTCATCATCTGTGAACATCATCTTGCAACTTCTTCAACATCCACCCTACAGCTCCGATTTAGCCCCAAGCGATTTTCATCTGTTTAGTCCAGTAAAAAACCATCTTGGAAGCAAGATGATGTTCACAGATGATGAAAAGGTTCAACTTCAAGTCCTAATGTGGCTGAGACAGCAACCCAAAGAATGTTATGCAGCTGATGTTGGGGCACTGATAAAACGGTGATATAAGTGCATAAATATTGGTGGAGAATATGTTGAGAAATAAAAATAGTTTTGAAGTGAATATTATTGTAAGTTATTATTTAATTATCTTTTGTGACTTACTTAATGACTTTCCCTCGTAAATACAATCATATTTTAGTGATTAAACTATTTTATTTAACACTATGGACACATAATATATTTCAAGGAGATTGCATTAGTTTATATTTACATGTTAGTAAACTAATAATAGTTGACATACAAATTGTAGTTGTCTGTTAGCTGCGACAGTCAGCAAAGAAATGATAAACATGGCTTAGAAGTTGTTTAGAGAAAAGAGAAATACTGATTTCTTAAATCATTATATAGCTATAGGCAAATGCTTTGAGAAAAAATATTAGATAATTGAATTCCATTACCATATATGGTGCGAGTGGCTATGAGTTTTACAGAATTAACAGTCATGTGGTTTGCTTGGTCAAGAGATTCAATCTAATTGGAATGTTAACTGGGATTGAAAGTAGGAGGTAACATATAACAATTAATTTAAAGACTAAGAGGAAAATACATTAATTACATAGTTTCAGGACGAGATAGAAGTAAAAGTTTTTTGAAATAGAAAAAAAAGTTGAACTTAATTTGGAGTGAATTTAGTAGAGCATCTTAGCAATGTTTAACATACACACATATATAAGAAAGCAATTAAACACATAAGACATTATTTTAAGCATGCAGCAGCACATACAAATAATAACTTTATAGGGGATACTATAACAAAAAAAAAAAAAAAAAAAAAAAAAAGAGAGAGAAATAATACAATATGCACAGATTAATAGGACAGAATATTCATTTCAAGCATGACTATGTTACACTACAATTATTATCAGCTAAACTACAATCCCAATTTTTCTTAATAACTTTTTTCGATGAAAATAAGAACAATGTTTTAATTTATAAAATGCATATTATTTACCTTACAGACAACTTTACACTATAACTGCAAAAACAAAAGCATTTGTGTTTAAAATCTTTTCCACAACTGCTGCAACTTAAATTCATTTTAGCTGACACAATCTTCACAATAAAACATATACACTTGAAAAATCTACCAGCATGTGCATCACGGAGAGATGATATTCTAAAATTTTCTTCTGCATAAAAATCGCCTATTAATGAATCTATACTAAAAGATTAAAAAAAAAAAAAAAATCTATATAAGAAATCAATGCATAAAACATCCAAAAACTTTTATTATTTTTTTAAAACATAAATCACATACTTAAAACGAAAGATTATAAAAATTAATTTAGTCACAAATGTAACTGTTAGTCTTATTAACAGAATAATAACAAAATTAATAAATAATTAAGTAAAAAAATATTAGGTATATTATATATTTAAAAAAAAAAAAAAAATGCATGAAGTATGTATACATGAAAAGATATATTATACAATACATGAGTATTAAAATAAGTTAGATACTTTCCTGGAGAAAAGTTTTTTTTTTTTGTGTGTGTGTGAGTTAATGTGTAAAAGTAAATCAATTAAAAAACGAAAAACGAAAATTTGTATTATAAATAACTCAAGGTATTTTTTTATAGTAGTCTCAGTAGGTCCCCTAAAAAGGGGAATTTTTAGTGTTCTTTCAAATTTAGTTAGTCCTGCTGCCCCCTGCTGCTAGTCTGCTGCAGGCCTGCATCTTCTGCTTTTGGATGTCAATGTGTTAGCAAGGATGCCCTGGCACTCCACAAATACTACACAATTCTTTTTAATTCAAGTGTATCCAGCTGCCCTCTGCTGGATAATCAGAGGTCTCCCGCCCCCTCCCCTCCCCAACAAAAAATGCATTAGACTATATTATGGGAATATACAAAATGTTAACTAAATAAAATTACATTTATTATTTTCTTGCTTTATTTTGCTGTTTATTATTATATTAGCTAGCTCTATCTTCTCTAAAAACTAATTTAATCACACAAGAAATCAGAAGACATATAATTTGCCCACCCTTTCTCCAGCAGAGCAAAATTTGACAGTTAATGACAATGTTTTTCTCACAAGCTTATTATAACAAAGCTTTTAAGTTAAATTTTTGTTTAAACTAAACATATTTTAAATAAATATTTTTTACATTTTAAAAACACTAGCATCATTTATGCGATTCAGTTAAAAATTATGTTAATAGATTTTTGCAACAAAATACAAATGAAATCATATAACAAACCATATTATACGAATAACAGCTATTACTGACCTAATTATGATGCTGTTTAAGTTTTACAAATATTAGCTAATATTTTAACAACACTTTGAATCTTTCATTGAGAATTGTTATGCAAAACATTTTCATTAAAATAATCCTTAATTAAAGTTTTAACTCTAAATAATTCCCTGATTTTTGTGCTCTTTTTCCTTTTTCTGTAAAAAATGAAATATCAACACTATGGATGAAACTTGTGTATTTGAATAAATGAAAAAGCACTAATCCTCTTTAATAAAAAGCTATGCATTGCTGATGACTGGGATTTTCGATAATCGTGGCCACAGATTAATCTTGGAAAATGAAACATTTCAAGTTGCTGAAAAAATTAATAGCTCGAAAATTGTTAGACAAACTTCATTAGAAAGGTAAAAAATTTGTATTTTTCTTGATATAAATTCCAAATCTAATGATTATGCCATTTTTCAAATATTGAATTTCAAAAATTACCAAATTTCACAATGGAGTACCATAGCGAAATCTTCACACGTAAAAAGATAATGATAACAGTCATGTGTCCTGACGTATACTGGCTATAGCACGAGTCACAAATTATAGTAGCATTACTATATTCTGTTAAAATATAAAAGTGAATTATGATGCCACGAGTGCATGATTTTCATTTAATTTTAATATAATCATCTTAGAAACAAGGTTTAGGAAATTTTTTTCGAATGGGACTAATAAATTGGCCAATACTGTATATTATTTTGAGTTTAAAAGTGGAAAGGTGGGAGAACGCTTTATATTATTTAGGCTTCCTCAGGAACTTTTGGTCAGAATTGAAAGTTTAATATATCAAAACGTCAGAAATTAAATTGACATTAAATCGGCAATAACTATAATGACTGTCCTTCAGATCATTCAACATTGATTTTAGGTATTTTTAAGGTTATTATCACGTGCTCGGGCAATTCCGGGCATGTCAGCTAATGTAATTATAAAATGAAAATTTAAAAATATACATTCAGTAAATACTAATACATACTAGAAGAAACATTATTTGCTGTTCTTACTGAAGAGCTATGCTTTGAAAGAAAAAGAAGCATTCAGTAATTGCAGGACATTTTTTTTTTTTTTTTTTGTAAGTGACAGATATGCTTATCGTTTTCAATTGACAAAAAAGTCTTTTGTCACTTATGATAAAAGAACCAATGATCACAGAAAGAAAGCATTATTGTAACAGTTATTGTGTTACAGATTAAGATTACAAGGTTCCTGTCCATTTTTCAAAAATAAAAAATAAAGACTTAATAAGAACCTTTTTTAAAGCACAAAAATGTACTGTAAAAAATATTAAATATATATATATATATATATAATGGCTTTTTAACCTTCTCAGTGCCGTGAACTGATATAGCCATTCACTATGCTGTAGATTTCACTGCAATAGAAGCATTATTTAAATTAATATAATTCTATTAATATAATGCAGTTTTAAAACATTATCAAGGATTATATTCATATACGTAATTAAATTTCCTATATTGTTTGAAAAATCATCTATTTTTACCATTTTTTAAAAATTACAGAGAAAGCAACATTACAAATTTGTCCTTTTGTGCAGCGGTCAGAGGCTTAAGGCTTATTGTTTTTTAGACACAAAAATTTTAAATGTCATTAATTTATTATCAGACACTCCATCAAGTAATAGTCAGAGGTAAAAAATCAGAAAGAAATTACATCACTTGAAAACTGTATTCCATTTATAAAGAAAAATAAGAACTTTTTAAGGACTATTGGTAAAAATTAAGTAATAGGCCCACAGAAATGAAAAGTAAAATTAAGGATTCGTAAGCATGCAGGGACAGTGAAGCCCTGAATTATACAATTATTATCATTATATGGCTTATTTATGTGTATATTAAATATATTGCTTCACATTGTCGTTATTAAATTATGTAAATATTGAACAAATTGTTTGTATGGATGACACATTGATAGTTATTTCATAAAGATTTAACAGTGGCGAGGCGTGAGTTTTCACTATGATCATTGCTAGTTCATAATACTCTAGTGCCCCCATGCTAAGGAAATGACCGAGGTGGGGACTCCCATCTCCTTCCTGAAACATAAGTTAGAAAGGATATATTTATATGCTTTTCATTTAAAAGAAAACCATACCTAAAAATCTATAAAGTAGCCCTTCTCACTGGAAAAAAATTCTGGTTACGATCTTGCCCCATCCACATCCATTTCCGTGTATATTGAAAGGTGTTTTTTGTAAGTAATTCTTTTCATTTTATTTCATTGAAGCCAACATGAATATTGAATTCTATAAAAATTATTTTTGATAATACAATGTATGATATTTTATTTGTGAATGTATTCCCTTTTTTGTAATTTTGTGACAAATTTCTCAATTACAATAGCATTTCTTTTCATTTTATAGCATCATTTAAGAATTAAATATAGTACTTTGTATTTAATCAAACAGTTTTTCATTAGAATAACATCAAAAAGAGAACAAACATTGCAAAAACAAAAATACGTCTTTTTCTCAGGACTGGATTTGTTTATATTATCGATGAGTAGCCCACTATATTTGCATGACTTATTATATTTTCAATGGGGCGGATGCCTTTTAGCCGCTTCATTTTAAATATGATAGATAGTAGCACTAGGCATTTTAAGAAAAAGTAAATAACACTATTATCTCAAAAAAATTACACTAAAAACACAAAACACAATTACACTATTATCTCATTGTGTTATGAATAAAAACTAAAAAAAAAATATTGTATTTACTTTTCTAGGATCATCGCCGAATCTACAAATGACCAGACCCATCGCCACTGATTTTGATAAGATTTTAAAATGTAATAAAGGTTGCTAGAAAATGCTTTTGGAAATTTTGCTTTTCTGACAGAATACAATCTCGCTGTTTCCTCCTATAACATCAAGCTCCTTAGTATCCATATTGATTTATTAACATAAAAAAATATGCTTTTTTTTTCATCAAATTATTTACCTTGTGTCTGTACAATGAGACGTTTCACAGTTTATGGTTTGAATCCCAAATGAAGAAGATGGCGTCAAGTAGAAATATCCTCTTTTAGAACAGATACATACAAAGCCATACATTTGTAACTGGATTCCTGGTACAAGTCCATACAAATTTTTTGGACAGAAGGGTAAGTAAACTTTAATGGTAGCCTCCGATTCAGAATCTTTAAGGACAAGGCAAAATGTTTTGATTTCAGTTTCACTAGGAGAACTACCTAGAAAAACATATTATATTATAAAATATGTTGCACTTCTTTTACAGATATCACTTAATAAATTTAAAAAGAAAAAGGCTAAATAAAATGTACATACAGTGATATTTTCAGTTCAAAAGTAATTTTATTTTTGTATAAAATTTATTTACAAGGTGTAATTTGCAAACAAAACAAGTTCACCAGAAAAGAAAACTTTAGCAGGAGGACTTAAATTTTTTTTTTTAAATACTTGGTTTGAATTTGAGTAATGGGATTTATTTGCTCTTTCATTACAAAATGTTATTTTTTACAAAAATATAATAAAAATAACTTTTACTTTTCACAAAAAGGGCCCTCAGAAAAAAAATAAAATAAAACCCTGCATCAAGCCTGAATACATATGATATGTTAGCACTGTAACTCTTCTAAGTTCCAAGCTTTCTTACCATGGCCAAAACTATACTTATTATTATTATTATTAAAATAATAACCAATTAATTACATTAACTTTGTACTACTAGAAATTAACTCAATAAAATAAGACTTTAGCACTCCAGTTACCAATACACCATTCAGGGCTTGTCTCTTTTTTGCTCCATAATTCTTCAAAATTTACCACAGGCAAATTCAGGCCCATCTACTAGCTTCTTGGGGAACTAATGAAGGAGATATCTAATCAACACATCTTATACAATAGACCATGGATTGATAAGCTTTTTCTTGATGCAAAGATCTCTTTACCACCATCACGTGATGGTGGGAAGATAGTGCACCAAAGTGCACGATAGTGCATGCTGTCATTGGAATTCTTGCTCCCACCGAGACATGTATTATTTCATCTGCATTGAATTTCATGGCTTCTTTTGTGAATTAAAACAAATGAATAAAATGTTGTTATATTCTAAAACAAATATTTTAAAATCAAAGAGAAATTTTGAAGGAATTGGGGGGAAAGAATACCAATCATATATTGTTTGTTTGTCAGGAAGGGACTAAGGTAAAAAATAAATATATATAATGTAAAATAAAATAATCTATGCATATGGTGGCAAATCAGCAATAATAATGTTCCTGTTCTTTTTTATTTAGCAAGGCAGTTTTTAAATGCAGCAAAGAGTGGGCGATCATTTACAGAGGTTGTAAACATGCAGATTGTTCCTAAAATCTTATAACAAACTTTCAGGGGAGATAATGTGGTCAAGACAAACATTTTTTGAACAAGAAACATCTCAATCCACTTATTCCATGAAAAATACTGGGTGTGTCACTACAAGTTGAAACGGAATTTTCATTCACAACTTTAACAATACTGAATATATTTTAGCGAGATCTGCATCATATTAATTTTGTTTGCATAAAATGTGATGAATGATCTTATTGAAAAAATTATATTATTGGATGTGACTGAAAGTTGGCCAGTGAGACAGTATAAATGAAAATATTATGAAAAAGGAATGTCTAGCTCAGTATTGTTTAGTGGTGGCAATTTCCAGCACCTCTCATCATTTTACAATATTTCACAGAAATCAAATTAATCAAAAATCCAAGTTTGGCCTAGAATGAGATACACTGTATTTTTGACTGAGTAAGTGGATTGCAATCTGGGTTTCCTGGACAAAAATTGTCTGTCTTGATGTCTATCATCACTTCCGGAAGTTTTTACCATTTTTTAGAAGCCAGAAACAGATTATTCACTAAATAACATTCAGGAATTTCCATTAGTAGATCATTAAATTCCTATGAAAGACACCATTAATGGTTAATTTTCTTAAGTGACACTTTTCAAATAACAAATAAATAATGCATAAAAGCATTCGCTTTTATTTAAATATGATTCTAATTATTCTGAATATCTTTATTGAATGATTATTAAAAGTAGAAGTTGCGTAAAGTTTCAAAAAATATTTTTTAAGTATTCGGTTTGGCTGAATATTTTTATATTTGGCCAAGCTGAAAATTCGGCTGACCAAATAGTTTGATATTCGGCCTAACCGAATGTTTGGTAGTTTGACCGAATAGGGCGAATACTGAACCGGTACCGAATATTCAGTGCATCCCTACCAGTTACTCTAATTCGAATAATTTACTCAAAATTATTCCATTCAATTACTCCATTACTCCAATTCAAAACCAGCATTTATTAATAATAACTTCTTTCTTCTCTAATAATAACTTCTTTCTTTCTTCAATAACTTCGTTCTGCTAAAGGTTTTCTTTCTAGTGAGCTTGTTACGTTTGCAAATTACACATTTTAACAACAACAAAAAATTAAGAAAGAGCATGTTTTTAGGGAATGGAATTTTGTGAAGGGACATATTTTATAAAGAGGAATTTTATGAAGGGGACTGTTTTTTTAAGAGGAATTTTGTGGAGGGCCTGTTTTATTATATGGAATTTTGTTGAAGGCCCCTAAATAGGCCTCAATTTTTTCCGGTATCGATCCCTGATCTTAAAATTGCCTGTCAGTCACATTTTTAAAACAAACCACACAGCATCTCACTATCCTAGATTGTTTGAGATGTGCAGAAACATTTGTGTGCCGCCAATTGAAGCTCTGACATTACAGAATACCCTGAAAAATGAAGCTTGCCAGAGAAACAATAAAAATGCAGGAAAGAACTTTTAGAAATGGGTGTTCAATAACAAATTTTTAAATAAAGAAAATTAAATATATTTTGTTAACTGCTAAAAGATGTAAAAAAAAAAACAGTAAAAAAGTTTTACATACAAACTGTCTACATGTTTCGGCTTCACCAAAACCATTTTCAAAATAAATGAGAATATGCATGATCTATGATGCAATTATTTAAAACACCATCATTCCCATTTTTTGCATTATCTCATGTTATTTTATTTATTTTCTTACTTGTAATTATAGAGTAACTCAATCCATAAATTTGGTAAGTTAAATAATGCTTTATAGTTACATATTGAATTTTCATGTGTTACAATTTCAATGGTTTCTCTTATAATGGATGGATAGTATAGATTGGAAGGAGCAATTATTTTCCTTTCATTGAAATTTATTAGGATGGCTTCTTTATATAATCTCACAAGTGCTGTGTTTTTTCTATTATATTGTATATCAGCTATGGCAGACACAATTCACTGAGACAACCTTTTGTTAATGATATCTGGTCTGTTGTTTGAAATAGCTCAACAGAATAAATTACAGGTAATGGAACTCCAAGTTCCATATTGTGTCCACCAGATTTGTAAAGAATAGCTCAATTGGTAGAGCATTGTCAGCTTAAGTCAAAGGTTCCTAGCTCAAATCCTGGCCTGGGCACTTTTTCACTTAGTTGGAAATTTGCAACCAGTATAGTCAGCTATAGACAAGTTGGCTTCATTTATAGCAACCTATTTAAATAGTCAAATTTGGCAATATCTTGCCAAGTGTTGCTGAGCTTGGCAAGAATTTAGTGCTGGTGGATATGAATATACAGTTTCAAACATATGAGAGTTGGAACAATGGTAACAAAAATGAAAGACAAGTAGCCAGAAACTATGTTCACTAAAACTCATAAATTAAACCAGTTTATGGAGGAATCCTGCTGTCTTGTTTCAAAATGTCAGACACACTAAAATTTCAAACTGCTATATGTCAGTCATTTTTTAAGTTAGAAGAGGAACAAAAAATGCTCCAGAATCCATGTACTAAGTCCAAACACATACCCAAAAAAACGTTTAAGATTTCTAATTATTTTGTAAATTTTCTTTTCTATTTGAAATCTTTAAGTGGCTGTCATTTTAAGACAAGATGGCAAATGAAGCTGGCCAACGAACTCGGTCGAGATCTTGCTAAGTCCTATACACATGCTTAGTCACAACCAAACCAGTTCATATAAACAATTGCTATCACACGAAAAAAATCAGATATACGTATATATAAATCAACATTTGAACAGAGGGTGGTTTTACATTCTGAGGATATCATGTTCAGTGAAAATATACCACCAAAGTTTTCCAGAATTGCTTCCCTCTGAATGGCTGCAATAGATAGCTCCTTACTTATTGTAATAACAGCTACATAACACAATATAGACTAATTGTATACATTTTTTTTTTTAAATAAATAATACTCACAACTATTGGTACATTCTTCATAACACTTATCCTTTAGAATAGCTTTAATCAAAGCGTTTTCTCGAACCTTCCTATAAGTTAGATTGAAAAATCATAAGAAATTTTAGAAATTTAAAAAACAGGTATGTAATAAATTTTAGAATTGGGGTTATACCTTTCTGATATAATTTCTTTAACACCACAGTAGAGAGGAGGAGTTCCATTTCTTTCATAATCATCTGGAGAATGATTGCCCTAAAAGCATCATTTAAAAAATGAATGATGAATGAATATTAAAACAGCATGTAATGAATGAATGATTGCCAAAATGAATAATTAAAAAACAAAATAGGAAAAATAATTATTTATATGTATATACACAATTATTTTTAAATTACATTGATAGAGAAATTAGACCACAATCTAAGAACAGAAAACAAAGTTGATGGTAAATGAAATATATAATAATAATAGCATCTCAGAAAAATTGCTGGGTTAAAATAAATGCTGTTCAGTTATATAAATTATATATTTATCACACAAATAGTAGATAAGTTTCTCGGATGAAAATTTGGAGTAATGGAAGAAATTACTATGTTTAAGATTATATAGTATTTGAACAAATTAATATATATTAAATAAAATGCATAACAACTTCAGCTGTTTTTAGATGGACTTTTAAAACAAGAGGAAATTTTTCTGTTTAGTTTCAGAACAGTCTAAAATAGAAAAAGAAAAGAAAAAATGGTGCTTTTCGGTTAGCCGGGCGCCAGTGATATATGTACATATATAAATACATATGTCTATACATATACATATATATATAGACATACATATATGTATATATATGTGTATGTATACATATGTATATGTAAATATGTGTATATATGTCTGTGTGTGTATATATATACATGTATATATATCACTGGCGCCCGGCTAACTCAAAAGTACCGAAAAACATATATATATGTACATCATGTAAATGTCAACACATAGATGTGATACAAAATGGCGATTTATCCTCGGTGGCCACTATAACACAAAAGTACCTATGTCGTTTATGTATTTGTAATTGAAATATATATTTACACATGAATATTAAAAAAGAAAGAAAACTTTAAAATAATTAAATTAAATGGTAAAAATTATGTCATATTAAAAACAATATATTTAAAATGTCATATTTGAAACAATTTTCTTATAGTATCTGAAAGAAAAATTTTCTTCTAAATATAAAAGTTGAAAAGGCAGCATATTTTTTTACTTAACGATTTTCAAATATGTAATTGATTTTTTTTAATCAATCATGAAAATGGCTGCTAGCTGTTGTGACAACAGTGGGTGCATCCTTGGACACCAAAAAATCGCCCAGTCAAAGGGAAATGAATGGCAACCTGATTACAGAAGATTGCCACTGGGCATAATATATAATTTAATCTGTTTATAAAAAAAAAAGGAGAGAGAGAGCAAATTAATGCACTTTTAGAGTTTGTGAGCATAGCTTATAGGGGACAGAGCCCCCTAGTCTTAAAAGAAAAACAAATACATAAATTTAACATTTGATAAATTCTTTTTTTTTTTCAAGTATTTAAATAAGCCATATAGTTTTGTTCTTAACAGAATTTCATATTAAAAAGCTACAATATAATCTAATGAACAGTTTTGCTCCTTTTAGTATTTTACTTTTGAGTTAGTATTTTCAACCAAAAATTCAGATGTTTAAAAAAATGTTTAAAAAGGTAAAAAAAGAATGGAAAAAGGATTTCGCATTTGATCTTTAAATAAAAAATAAATAAATAAAATAAAACAACAATTAAATCCACAAAACAAATGCTATCAAAACTACTAACAATTTTTTCACTAAACAAAATAATCTTGTGTTAATTAAAAAAAAAAAAAAAAAAAAAAAAAAGATAAAGTAATCAAAAAGTTTTGTTAACTGAAAATAGAAAATAAAATATAAAAAAAGACCTGTTAAATGAAAAAAAAAATTAATAAACAGAGTTTGTTTACTGTAAATAAATACAAAATAAACAAAATTAAATAAACAAAGTCAGCAAAATAAATGTTATCAAAACCAGATCAGTATATTAAAGCTTGAGCGATAACTCCTCTAATTCAATTATTCTATACTTTAGTTAAGGCAGTTTTGTATAAAATTAGAGGAATAAAAAAGCCCAGCAGATATGCTCTTTTGTATATATATATATCATTGAGAATATTGCAGCCAAATTGACCATGAAAATTATTTACAAAATATTGTTAAGAACACAGAAATAACATTGCTGTAAATTGTTTTATAAATTCAAAAATTAAGAAAAAGTTATAAAAAGTGCAGCACAAGTTCCAAAACACTTCAATAAAAGATTAAATAAATAAATAAGATTACTTACAAAACATTCTAGATGATGTAAAATTTTCATACTAGGTTTAACTTTCATCAAAACTGGCTTCAAACTATTCTTATTAGAAATAACTGAAAATTTGTCACCTTGACTGAGATTTTCAGAAAGATTTACACTGTATATGTGGCCAGGTAACAATACTGCACACTGCTTTGGCAATTCAAAATGTAGCCGGGCCAATCTTGGCTTATCCTCTAAAAATAAGCTATCCATTTGATTTATTAAATCAGCAAAATCATAATCATCATCTGTTTCATAGAAATTAGAAGTATCTTGACAAAGACTCCTACTTCTATCAAAATATTCTTCAAATAAGTTTTCTTGTGGTAAAAGTAAAACAAGAATTTGGTAGCATACAAATACTTTGTCAACAATAGTCCATATTTTATTTAACACTAAAAAATACTGACATGAAACATTATTGTTCAAGTCTTCATCATACTGGGAATAATGATTTTGGTTTACGTTCGTCACTAATTTTGTTTTAGCTAAATGTGTATTTTCTAACAGGCTGGTAACTTCATCAACTGAACAATGTGTCTCTTTTAAAGGATAAGATTCTTCAGTAAGAAAAGGGTAAAATAAGTTGTCTATTTTTTTATAATACTTTCCCAGATAAAATGGATAGCAGCAAGCAGTTCTTAAGTACCTGTAACGGCTAGAACTGCTAGGATTAAACTTTACTTTTTCATGAACAATGTCAAAGTTCTGAAGTACTACCAAGTAACCGAAATTCAAGTCATCCAACAGACAAAGTGTGTTTTTTGAAAATGTGCACCGAGAACAATTTTGAGTAAATGTGATTGGTATGTCACATGATTCATCCATGATGTACCAAGAACCATCTTTTGAAAGATGGAGCATTCCTACTAGAATCTAAAAAAGAAAAATCAAACACCAATAAGAAAATAAAAATTACATGATGCAGCAAGATATAAAGCATTGCATAAACAATCATTTAGTCAGGCTTGAACCCCACACCAGGGCTCCCAACACATTTTAGTCCTCAAAAAGGGGGAAAAGGGACCATTTTTATTTAAAAAGGGGACTTTGGGGGACCATTTATACTAAAAAAGGGAACTTTGGGGGACCAGTTATATTTAAAAAGGCGACTGAAAAGGGACCACATGTCTAAAAATACAGTACCAAGTTTCTCTAAATATGCAAATTTTTTAAATTTACTTCAGAAAATATGTTAATTGATTATCTTTACAAAGGAAAGATATCATTAAACAATTATCTTGTCACTAAACAATATACACAGCTTTATTTAACACACTCAAATATCCTACGCCAAGATGGATTATATTTAGAACAGCAAAAAATGATTTGGAATAAAATATAAATAGTAAAAATTAATGGATCTAAGAAAATATTAAATGAATCAATTGTTAGCAGTATTATACATTAACAATTACAAAAGAACAGTGCTTTTCTTGGAATTTAACTTGTAGTAACAGTAATCAGTGAATTAAAAAAGCACAGCATAACAGCACCTTCTGTTAACTAATAAAATTTAAAATTAGATTAACATAAATATATATTGTTAATTATTAACTCAAACATAAAATTCAGTTCCTTTCTATACAATAGAAACTGGGATGCTATAGTGTTCATTCGAAAAAGCATACTATGGCAACTCCTCCTAGGTTAAGGCTTGGTAGTGGTCAAAACCAATATTCGTAATCATCGTACATATTAAATTTGGTGAAATTCTATCCCAAACATGCCGAGATCTGGCTATCATGGAAATAGTTAAAAATGCAACCCAGTAGCGCCACCTGTTGGGTGAAATACACCAAAATCTAATCAGCATCGATTTATGTTAAGAGTTAACTTAATGTGAAGTTTGATGAAATTTTACCCAGATTGTCTTATTAAAATACCTCATGTAAAAAAATCCCTGATGGCTTGGCCTACAGGCACACGTAGATTTCGAAGACGCAGACCCTGGGGTGCCTGTTTCTTGGGAATTGCAGAAGAAAGACCTTATCGCCATGATGCAGCAGTTGGGACAGCCCACTTCGAAACATACCTGTGCCTGTATGCGGAGCCAACAGGGATTTTTTTGTTTTTTATTTATTTTTTTTATTTTTATTTTTTTGCTATAAGAGTTGGTCTTATAAAAAACTTGTCAGTATAAAAGTTGTAGATAATATTAAAGAGATTTATAATAAATTTAAGCGGATTTGATATCTTGTGAACTGATGAAGTTAGGAATTTTTTTCTTATTAAGCCCCTATCCCCCCCACCCCCTTGAAGGCATTTTTAATGAAATCAAAAATTTGTCATACATAAATTTTTGGCCCTTTTCCTAGAAGTAATAATAACTTTAAACGGATTTGATATGTATCATAATTAAAAAGTTATGGTTTTTTTCTGTTTTCACAAAAAGCCTCCCCCCCTTCCACTCCCCCTGGTTTGATTTTGCCCATTAACGAACTTGACCGAGATTTTATGTATCAGTTTGGAAAAGATTTGTGCAGAATTATTGAAGCTATCGTGTCCATAAAAAAGTGATATAGATAGATAGATAACAGTGTATATCTGCAAAAAAATTTCAGAAATTCCAACTCAGTGGAGAATGTAATAGGTAGTATTTCTAACAAAATCTATCTAAAAACGCAGCATAACAGTGCCACCTGTTCTCCATCAAAACTGAAAACAAAACTATATCTATAATATAGAAGTTTATCTGTGTGGGCAGGAAAGTACCTGCATGTCTAAAGTTAGTTTTTAAATTTAAGATTTTTTTTTTTATTTAATTTTTCAGGCAATTTTTACCCCTTTTTTTTTTCCTATGTTTCATGGTGATTTTTTTCACATTAATAAAAGGAATTCAGTTTAAGAAGTTTTAGCCCAGTAGTAATTTTTTTCCTTTTTTTAATACTTTATTCAAAATTTGTATAGTGATTTTTAAATTTTTCATGAATTTTTTATGAAAATTACAGGGTTTTTTTTTTTTTTTGACTTGTGCTAATTTTTTGACATTCGTAAAAAGAATTCACTTGCAAACTTTTATATTTTTGTTCTTCTGCAATTATGTTTTTTGATTTGAATTTTTAGCAATTTTTAGCTTTTTTCTTTTTTTTTTCTCCACATTCTGCGGTGTTTTTTGACATTTGTGAAAGAATTTTGTTTACATCGTTAACATTTTTTTTTCTGCAATTTTTATACATTTTGTAGGGATTTTTTGCAAAGTAGTAAAAGGAATCTGGTTTCAATTTTTTTTAGCCCAATACAGTAAATGTTGCCTCTTTTTAATAAAAAAATTGTTCGGAATTCATGCAGCAATTTTTTAATTTTGCACAGTTTATATGAGTTTTAGATTTTTTTCGCGTTTTGGGATGATTTTTTGATATTATGAAAAAGAATCCGGTTTCAATTGCCCAGTTTAATAAATTTCGTCTTCCTTTCAATAAAATTTATTCGGAATTGTGCAGAAATTTTTGACTTTTGGCTAATTTTTTTTTTTTTTTTTTTTTTTTTTGTGTGTGTGTGTGTGTGTGTGTATTTTGCGACGATTTTATGACAGTAAATTTTTTAAATTTAGTGATTTTTAATGAGATTTCCAATCCGTTTTTTAATGTTTTTCCACATTCCACGGCATTTTTTTTTACATTCGTGAAAAAATTCTGGTTATAATGTTTTAGCGCATTATAATAAATTTTGTCCTCTACAATTTTTTAACTTTTAGCAATTTTTAAAGTTTTTTGCATTTTGCGGCAATTTTTCTTTTATTTCCAGTCATAAAAGGGGACTAAGGGGACCAAAATGCACAAAAGGAGACTAAAGGGGACCTTTTTATAAAAAGGGGACTTTAGGGGGAAAAGGGGGACCATTTGGAAGCCCTGCCACACTGTGCAATGATGAATATATGAATCGTTAAAATTTCACCATACACTAAATCTATGAAGAAAAAGCTGCATTTATTTCCCACTGATTTATAAAAGAATACATCCTTTTCTTCATTTAATTCAAAATGTCACCAGTAAATGGCAGATTTAGACAGTTATGTGTTAGGTGTCAAACTTTATCTGGGTATTGCACATATGTGTCCATATTTTTGTGAGATTTACGTTATAAATTTTTTTTGTATTTTTGAACGCTGGATCCTAGGAACTTTTTTCTTAAATTCTTCAAAGTACAAACTTTCAATTTTATACCCATGTTTTTTTCAAATAAAATTAATTGAGTTTTAAAACCATTTTTTTTTTTTTTTACTTGATTCCAAAATGCATCAGTGTACATTAAGGCCTAATTCTATTGTAACATAATACTTTTTGTTTAGATACATTTATTCCCAAAATTATTTGCATAGTAGTAAAATTTGAATTTTACAAATGCTTTTTACAGAAATTAATTTTATTATTGTATTTCCTATATATAAGCTTTTTTTCATATTTTATTTTTTTAGAATGCATAACTGTTTTACAAAACATAAGAAAAATATTTGAAAGATGAAGAAATTGCTTGAGATTTGGAAAAGTTTATCCTCTGATAGTGAAGATAGTTTAAAATTTAGAGACTATGATGACAATCCAATTTAGTACATTAGCTTGTAATATCCCTGTTCATGACACCGATTCAAATGATTCTCAAAAGGCTAATCCAAATGTCATTCCATTAGTACGTATTTCATCAGTAATAAAGAAAATTACTAAGCAAAGCACAGCAGATTGCAACATCCAAGACTTTACAAATTTGATAAAATCTAGTTGCCAGTGAAAAATATTTACCCTCCCACCCCACACACACACACCCTCATTTACAAAAAAAAAAAAAAAAAAAAATCATTGATTTTCGAACAGCACAAAGGTTTATGATTTAATTGAGAAAAAAATAATAACAAGTATAGTTTAAAATTATTAGTTACATAGTTTAAAACAGTATATAATTTAGAAAGATAATGTAAACTAAGTCTTTTAGCAAAAGTTATCAAAATTATACATCTTTGGAAAAAAAAAAGAAAGAAATATTATGAAGGCTGAATTAACCAGCATGTTTGGGAAATGTTGATTGTTGAATGCTTCAAATGTCTGGATAGCTGAGTGCTACAAAATCTATATCTGATAAGGGGGGGGGCATTGATGAAATCGTGAAACAGGAAAATAATTTTTTGCTTATTTTCCTGTCGAAGTCAGTCAAATAATTCCAATTTTATTATTTTAAAATTTACATTTGATAAAATTATGGCATTTGATGATTAAAAATAAAAGTTAAAAATATATTTTTGTTTGAATATGGTTTCTAAGTTTATTTCTTAATATTTTGTAACTTTGCAACATCTATAATGAGACATCTTAAGACAATTTTAATTTAACATATTGACTAAGATGAGTAGCAGATGCTGTTCTTGATAGAAACTGAAGGCAAGTAACATATTGATTGTAAAAAAAATAAGCTTAATTATATACATAAGCTGGCTTGAACAATAAAAAAAAATTTTTTTGGGGTTATAAAATAAATACCTATATGAGAAATATTAAAATTAATCGCATTTCCAAAATAATTCCAAGAGTAATTATGTCATATGAATTGCTAAAATAAACTCCTGCTTGTATTAAGTAATTGGAATCAGAAGCTGGCTGGGAGGAAAAGTGTTTATTTTGATCCAACAATCTACGATAAGAAATTGAGGATAAATAAAAACAAAAAACTAACAATTCTGAAGTACAATGGATGATTTTTTATTTCTTACTGCAGATGATAATTCGAACACATATAAAATATTCCTCAGTATATATTGTAATAAAATTAGAAAAATTCTTGAGTAAAATAAGGATATATGCTAAATAATTTGTCAAATAATGATTTCTCATTCTTAAATAAACAATTCTCTCCTCTTCCTGGATAATTGAGTGTTTACTGCATAAGTTATAAAATCTGAATGAATAAATGTACAGTATCATAAGAAATACATTTTCTAAAAAATATTAAATCAACTTTTTGGACAAAATTATTTTGAAAGTCATAATTTTATGACATTTTTTTAAATTATATTTCCTCTTTTAAAAGAAGCCACCCTTCACAAAGAAGGAGTGCCCTCAACCTTACACATCATATTGGCTAAATTTCTAGTGTGGTCACGTAATTAAAAATTCTCACTTACACATCCTTCCCACCAAACCCTCTCATAAAAAACAATGGTAAATAGCAATGATTTTGCAATTTCCACTGAAGTTATCTCAAAATCTATACATTTTTTAATGTCAAGATTATGCCATCTCTCAAACAAACAATTTTTTTCAACTATCTTTCTAAAAATGTAATTTGTATGCAATTTTATTCGAAAAAATAATTTTGAATAAAAATGCCCACCTGGCATATGAAAAAAGAAGTGGTTTGCCCATATTAGTTTTCCTCAGTCACATGACTTGCACTTTTATTATATAGATTACATACGATAGGATTTAATAGAATAAAGAAAACTTTTAATAATACTTTTTTAAGTTTTGATTCGATTTTCATAAAATTTGAAATGACTCGACAAAATTCTACAGCGATAATATATATCAAATTTCAAACCTTGGGTTGGGTAGTTTTTGTGCTGTTATATGCAGACAGATGGACGGACCAGACGATGACTATAGGTGCTACGTATTTATATAATTATGAACGCACCTAAAAAGAAGGAGTGGGGGAGGAGAAGGAAAATGTAAAAGAAACCGTGATGAACCCTTTTGGATACTGATTACAAGGGTTACTTTTGGTGCAGCTCACACCTAGCATTGAGACGCTGGTGCATTTTGTTGCCCTACACATACAAGTTAGAGAACCGATAAAATTTCACTCCTAAAATCATATTTTATATATATATTTTTTAATACTTTTAATTTTTTATTAATGGATTTTTAATTGTTAATTTTACACCAAAAGCAAGTTAAGTAGCCAAATAGGGTACTGCGAATCCAAACTGCTACTCACACGTAGCAGACAACTATGACATTTGTCCAGTGTTGGTGAGAAAAATTCTACGTAAATGATTAAACCCAACTTTTTCCCTGCCAGAAATGTAAATAAAATGTTGTATAAAATCAAATTCGTAGGTTCTTGAAGGAATTTTTAAACTTTTTTCAATATTTTATACTTATTATTGACTAATTTGTATTTTTAACTACTTTAAAAAGAGACTTCTATGTTAATAGTCCGATAAGTGGTCTCAAAAATTGCATTTTCAGAAAGTTATGCTGCTGTAAAATCAAAAAATATGATTTTAACAGAAAAATTTTATGAATTCTCAAACTTTATAATATATGGGTTTAAAATGCACCATGTCTTAAAGCTAGGTGCAAGTTGCACCCAAAGTGGTTCCTTTGTTAGATACAGACTTTAAAACACAAAAATAGAATTTAGCATCACAAATTAGAACAAATTAAACTTGTAAAAATATATACAAGCAGACTAATACAAATAAATACAAAATGTATTATAATTAATTCATTTTAATATTTCATTTACATTTATATTAACACTAGAACTGCAGGAAATTTTACTCAAGTTTTATAAAAATATTTTACACCAGAATTAATATTTAAAACTATTTAACTTATTTATTCAACTTATTTTTGTATGTTATATATTGCACTTAATTTATTAAGAAATTTCTAGTGTGAATCGACAATTATTCATTTGCTATGAATCAAAATGGCCCATCTTTGCAGTTCTAGTGTTAAGTGATTTTACATTAAGTTAGAAATCATAACATCACTTTTATTTTTTAATAATCTATTACATGATCATACAGAAATGTTGCCCAAATACTCAAATACTTTCTATCATGATAATTTCCCAATCTGAAATATGAAGCACAATCTGTTATTTTGTTTTGATTTTTTAGCAATAATTGTACAATGAACTGTGTAAAGTTCACTACATTTTGGAATTAATGGTTTTATGAATTACAGATTGTTTGGTGTTCATACTCAAGGGGGAAAAAAAACAATAATAAATAAAAAATAAAATAAATAAAGTAAAACCTCTGACTTTTCCAGGAAGTTACTTAAATTTCTAAAAGTTTTTACAGCTTAAGACTTTTACAACTACAAAGATAAATGATACAATAATATAAATTATCTAAGTGTTGAGGCAACATTAAGAATCAAACATGAAATAATCCTTATGCAGCAAAAAATTATACGCTTGCACTAGAGAAGAGTTCGGACTTTGTTTTCAGAGCCTGATGATTTGAAATCCAAACAAAACCACCTGAGCATGAAAATTTTTGCATCAAAGGACCCTACCAAGCACTTTTAATGACTTATTTACTCTCTTAAAAAATCAAGGATTTTTAAGGATTATATGAACTCCGGCAAATGTTATTTCTTCTTACTCAATTCAACATCAGTTATTTTGTAAATTTAAAAATTATAATTTTATTGTAGATACAATTTTAAAAAAATCAAAAATATACTTACATATTTCATTTTATTCTTTATAAAACAAGTTTTCCAACTGTCTGAGTTTTCTGTCCAAGAAATTTCACTGGAAGCGTTATCAAGAATCTCAGATATTTGAAGTATCTTGCATCCAGTTGGTAAAATATCCTGAAAATATATTTTGACAACTAAAAAAAAGGAGACATTCTTCAAGAAAAGTACACAGAAAACAGATGTTAAAAATACTAAGTTCCTGAGGAGATATTTAAAAAATACGAATGCATCACACACTCATAGGTACTCATAGATTCACACACTCATACCATTAACGACGGGAATTTGAGATTTCACTGGCCTTAATGCTTAAAAAATTACTAAACCTTAAAAAAACTAATTTTTGAAAGTTTTGCTTAATTTGTTGTTACTGAAAAGCTACAAGATAACATTTTAAAAAAGAAAATAAGTACAAAAGTAAAAATAGTTTTTTTTTTAACACTCTTTTATAAGCATTCAATGGTTATCCTGAAAATCATGCCTTATTTCATGAGTGCAATACATGTTCTTTCACAAAAAATTTCCATTACAATACATTAATTCGGCATGAGCACTGAACTCGATTATGGTAAAATTCACTGATTTTTTTTTCAAATGCTTGGTAGAGAGCATAAGCTCATAAATTTATTAAAAACATATAATTTTTGCTCGGTTTCTTTTTAGGTGCATTCATAATTACATAAATACGTAGCACCTATAGTTGTCATCCCGAAAGCAGAACATGCTAAAAAGTGCAACATACATTGCAGAACATTGAGCTTTCTCTGCAGAACAATTAAGGCAGACACTCCTGCGAGGCATTCAGGGTCGCCAGTTTAGCTTTTTTTTTTTTTTAAAGCCAGATTTGAAGTTTATGTCTTTTTTAAACCGTATTGGCTTAAAAATTCTGGTTTGAATTTTCGCCAATGGCCATGTGCACTCCTTTTCGTACTATCGTAGTTATTGCTATTGCTTGCTTCCTTTCTGCGATCTTATCATTGTTAGCAACACCCGTGTTACTAGTTTAGTTAAGTTTTTGATTGTTTTTTGAATGTTTTAAAGTTTTATTTAATTTATTAGGTTAGTTTTATTATGTTCTATATTTTTGATAGTATATTTATAGGTTTTGCACGCTACATTGCAGATTGATAAATTATTAAATCTATTAATTGAGTAAAAACAGTTTAAAATGTTGTAACTAATAAAATTTAAAGCTGTTTCTGGAGTAAAATGAATCATGTTGTTGTAAGTAGGTTTGTAACTAACCAAATGATAATCAGCTTAATATATTTAGTTGCTTAAATCTATTAATTACAACATACAGGGTGGGCCAAAAGTCCTGCATCATAGGAGTTTTTAATTATTTTTTTAATTTGTAGGGGAAAGTTTCTTATGAATTACTATGAATGTACTGTAATATTTAAATCATCTCTTTATAATTAAAAAAAAAGTCCTGCATTATATGAAACTTTCACCTACAAATAAAAAAAAATAATAATTAAAAAACTCCTATGATGCAGGACTTTTGGCACACCCTGTACATTGCCTATATACTTTTTAGGTCACTATTGTTGTTGTTTATGTTATGCTTGTATTTACCCACATAGGCATTCTTCAATAATCGCTTTGATCTTTGATGAAATCAAACCATAAATGCAAATTATTTTCCACAAATTTTTATTACAAAATAATACATAACTTATATGTAGACAAATTATAATTAAAATTGCACTATAGCAACACAGTATTGAATATAGATGGTAGACGGAGAATAAATAACAGCAGACAAAATATACAAAAATATTAATCAAATGAACCAGACTTAAATATTCATATTTTTCATCAGTCCTATTTGAAATATCACGTCTTAAAACCGAAATACTAGAATATGAGAATTTCATTTATAGTATTTTATATTTACGTACAAACATTTATTTATACTTTAAAGGGTTTTTTTTTCTAAAAAAGGAGCTCTACCTCAGTTTTTAAAGCCAGTGTTCATCCAGAAAATTTTCAGAATTTTGGCTGATAATCTTTCTATTTTTTTTATGAGAGATTGACAGGTATGTCATGTTACAAGAAGAAAACTTTACTGTCCAGGAAGGTAACCACAAGGGGGGGGGGGGGGGGTTGCCGCTCCTAGAAGCATAAATTGGCTTCAGATTCTGCCTTAGCCTATCTGTAATATTAAAAAAAAAAAAAAAAAAAAAACTATATGCTTTTTATTTACAAATTTACGGCTGGTTGAGGGACTTTACATTTTCCCAAAGTGGTAAGTGGTCTAAAATGTTCGGAATTTTACATTAGAATTGTTGGCCGTACCAATAAAAAACTGTTTCATGTGACATGTGGAAGACTTAAAAAGTAACAGCTCCTTTAAAATCATAGTAGTTTATTATGAACATGATGACATACAATAAGACAGCATAACTTCGCTGTTAAATAAACGAACTGAAGAAAAAATAATATGCAGCTACATTTTATATTACAACCAGCATTACAAGCTGGAGGAAGGAAAAGTGAAGGCAAAGCATCCTGGAAAGTCCAGCCTTTTAAACACACCATCGGCGAATGTTTTGCATAAACACGTTGCCATTTAAAGGTACACAAATTCGCATCTGAAACGCCATTGGCTACGAATACTTGCAAGTCGCGAATAGCAGACTACGGTGATTAGTGCGATCCTGACATCACAGGTTACTTACTGTTACTGAGTAACGTATTTTGAACTGCAAGATCGTGAATGAAAACATTAGCGCTGGCCGTTTCAGATACGTGAGTATGTTTATTCAAGAGATGTTGAAAAACTGAAATGCATTAATGTAAAACTAAATACCTTTACTTATAATTTAAAGAAAGCTTGAAATGAAGGATTTATTAAAGATGCATAACAATCGGCCTCCTTTTTCATCATCTCTAGAATATTACAAAAGCATGAAAAATTTGCATAAACATGAAAAAGTTCAAAAAGTTTACAAAAAAATTACACTTGAAAAGTTCAAAAACTAACAATCTGATCAATGTCAGGTCACATAAGACTTTATTGGCAGGACACTGACCAGAGTGAACAACATTGTAAGAAAAATTATAACCCCCCACATAAAGATTTAAATATCAAAAATTCTTTTACAAAAATTCAACAGCTGCTCTTTCACTTGTGGCTTAGTAAAGCTATCTGCAAGATTAAGTTTACTAGGAATATATTTAAGTTTAAACATTTTATCAAAAACTAGATTTCTTAAAAAATGATACTTTATATGAATATGTTTTGTTTTCTGGTTTTCAAAAGGGGAATTAGAAAAAGCTATGGCGGCTTGGTTATCACAGAATAAAGTGCAATCTCTCAAATTTAAGTTAAGTATTTTATTTTGTAAGACATTTTTTATCCAGATTAATTCCTTAGCAGCTTCAGTTAAACTAACATATTCGGCCTCCATGGTTGAAAGACTTACACATTGTTGTTTAAATGTCTTCCATGAAATAGGAGTTTCATCCAAAAACAAAATATAGCCACCTATGGAAACACGATCGTCTCTGTTTGCTGCAAAATCTGAATCCGAATAACATGAGAGATTTAAATCACTAACTCTAGATAACTCAAGTTTGAAATTTTTAGTATATTTTAAATAACCTAACAATTTTAATAAACAATTCCAATGAGCAATGCCAGGATTGGTTTGAAATTGAGATAATAAATTTACTGCATACATAATATCAGGTCTGGTCCTTCCCGCTATATAAGATAAACATCCTATAAGATTTCTATAAGGAAAACTAGACATTTTATCAAATTCTTCCTTAGTGGAAGGGGAATCTTGCTTTGACAACACTAAACCCTTAGGAATAGGTAAAGAGCTAATTGGAAATTTAAAGTTTGAATACATTTCACAAACTTTCTCAATATAAGCTGTTTGGTGTATGTAAAGTCTATTTCCAACCTCTTCAAACTCTATGCCTAATAGCTTTCTGGTTGCACCCAAAATTTTTAAGTTAAAATGTTTTTGCAGCAAATCTATCCCAAAATTCAAATCATCCTTAGTTTTGCCAAAAAGAACAATGTCATCAACATAAAGCAAAAGAACCAATCTGTCTTGAAACATATATACACAATTGCACCAATCTAGTTTGCAAAAATTTAATTTGGATAAAGCATCATCCATTTCAAAAAACCACTGTCTGCCACTTTGATGCAGACCATAAATGGCTTTATTTAACTTACAAACTTTATTTTTTTCTTTTTCAAAACCCTCAGGTTGGTGCATGTATATAGTTTCATCAAGACCAGCATAAAGATATGCATTGTTGACATCTACCTGGACATTAACCCATTTCAACACACATGAAAATATGGCAAAGAACAACCGAATTATTGAAAAACTAACAACTGGACTGAAAACTTCATCGTAACTTTCTCCTTTAACCTGGTTAAACCCCTTTGCCACTAACCTAGCCTTATACCTTACAATCTCATTATTTTCATTTCTTTTTAAGGTATATACCCAACGATTACCAAGTATTTTTGCATCTTTCGGAGGTGTCACAAGATCCCATACATTACGTTCATTTCTTGGTTCATTGCGTCCCTCCAACTAGATGCTTCTGGGGTTTTTACGGCCTGATTGTAAGTTTTGGGGATTTTAACCTCGGTCAAGTTTGCTTCATCTATTTTTTAAAAAATTAGAAATTTTACCGGATTCTTTATTTTTACTGCTGAAGTCAAAAAGGTTTTTATCACATTCTATTTTATTTAATTTACAATATTCTAACAATTCATTAAAAGATCTTATTCTAGTATTGATTCCTTCGATGCCATAGTAAATGTCTGTTTTATTTCCAATTTTTCGAGGTACTGCTTTACGTATCCAAGGAATAGTTGCACAAGTCTTTAAACTACTATGTTAAACTTTTGTCAGAATCTGATGCCCCTCCCAATTCAGATGTAATCTCTGGTTCTACATCAAAAATATTTCCGTCCTCTGGGAAATCAAAAAGTGAAAAATTTAATTTAGGTTCTTTAATTTTTGAAGCTATATCTACCCCCCTTTTAGTTTCATCAAAACGAACATTAATGGTTTCTACAATTTTCTGTTCATCTATTAACCAAATTCTGTAGCCTTTAGTTGCCTGAGCATACCCGCACATAATCCCTAGTTTAGCTCGCATATCAAGCTTCCTTCGGACTTGTTTGGGCACTCCAACATAAGCTAAACAGCCAAATGTTTTTAAATGAGAAACTGAAGGTTTTATACCAGAGTACATCTCAAAAGGGGTTCTTTTTTGTTTGTGACAGATCCTATTCCAGGTGTAAGAAAAACACATTAAGGCCTCAGCCCAAAATTTTTGTGATAAGCCACTTGAATTAAGGAGAGCTTTAACACCATCAAGAGCAGTTAAATTAAAACGCTCCGCGACACCGTTCATTTCTGGACTGTACGGGTTCGTTTTCTCATGTAAAATTCCCTGCTTCTCTAAAAATTTTTCAAATTCGTTGTTGCAGAATTCTAAACCCCCATCAGTTCTAGTAGAAATTACTTTCTTACTTAAATACCTTTCAGCCCTATTCTGAAATTTTAAGAATGTCTGAAAAACGTCTGATTTATTTCTGATGGTATATACTGTAACATTACGAGAAAAATCATCAATGATGGTGAAAAAGTATCTATTCCCTCCATGTGATGCTACAGGTAAAGGGCCGCACAAATCCATGTGTAAAAGTTCTAGAGCAGTTTTTGATCTAACATTCCCTATTGATTTAAATGGCACTCTCTTCGATTTTGCAAGTTTACAGGAGATGCAATCCTCGGTTAACTTTGACAGCTCTGGCAAACCTCTAACACTTTCATTTTTACTAGTATTAACCAAATATTCACTATTTACATGACAAAATCTCTCATGCCACAAGTTACTCAAATTTAAATTTTCAATTTGGTTAGCTGAAATGTCAACCGAGTTGCTTTCTCCTTTACAAGTTTTATAACTGAAAGGTTTAACAAAATACAAATCATTTTTCCTTACTGCATAAAATAACCATTGCCAGTCCTTGTCATACACAATTAGTTTGCCTTTACTGCCAACAAAATTTATGCCTAGTTTTTCAAGTTTACTACCAGACAAGAGATTTCTACGTAAATGAGGATTATACAAAACATCTTTAAGAATTATTTGATTGAAACTTCCATCTTTACATTTAATAAAAAAATGTATTGTACCTTTTCCCTGAACAGGACTTTCTTTTTCTCCAACAGCAAGTGACATCTGCATATTTGAAACCGACTCATAATTCAAAAAAAGATTTTTGTTATTACAAAAATGAGCAGTAGCAGCTGTATCAAACACCCAGCTACTATTTTGGCCAAAATCAGATGAATTTGCCTCAAGAAAATTACTTTTAAAATTACTTTGAGCTACTTCAATCAAACTAGTCTCATGTTCAGAGAAGGTACATTTTACATTACTATTACTTTTTTCATTACTACATTTAACATTACTATTGTTTTTTTCATTACTACATTTAACATTACTCTTTAACTCTGCGTTACTAGATTCTTTAAATTTACTATTTGACTGATATTTCTTAGTTTGAAAATTTTTAGACTGAAAATTTTTAGATTGATTTTTCAATTTACAGTTAGCAATTAAATGACCATAAGATTTACAAAGAAAACAAGGACCTATTAATTTACTTTGATTAACATTATAATTCTTAAATTTACCTGTTTTACACTTTACCATTTCTCCAGAAAAAGCAACACTAGAACTAGAAATGTCCTTTTTGGCCAGTTTCAATCTATTCTCCTCCAGTAGCAATTCAGCCTCAATCTTGTCCGGTACAAACTCTGCATCTGGCCACCTGTAAATCGCTTGGACTGTAGACTGGAACTCCTCGGGCAAACTTCTAATCATCTGGTAACCCATATACAAGGGCTGAAGGGTATGTCCTACATCACGCAGACGCTCTGCTGCTTGCTTGACACGACACAAAAAAAGTCCCAAATTTTCTCCAGGAAAATAACGGACACCAAAAAAATCATCTAGCAGTTGTATAACACGAGCTCTTGTGGTAGGTTCAAAATGCTCTTTAAGGATCTTCCAGGCTTCAGCTCCATTCGTTGTATGCGAAATTAATGGCTTAAACTCAGATGACAAGGTCTGGTAAATAATGGTATAACGGTAGCTGAGGATCGTGATGAATATAAAAGGAAAAATTAATAAAGGGTGAATCACCAGCGACTCGCACCGGAGTGATTCAGAAAACCTAAAAATTTAGACTAAACATATATTCAACACTTTCCCCAAACACCATTATAGGCATGATCGTAAGTAGCAGCACATAATGCGATGCCATAAAAGTTAAGCTTAAAATTACGTTAAATTCATAAAGTTAATTCTTAAGTTAAAATATACTTATATAAATTAGGAATTAGAACTTTTTCTATTGCCTCAAACAGAGCTGAAACACATAAATATAAATAAAAGAAAAGATAACTCACCAAGATCAAAGAAACACAGATTTTATTATAATCACATCAATGCACAGATCAAATTATAATAACTGGAGAATGATGACACTTTATCACTATCATATACCAAATATATTTTTATATTTAATTTAATAATATATATCCAATTCTTATTATATCAATAACTATGTAAGATTTCAGTTCATTTTCATTATTAATTTTAATTTCGGTATGATTTATATTATAATCAATAAGAATATTATTATGGTTTTCAATACGATCATTTATGCTGCAGTTCAGTTCTGATGAGATATATATACGTAATTATTAAGGTGACGTCTAGAGAATGAAAGTTTTTCCATCGTTAAGTTCATTTGTAGAGAGTGAAAGTTTTTTTTTGAAGATAAATTCATTAGTATAGTGATTTAGATGTTAATGATGGAGGATACAGCATATGATGGAACTTTATTTGCAGGACATTAATTGAAATGTCACTAGGTCGATTCAAACGTTATCATATTATACGGATGACTGGATTAGATGTTGCTCGCCAAGATCGATGTCAACCCGGAATTTCACTTCTGGATCTGTCTGGCGTGACGATGATCATACTGATAGAGAATCCTCTAGTTGCAAACGTCCTTTCATCTAGAGTAAGCTGTTACTATGAGACTATAAAATTGTAGTTGAAATTATAAGAATCAAGATATGATTTATCTAGTCTCAGTCCAGTCTCCACATTGACCGAATATTTCAAAGACGTTGATGCTCAAAGGAATGCCTTCACTGTCTACCGCTACCCGCTACCGGACCTGAGGTCCAGCAGCCTCAGAAAAAGGGTACTCTACATGCTCGTGTGCTGTGGAGAAGTGAGTTCACACGGCGCTTCCGATAATACTGGAAAACTTACTATTTCAAATCTCCATCCAATCAGATAGCAGCATTTCCCCAACGGTTGCAAACTTAACTGTCGCGCTCGTGACACCACCTGATGGATTTTTTGAAGAAGCTCACCCACGCGGTCAAAGTTAAATATTAACTGTCTACGACACGTCATTGCGAATGTTCTATGAGCTTCTATCTGTCACCTTGAATCGGACTGACAATGACCTTGCCTCTCGTGAGTCACTGACCCAGATACAAATGCGCGGGAACTAGGAAATAAAGCCTGCTTGTTTACCCGAAACATCTAAAAGCTTGTCAATGGCGTCTCATCGCAAATCTCGACGATGATCAAAATAAAATAAACGAAAGTAATTAAAAATCTATAACTGCCAAACTAATGGATGAAAACAAATGAAATTTCAGCAATCTAAATAAAATTAAAATTTCTTTCCACCAGATATGTTTTTGAAAGTAAAATATTTAAATTAAGAAATTTTGAAAAATGATTATTGGACTTAGAAATTTTGAAATGATATATGGAAAAGTTCGTTATTCTGAAAGAATTTGCCTGAATTAAAATAAATGAATTTGAACTTTCTGAAAAGAATAAAATTTAAAATTAACAATTAACCAATTTTTTAATCAATATTATTAAAAAGGAAATATACTATATTTTGGAATAATTTATTTTAGACTGTATATTATTTAAAAGTTAGAAAAAGTAAGTTATAAATATTTCTATTTTAGATAATTTGAAATGAAGTTTAATTAATATTGCAAAGTGAATAAAATGTAAATTAAATTGAATGAATAAATATCCTAAACATATGTAATGGAAAGATTCTGAAATTAATTTATGTTCTCACCAAAAGTAAACAATTTAGAAAGAATGTTAGATTTAAAATGCAAAAATGAAATTTAGCTTAATTTAAATGAATTTAATGAATTTAATTAAATTGATGAATAAATTAAAGTTAAATGTAACAATACTGAATAAATTAAGAGTTAAATTTTTAAATCATAACAAATGGTATAGGACCGGGCTTTTCTTAAATTCACCTCACTCTGTTCTCTCCATGTCAGCTTGTCTGTCACAGGAACTGTTTTTTCCGATGTCTCACCGCTTTCACTCTTGACGTTCTCGATATATTCCCAAGCACCATAATGCATTAGCAGAACTTTTACTTCCATCTTCCACGTCTCCCAGTTTGACGAGGTCAAAAGAGCAACATTCTGAAACTCCATTTTCTATACGGCCTCCGTCAAATAAGTAGGAAAAACACTTTAATACACATGAAAAAAAGCAAAAGTCTCTTTAAAAGCGCACTCCAGGGAAAAAAACATCAGCTGTAAACATCGGCGACACTTAAGCAGAAAAACAACATCGCAGCGACTTCGAGAAACACATCGGCGACGACGTCTTCACTTCCACAAAAACAAACTTTAAACTGCTTTAAAAAATCACAACCGCGCAACTCTGCTACCACTTGTTGGCCGTACCAATAAAAAACTGTTTCATGTGACATGTGGAAGACTTAAAAAGTAACAGCTCCTTTAAAATCATAGTAGTTTATTATGAACATGATGACATACAATAAGACAGCATAACTTCGCTGTTAAATAAACGAACTGAAGAAAAAATAATATGCAGCTACATTTTATATTACAACCAGCATTACAAGCTGGAGGAAGGAAAAGTGAAGGCAAAGCATCCTGGAAAGTCCAGCCTTTTAAACACACCATCGGCGAATGTTTTGCATAAACACGTTGCCATTTAAAGGTACACAAATTCGCATCTGAAACGCCATTGGCTACGAATACTTGCAAGTCGCGAATAGCAGACTACGGTGATTAGTGCGATCCTGACATCACAGGTTACTTACTGTTACTGAGTAACGTATTTTGAACTGCAAGATCGTGAATGAAAACATTAGCGCTGGCCGTTTCAGATACGTGAGTATGTTTATTCAAGAGATGTTGAAAAACTGAAATGCATTAATGTAAAACTAAATACCTTTACTTATAATTTAAAGAAAGCTTGAAATGAAGGATTTATTAAAGATGCATAACAAGAATGCTGAAATTGCGTCAGCTTAACCGGACCCCACTGGGGGAGCTCTGAACGCTCCTCCAGACCCCCTAGTTCATTGGGCTCGCTACACTCGCTGACCCAACTCCCACAGAGCATTTTCAATCAGCTGGAAGTTCATTGCAGAACATCACAAAACATTCTGCTTTAGGGGTTGTCATCTGGTCCTCCATCCGTCCGTCCGCATATAACAGCGCAAAAACTACCCAACCGAATTGTTTGAAATTTAATATATAGAATCGTTGCAAAATTTTGTCAAGTCATTTCAAATTTTATGAAAATTACATCAAAACTTAAAGATATTAATAAAAGCTTTCTCTATTCTATTAAATCCTATCATACGTAATCTATATAATAAACGCGCAAGTCTTGTGACTGAGGAAAAGAAATACGGACTAACCACTTCTTTTTCATAGGTCAAGCGGCCATTTTTATTCAAAATTATTTTTTCAAGTAAAATTGCATTAAACATAAATTTTTAGAAAGATCGTGCAAAAAATTTTTTTGCTTGAGAGATGAGAGTTACATTAAAAAATTTAGAAATTCTGAGATAAATTCAGTGGAAATTATGTTAACAACCGAATATCTCAATGTATTAAAATAAATAAATACAAAAGATTCGTTCATCGTCAGTCATAGAGATATTAAACCATGGAGGTAATCATTCACAAAGCAAGATCTCCATGGTGAATTTTGCAGCATTGTCTAGTGTCGAAAAAAAAAACCATTCACATCTGTAAACGTGGCTTTTGTAATAAGCAAAAAAAGGCATGCTCATTTTGTTCATAACAGACAATATAATTAATTTCACTGAAATGATAACAATGATATTTTTACATTGTAAAACTAGTTATAGTATGAATGCACCTCATTTGTCATGTTTAATGTACAATTTCCAACTTGTTTAAGATACGGCAACACAAAAGAAAAAAATAAAACATTTTCTTTTTAGGAACTGATTTCTCAACATATAATCAAGATTTATTAATATAAAACTATTAATTGATTAAAATGTTTTTTTAAAAAAATATATTACACTCTTTATTTTTTATTCATATTTCCTACTTTTTAGTGTTTAAAATGTTTCGTTGTTCGACTTTCACAACCAGTTGGCCTATTTTGGCTAGCATGGTTTGGCGCATCATTCAATCCATTGTTGTTGTCACTTGTATACAATTGCAATCATAAAGAATGTTTGACAATTTATTTGTGTGTTTACCTGTGGCAGAAATATGTATAATGGAAAAATGTCTTAACTTATTAATAATTGATAATGTTAAAATGTTGTATTGTCATCAGAAACACACTTGTGAATATAATTTTTATAATTTTAGCATATCAAGAAGTGAGTGAAAAATTTATTAAAAATTCTATCTTTATATACAACAAGAATGAAAAATCATGCATTAAGCATAGATTATGAAACACTTCCAAACACATTCAGAAAACTGTAACAAAACTTCATAGAAAGGTGATGTATCTAAACAAAATAGTTGGAAAACATTTAACATATTTGAAAACCCAATTTCAGTAGGTAATAATCGAAAAAATATTCGAATTTTTGTGTGCATCCCTGTATATGATCAATAGATTTGTATATATACTACATAGTATGTTAAAATTTAATTCAATTAGGAAACGCATAACACAGTTGAAAATTTCCATTCGTCAATGAGAGGCAATGTACTCAAGATCTTTTGTGCAGCCCTGTATATGATCTATAGAATTCATACACACAAAGCAATATGGGAAAAAGTTGATTAAATTTAAAATCCTGTGCAACAATGGAAAATGCCCTTCCAGCAATTATTGCTCATAGTCAGTACAGCAACCGATTTATTTTGTGTGTCCCTGTAAATGAATGATGAATGCTATGTGCTCTATAATCTGTAGTATGCATCTTGAAATGCACCTCAGTGACATATTTGAAATTCAATATGTTGGAAATACAGTAATATCATTAAATTACACCACAAACAATTTTTCACATAGGCCGTAATGTAAAAGAATTCTTTTGAGTAGCCCTGTAAATGAACTATAAATGCTACATACTTTATTTTCAATACCGAACATGCCATATTAAACCTCAATAACATATATCAATTGCATTACAATCTGAGTACATTTATGTGAGTTAGAGCACAGACAGATGGCAGCCAGACAGACAAACCGAATTCGTAAACACTTTTCAGCTTTGTTGCCACAGCCCCCTCTAGACAGGCCGGCGCTCTGATTTTAAGGAAGAACGTCACGTGACCTAGTGTAGGCGACCAAATTTCACCGAACGAGTGATCGCCGGTCTGTGTACAGATAATATCAGATTTTATATTCTTCGCATACGTTTAATTAAATTAGAAATGATTGATGTTAGATTATGTTGGTTTTATACAGATTTCAGTTTATTTTAATCTATAAGAAGATGCTAAGATTAAAAGAAAAATTCCTGAAATAGTAAGTAGATATTTACTTGTTATTGTTTATTTGCTAAAGTACATTAGAATATCTTTTTAATTGTGCATGATTTTCGCACGCTTAAAATTCTTTACAACTCTTACTATTGTGAATTTCTTTGTATTTTATGTAGATAAATAATGCTTGTAAGTAAAATATGTTTTAGTAGACTAATTATTTTGGTATTTTAAAAATCAAAACTATTTATAAAGTAAACACGCATAAGTAACATTTTCGTTGAACTACAAAATATTTACTTTTGGTTTAATCGTGTTTATCAAGTTTAAAATTCTATTAGCTAGAACAGCTTTAAATGATACATTATAAATAATTATAGTGTTATATATTCAAGTTTTAACAATACATTCTTTTAATTGATATTTCTTATTGTTTGACTTATCACATACACCATATTAAAAATTTAAACAAGTATGTTTGTCTTGCATTTAGAATTCGTTAGAACTCTACTTTTGTGATATATATATATATATATATTAATTGATATATAAAATTTGTAAAATATGATTTATTAAGCTAATTATTTCTACATTTTAAAATCAAAATTATAAGCACGTACAAAAAATATCATATTCGTTGAAATTTGAAATGTTTTGTTTTGTTTTTATCGTGTTTAATATGTTTTAAATTATAGTTTTAAAAGGTGTAATCACAAATAATTATAATTTATGTGATTAAGTTCTAAGAATGCAGTCTTTCAATTGATATTACTAGTTTTTTCCCCTTTTAAATATCTGAGGTTTTATAATCGACTCTTTAAAGTATGTAATTTATTAATCTGAAAACATTAAAGTTGGCTTAAGTTTGAAAACAAACAAATTTATTTGCTATCACAAATGTATAATTTTGCTCAGAACTCATGCTGTTAGGATAATTAATACTAATTAATTATAATTTCGTGTTTTTGTCAATAATGATAATACATGTTGTTAATATAATATTGTTATTAATAATAATCAGTAGCGTTTCCAGGATTTCTCTTTGGGGAGTGCCGAAAATTTTCTATTCGGAGGAGAAAGAATGCAAAACAAAAGTGATGAACAGGACTTTACAAATTTGATAAAATCTGGCAGCTAGCAAAAAATTCTAGTTGACAGTGAAAAATATCCCCCCCCCTTTCCCTATTACTGGGTCATGTGCTGACATTATGCAATTGGAATCAGCAGCCGGCTGGGAGGAAAAAGGTTTATTTTGATCCAACAATCTATGATAAGAATTTGAGGATAAATAATTGTCAATCGCCAAACATGTTTACACATGGACTCCTGTTCTGATTGAAAATAACTTTAGCATTTCTTGGAAATTATTTAGCTTAATGTAACACAAAATTCAAATTTTAAATATTTAATTCAAATAATTTAGAAAATGAAAAATTTGAAGCAAAATATTCAACAAATATATTACAAACATATAAATAAGTAATGCATTTTCTGGTTAAAATTTTACTATGATTTGCTGCAGACAAAAACCATCAGTGAGAGAATGCTTGTTCAAAGCAAAATTGAGACATCATTGGTAAAAACGAAAACTGCATAACTCTTTTTTAAATTACTGGTAATTTTAAAAGACAACTTCATGGAAGGTAAAAAAGCAGTCACCGAAAATTGCCTTGGCATGAAAATAATTTGTTTCTCATTTTAAAAAAAGTCACTATATTCTTTTCTGCGAAAATAGTAGCAAATAGTTACTTATCTATGATAACCCTGCTAAAAAAAATTGCACGATTTAATAGCATGGATAATTTAATTTTTAATCTTCAAGAATTGTGGGGAAATTAGATAATTTGAGCAATAGCATTAATATAACTGTAAAAGGTAAAACATGTATTCATATTAATGTGCAAATACATTAAAGTGGGTGTAAACAACATAACAATATGAAATAATATTTTTTTAAATAATATTTTTTATAGAAATACATTAAATTTTTCCACTTACAGCACAAAATACATCACAAGAATGTGGGTTGCTACAATACTCCTCACCAACACTTTTTCTATCAGAAGATGAAGATGATAACCCTTTTGATGAAATGGTGAAACATTCTAAAATCTTATTTCTGTAAAATATAAAACTGATGATCAGTAAAATGAATATCACATAAATGTGTGATCAAAAATAATCTGAAAAATATATGCAAATCTAATAATTTTATAAGCTTATAAGTTTTATACACTGAGTGGTCAAAATATTATAACTACTCCTCACTGAAACTTCTACTCATCCATACAGCATGTACACTGATGTAATAAACTTGATTTTCTGATAAAAAGTTTGCTCTTGGTCAGAAACAAGGTTGGCCTACCTTTTGGCTTAAGCTCAACTAGCCCCACAAATTGGTCAGAAGCAAATGTGAACTTTGCGTTTTACCTATTCATAAGGAAAAAAGAGATTTGAGTCACTTTGAATGAGACATGATTGTGGGCGGCAGAAGGACCGATTCCAGTATATCAGAAATCGTTAACTTTCTTGGCTTTTCTCATACAAGAATGTCTCTCATCTTCAAAGAATTGCATCTAATGTGGGAGAGACTGCTAGCAATTTTGTAATTTTCTCTTTGTCTCATAAGAGAATCGGTTTTATGCGGAATCATTAACAGAAGAAAAAATAAAGAAAGAAAGAAAAGAAAATGTTAGAAAGGTGAGGTTTATTTGAAAGAATTTCTTAAAGCTGGGATACTCTTTGTATAAAATACTCAGTATTGTATAAAACTCTTTTCTTGAAATAAGTTGCAATGAAAGTATACAATCAGTAATATATATATATCAGACTCAGGGTTCATACAGACTTATGAAGAAAAAATCCAAGGCGTCTAAAAAAATTCTAAGGAGTACAAGAATTTTAAAGAACTTACCACATTTTTTCATGCATGCCATGCCGACATCCGCCCTAATTTTTAATACCTTGTTTAGAGAGAAAGCAGATTTTTTTCTATTAAAATAGAGTAAAAATTGCACACTAGTCACAATATATTGCTTTCTGGTTTCATAAAGTTGGATACAAAATTGCTAGCAAACTATTTAATATGCAGACCAATAGTCATATATACTGAGGCCAGTCAAATTCTAAATATTCATCATGTATCACATGTACCTAGATTTTAAAAGTAAATTTTGAAAGGAAAAAATCATGCAGCATATACAAAAAAATACGATAACTTTACTATTTATTATTTTGGAAAAGCAGTAATCACTTGAACTTTACATTTGTAAACATGAGAAGATTTTTATTTTGTTTCCTTTAAAGAGAAATCTCTTTCATGCCATACATGATTATGAAAGTACATTATACAAGTACTATTATTCATCGTGCAAAATATAAATTTCCATGTATACTTCAATTAAATTATTGTTCAATGCTAAATTATACTTTGTAGCAATTTTTGTGGAGTTTTAAGGAGTATTTTGTTTATTTAAGGAGTTCAAAGTACTCCTTGGAAACTTTTTCATTTCCAAGGAGTTTTCAAGTAGTTTAAGGAGTCTGTAAAAACTCTGCGAGACTAGATAGAATTTCCAGGTGGATTTCACAAAAAGAATTCAATAGTAGAGAAGTATCACACATGTTAGAGAAGTATCACACATGTTACTAAAAATTTGCATGTGAGTTTTCCAAGGACTCCGAGATTCAAGAGGCTTTCTTACGCAGTTTGTTAAAATTCACAGGTAAATTTTAATATCAAAAGAGGCCAGCATCACATAATAACAAAGAGTTTAGGTGCAGTCTTTCGGCGAAAACCCTAGATAGGATGGAGAAAGTCACGTTCCGCAGTAAAAGTTATGAGTAGGTAAAGATACAAAAACAAATAAACAAACAAACAAAAAAAAATGAAATACTAGTTTTGGGAAAGATCAAGGATTTTTTTCTCACATATGTACAGAAATTTCCACATACAAAAACGTTAAATAGTTGTAATAAGTGTAACTTATTACAATATAAATAAATGTATATTGTTGAGTTTTCCTATGATTGTAACTTTATTGTGAGATGTTAGCGAATGTTATGGATCAGGGGAATAAAAATGCAGCGATTGGATTTCAGAAAAATGGGAGATGAAAAGAGGATAGAGAGTGTTGAAGAAAAAAAAGAGTACTCGAGAGATTTAGGCAGTTATATCAGTTATCAGAGTAATCATTTAGTAATTGGTTAGTTATCAGAGTTATGAGTTAGAAGAATTATCAGAGTTTCTTTTTAGAAAGTTCTTAGTTTTTAGTTTAGATTTTTAGCGAAGTTTCTAGTTTGTGGATGGAAGTTCTTGGCAGTTTTATCTCTTAGAAAAAAGTTTTTACTTCTCAGCAGTTTTAGAATGTTTTTAGATAATAGTTTGGAACGAGCAAAATTTAGTTAAAGCTTTCAGGACTTTATATTGGTGTTTCGCCAGTGAAAGAAAGTACATGATGAACATCTGAACCGTACAGCCATCATCTGCTTTTGTATAGGTGAGCGAATTTTTATCTTTCCTCTTCTATTCAGCTCAATTTATTAATTAAATATAATCTGTGTAAATTAAAAAATTCAAGTGACGTAAATGTTATCAGGGTTAGAAAACTACAGTAATTATTGGACTAAAAGGCTTTTATATTGGGCTTAGTATCATATGTTGATTCACCTAGTTATGATTATTAAATTGTGTACATTAAATTAAATATATTTAATTTAAATATTAATAAACTTGTATTTAATTCCTAAAAATTGTCTTTATTCTGAAGTCAGTAATTTGTTGTTGTTTATTTTATTTGAATTCATTAAAGAATCATTGGCAAATTTAAAAACAAATAATTTTATGGGAATAATATGCGTTTGTTTCAAAGAATTATGGAGTGTAATGATGTTATTATACTATCTCACGACAATATGAACAAAATAACTAACATGGGAATTCCAACACTAAATAAAAAAATTTCTAGCAAAAAGTGGAATTGTGGATAAAAATTGTTTGTGATCAATCAGGTGTTTGTTTGTAGCAACAGACGAGTTTAACACAACAAATTGTAGCACAATACAAGTCAGAATCATTGCAAAGCATATCTGTATGCTCTACTAGATGGATCTTAAAACTAATCTTAAGAATATTATGTTTCAGTGAGGAGTAATTATAATAATTTGGCCAATAAGTGTATAAGAACAAAATATGAACTGTAGAATATTATGTCAAGTTACTCTTATAACAATAAAAATTCATTACAGATTACCATTTATTTTTAAATTACAAATTAAAAACTTGAAATTAATATTTATATTTTAAATTACCATCATTTGTGATTTTTCTCTTTAAATCATTGATATTAGGCGATGGAGTACTGTACACGCTGCCTCTAACATACCCCCAGAGTAAAAAAAAAAAAAAAACATAGTGTGATATCTGGTGATCTAACTGGCCAATCTATTGTTCTGGGAATTCTTATTTTTGCTTACAAATTAACAAGTCTTCGTTTGCTTAACACTTTGTTTACAAATAAAACTTTATGTGTTGCTCTTACATGTGCAAGCAACATAACTTGGCTATCTTATTTCTTTCATATTTTATAGTGTGTCAAAAATGAATGATAATTCTCATTCACCCTGTATATTCACCAGAGATAAAATCTCAAATGCCATAGGTAGTCTCAAAATTATTAGTACAAATGCTTAAGGGCAGTGAATAATACATGTCAAAACAAACACTTTTTCTAGAGGAAATTAGGATTACATATTTCCTTATTCAGACAACAATATAGGGTGTCATATACACATGGGTACCAACAGAACAAAATCCAGGGAAGGGCTAGATTTTCAAACAGATGCGTCTGTTGTCTGCAGCCTTGGCTGTATTTTGTAAAAATAGAGAATATAAATATATAATAAGCTAAACTAATAATTTTTTGTCAGAACCTGAAGTGCAGCACAAATTTTAAACATATCAACATAAAACAAGTGGGTGAGTATGATCGAAGATTGCACAAAGGGTTTCGTTTAATATTCCTTTCAAAATACTTTACCCTTTCTTTAATAAATCCAAATAAATTTCATTTTCAAAAAAAAAAAAAAAAAAAAAAAAAAAAGTCATGTTTTTTTATAAAGTAAAAATTTACTGGTCTATTTTTCTCGTTTTTTCGAATATCTGAACCAACCCGATAGTGGGCAAAGCCCACTATTATACTCTGTCATACTAATATCTGTCATGTGGACTAAATGCGATATTAAAAAAAAATCAATTTCAAAATTAAACATGTTGTATAAAGACCTTCAAAATGTTAAAATATGCCAATATTTCCATAATCGGGTTTTTATCATGATTAAATACGTTCCTCAAACTCATATGACATTATAATCACTTGCTAATGTCATATCTACTTGCTTTCTCTATTACTCATATTGATACTCTCTTTGTATTATTCTCAAATATTTACAAAAGTCTCTTAAACTTCCAATATGACGTCAGAATTTTCTTTTTAATTCTCTAATGACATCATATTAATCTGCTTTCTGTACTTACACATACTCATACTCCTTGTATTATTGAGAAATGTTTGAAAATTTCAGTTTTATTACCAATATGACGTCATATTAATCTTTTTTTCAATTGGTGAAACTTTTTATTTCATTTTCATTTTTCACGTGGAAATTTTTCAATAGAAAATTAATTATTGTAGAAAGAATTTTACTGTGGATTTTTAACTGTTGGCAACTGCTATAACGAAAAATGTTTAAATTAGGAAAGGGATGTTAGATTTTTGGTTTTTTATCTCTCTATATTAAAATAATACGATTTTTTCAAAATTTTATGATTTTCAGCGTGACAGTAGATATTCAGCTGTAAGTACACAAAGTTTCAAGTCTGTAATTTATACAGTTTCTGAGAACTGGCTCTGTGACGGACAGACAGAGAAGCGGGACAAATAGGGTTTCATAAGATGAACAAAACCCTAAAGAAATACAGAAATTTAACAATTAAAAGAAATTTAAAATCTAAAAAGAAGCTAGTACCAACATTGTTCAAAATTGATAATATGAACAGGAAATAGACAAAATGCTTGACTTTAGTCAGGAAAAGAGTCAGTGTGCTCTTTTCCACCATCAGCCTCCGGTTTAATACAATTTTTAAGCATAAAAAGAAATGTAACAAATAAGAAACTTTAAAAATCCAAAAAAGTTAGCTTGACAAGCCAGCGTTTTTAATAACGGAAAATTAAAGGTTTCTTTTCCTGAGCACACATTTTAAGATAATTTTTAAACATACGAACATAAAAGAAAAACAAAACTAAAAATTGTCTTTTAGGGGAAGAGAGGGAGAGGAGCAGAGGTTCAGAGAATCTTATAAAAACAATGAGTGATAAGTGCATATCTAATCAAGATTTTTAATAAGACTTAGGTCACCTATATTCACTGTGATGCATATTCAATAATTCACTAACAATTTTTATACAAATTGTATCATTTATTTATATTTTCTTTATACCTTTTAGTGTCCTCAACTTACCAAAAATTACTTTGCAGATAAAAGAATGTTGCATAAACAATCAGTAAATTAGAAAACAAATCCAAAAAGAATGAGCAATTAATAAAGAAATTTTTATTATTTTGTTATTAGAGATATTTTAACATACAAACATTGCAAGTAACAGTTATTATAAAAACAGATCTCAGATAATAATAGAAAATACAATTTCATATCTTCTGAAAAAGAAATTAAAATTCATTACTCACATAATTATTTCATTTTTCCAGTCGAAACTGTAACTACTGGAAATGACTGATGGCTGAAACTTCCTATTTAACTTTGTGAGCAACATTTCCAGCCAAATTACATCAAATATACTTAAAGAATAGTGGGAAAGATTAAGAGACATTGGGTTGGTCACACTTCTCTCCTAGGAATGAAACTTTAATACATAAAATATATTTTCATTTAAAATTATTATTATTATTAGCATAAATATTCTTTAAATCACAATACTCAATTTTGAAAGAGATAAGAGCCTATGGCCCAATGAGCTTTCATGTGCACACTGAAACAATCATTGACCCGAAATTTTTAAATCTAGATAGGGGCAAAAACAATTCAATACATTAGCAAACCTATTTAAGTTGAACCTATCTACTTGATTGGGATAAATAGTCTGACAGCGATAACTTGACTGATGAGTAAAGCAAATTTAGATGAATTTATTCATTAACTAGCTGACTCACCTGTTCTTTCCTAGGTCTGTGATAATATAATAACTTCAAACCTAAATTTGTACGATTTTATATCTTTAACCCAATTTTCATAAATTTATATTTTTTACTGAAAAATTCACAAAAAAATATTGATATTTAGTGGTAAAAGCATTTGTAAGAAGACATTTTCCTGTTTTTTCACATAAATCTGTTTCATAGTTTTAAAAAAAAAGTAGTTCTTGTTGTCCAAACTCTTTGAAATTTTTATTGGTTATAAATATAATGGTTCTGCAGCCAGTGTAAAAATTTTGTGAAGAAATATTGATAACTAGTTGTAAATAAAGTATATGTTTTCTTCTTGTACATTTTTTTTTCATTGGGTTCTCTAATATAACACATATAAAAAAAAAAAAAAAAAAAAAAAAAATTCTTATCATCCAAATTTTCATTGAATATAGATGGAACTGTATCCAAGCTCTCTGAAAAACTATGCATACTTAGTAGTGAACTTGACTCAAAGCCATGCTAAAACAACCTGTATTTTAGCATTTTTATCAAAGGTTTATTACAATTTTTTTTTTTTTTAATACTTCTACTTGTCCGAAAGTTTAAAAATTTTTATAGGTGATGTAAATAGAGTCTGTCGTTTGCTCTAAGAAGATTGTGTCAAAATAGCAACATTTAGTTACTTTTAGCCAGGTAGAAAAGAGGTCGTCTTCAGGTGGTACAAAGTGACCTGCAGTCACAAATTTTTTTGAAAGGTTTAAAATTCATATTTTTCAAAACCAACTGCACCATCAAAGAGAAGGTTGTCTCAGTTTTAAATAGGTATTTTTTGTGAATCAGTACCTTTAAAATTGAGCCTTAGGGGAACATTGCCAAAAGAGAGAAAAAGTCAACTGCGAAAATGACCCTTTTTAAAAAAAATTTCAAAGGGTTAACAACAATATTTTTTTTTAACTGACTGCGGCGTTTAAAGACGTAAAGGTACAAAATTTAAGAATATATCTTCCCTTTTTAGGTGCGTTCGTAATTATATAAATACATAGCACCTATAGTCGTCGTTTGGTCCGTCCGTCTGTCTGTCTGTCCGCATATAACAACGCAAAAACTACCCAACCAAATGGTCTGCAATTTAAAATATATTATCTTTGCAGAATTTTGTCGAGACATTTCAAATTTTATTAAAATCGAATCAAAACTTTAGGAGATATTAATAAAAATATTTATTAAGAAATTTGAATTTTTTTTTTTTAATCGGTGCTTTTTTGTTATAGGAGCTTCCGAAGTTTAATCGTCAAGCGACCGAGATACTTATTTTATGAGAGAAATTAATCTGCAGACGATATAATTCATTTCACAGAATTAAAAATCATCAAGATCTGAATATTTATATAACTAGCTGATACATATATATCTGAATATTTATATAACTAGTTAAGATATTTGTATGAACAGTGTCATAAAATATATACTTAACTAGCTGTTTAACCCGTTCTATGCACGGGATATCATGAATTTAATTCTAAAACGTGCGTACGAACGCACCTCGTTTGTAACGTTTGACGTACAATTTCCAACTTGTTTTCATATCCGAACAGTTCAATCAATAAACGTTAAGATATGTTAATGTTAGGATATATATCCTTACAGCAAGTCCCACAAATGTTCTTATCACATTATGTCAACCATTATGATTCATTTCTTTTTCTTAAAATTAAAGTTTATATCCAAGTTCAAAATATAAAATTTACTTTTCAAGTTTCAATATTTTTTTAGTTTAATTACAAGTGGAAATATCAACAATATCTTTATTTTACTTATTTACAGTTTCAGTTGTTTAAATCTCCATTAGATCTCCAAGCACGTTGTTTTTTTGGCTTTTGGTTAGGGATTGACTGAATACCGAATAGTCGATTCAGTATTCGGTGATTTGGCACGTAAACCGAATATTCGGTTTTGGCCGAATACTTGAAAAATAATAGGTAAAGTATTACTAGTTATAAAAATACATGATGACCAATGCTCATTTAATGTTATTTTAATATACTTCAGTTATAAGTGATAATTTATAAAAGCGATACATTATTATTTGTAATCGAAATTTAATATGGGCAAATTATAGTTTAAAAATAACAATTTTTCGGCATCTTTTCTGTTCATAAATCTGTCCAGCTTCAGAAAATAAACGTTCACAGTAAACATGGCTGGCAGATGCAGATAAGTATTTTCTAACTAACTTTGATAGTGTTGGATACTTATGGGTTTTTTTCCACCAAACTAACTGATTGTCTTTTCTTGATCATTCATAATTGATTAACAATTTTAATTTGTCATTTCTTTTGCGATTTATGTTTAATTATGGCCTCAAAAAAGAAATATGCTTCGTTTGATCAAATAATCCTTGTCCTTGTAACAATAGTCTGTAAAATTTAATATTTTCATAATTTATTTTGGGTACTGACTAGTGATAAAATAATAAGAAATAAGTGATGGATTAATGAAATTGTCAGTGGAAAGAAGTCATTAACTTTTTTATGTAAATAGATTTAAGAATAAAAATATAACTGAATTAAATTAAATTTTATTAAAAAAGGTAATATATGCAAAAATATTTATTAAAAAAATTTAAGTATTCAGTTGCCGAATACCAAATATGCGGTGTACACTTTGACCGAATATTCCGTATTCGGCAAAATTCCTGATTCAATCAATCACTACTTTTGGTATTATGTTTTTAAATCATGCAAAACATTACCACATTTACTTCTCTCTGGCTTTCCATTCCAATACGAAGTCATCTGTTAATCTGGCGAGAGTTACAGCAACTAACAACAGATAGTGTTGCTTGTCTGTTATCGCCTGTGTTTCCTCTTATAATAAATGTGTCACATGCACTTGGTCCCGGATCATTCTGGATGCCAGTGACGTTTTGAGCTTTGCGATGGAGAGTGCATAGTAGGTGTAAGTTTTGTGATTGGCGTGGGATATTTATATTGCAAGACATTAGATGTTCCTCAGCTTCATTCGTTTTCTTAGTTATGTAGGCTGGCTGAGCATGAAATGTCGAAGCATTATCGAAAGCTTTGATCTCTGTGATATAAGAAAGGTTAAAGTATTTTTCCCATATTCTTTAATGAGTCTGTGATGCATTCAACCTTGCTTATTGTTCCAGTGGTGTTTTTCATGTAATCATAAGAATGATGTTAAGAATGTGTCTAATGGAGACTGCTTCACTACTGGTGAGATGTTTTTAGTGGAGATTGAAAGGAAATAAAGTTTTCTAGACTTCATATTTATAAAGATTTTAGCAGTAACACGTTCATTTTTCCTGTTTTCATTAGTGATACAGTTTATATTTTGGCATTTATTTATGTCTTTTCATTTAAATCATGTTTTAATATTCCAGCGTATATTTTTACTTTTAAGGTCATACATTTCATGGTGTTAGAAGTTACCGGACTTCGTTTTTTGAGGTTTAAATGAAGCTCCTGTATGTAAGATGTGATATGAATCATGGTGGCTAGTTTGGGACTTCGTTTTCTGGATGTCCATGCGGGATTTTTGGAATAGTTCACCGTGATTCATAACATCTCGAATTTACATGGCACTTGCTTTGATATTGACGGTATTCAATTTGCCGCATATCTGTGTTGAATATCGAAGGTTGACTACTGTTGAGTATTATTGAATATCAAAAGTTTTATGAGGCAAGGTATTAATTAGAGCTGAGTTTGGTATATTTTCGAAATGAATTTACTTTTGGAAAAGTGGTGTAAAGATCAGTTAGCCAAATTCTTTCTGGGATCATTTCTCTTGACAAAATCCAGTAAATAGTTTTTTTTTTTCTCTCTGTTTTTGCTTTATATCACTAAGTTTAGAGATTGAAAACTGCATGTGCAACAGTCTTGTTTGTTTCAAATGCTTGTATAAAAAGGAATAACAGTTTCAATCATGTTCACCTCACTAATATATATTTTCTAAAATCAAATACACCAAGAATGTGAATGGACAGAATATATTTTAAAAATGGCTTATTAATATTGGCCTCTTTACAATACATTAAAACAGACACTGCAATTATAAACTTGACCTGGGTAATTTAGAAAAAAAAAATTGCTCACAACTTTAAAATGACAATATTATTAAAATAAGCACTTAAGAAAATTCAGTTTTTCTTTCTTTTTATAATATTGCATTGCAGATATAGTTAATCTTCCAATTATTAATAAAAAGACTATGCATGAATTACCAATCAAATATATAAGACCCATACTTAAATGTATAAGAATACTAAAATAGAAAAGAACTATTAATATACAATGAGTATATTAATTAATAATACAACATCCCTATGCAAAATAGAAAGAAAATATTATATTCATGGGTGCAAGAAGTCCATCCAAGAAAAGAATGAAAACTTTTCCGAGTATTAGTGTATAACCAAACGGAAATCGGCTATAAGCTTTCTATGTCTTGCATTATGGCTAAAAATTGATCTTTTACATTAAACAGAAAGTGATTAAAAGTTTGTGCTAGTATAATTGCTATTATTTTAGTAATAAAAAGTAGAATTTAGTATCAGTCAAGAACAGGGCTTTACAAATTTGATACAATCTGATAGCTACCAAGAAATTCTAGTTGCCAGTAAAAAATATGCCTCATCTCCCCCCTTCTCCTCGCCTTGTCCTCCGTCATGGATTTTCAAAAAACACAAAAATGTTATTTATAAATTAACTGAGAAAAAAATGATAACAAGCATAGTTTAGAATTAATAATTACATAGTTTAGAATAGTACATAAAGATAACTTTAAAAAATAACAAACTAAAGTTTTCTAATGAAACTTATGCTGATTGCCAAATGCTTTCTATTCTTTGGTCACATTTTGTACAAAAAAAAAAAAAAAAAAAAAACCTGCCTGATTACATAACACGGCCGCCAGATAAAGATAACTTGGCCACCAGTGTTGACCTGGCGATCGTATTTGTCAAGGCTTTAAAAAGAATCTATCCAGGGCTGAAATCAGTCCTGAGACTGAAGGTCTTACACCCATGATTATATTGTAATGATAAAACATTTATTTTTATTATCTTCAATTACTATATATTTGATGTTCAAATGGAGAAATGTTACATTTGAGTCCAATGGAGCAATGTTGGTAGTCACAACATTGCATAGCAGACAGTTAAATATGGTAGGGGAGGAAGTTAAGTATGGTGGTTTTAAATTTTTAAAAATACATAAACAACTAATTTAAAAGATACTCACTTCAGTATCTAAAGCCCTCACTGAAGATAACCCACAGCAAACAAGAATTCTTCTATCCTTTAAAATAAATAAATAGTAAGTCAACAAGAATCTACATTTGAATATTTCAGATGTATAATTATTTTAAGATCAATAATATTCAACCTGAGCTTTATAGACTCTTAAATACACACAAAAACTAGTATCAGCAGGACATAAAAGCTTAAAAAGTGCTAATATGATAATAGTGTGAATAATCCATATTATAAAGTAAAAACATATCTATAAGTAATGGTGATGTCAAATTGAAGGTGGCAATGACCTGACCAATAACTTTTGCATTTAATGCAGTTATTGTAACTTCTAAACAAACAATTTCAATTTTTGCACCATCAAATAGAAAAAAAAAATACTTCCATATGCAATTTGTTTGAAAACTGTATCTCAGTTTACTGTTTTTTATGGTTTTTAAAATATTTTTAAATATGTGTGCATACCTATTACAGAAGATTACCCAGTTTGTTCTTAAAACAATGTAAATAATTCAGCATTTGTTCATTTCTGTGTAATATTCCAAAACTAAATTGTAAAACAAAATTAACACTTCACAAATAAATAAATATATAAATAAATAATAATAATGTGAATTTAACATATATGTAATCAAACTCTACACTTAAACAGTGAAATAATCAGAATCACAAAGATTGCTATAAATAATGAAATGGTTTGCAATTGGCTGCTGGCATGCAGCTAATATGAAGGTACCAAAAATGATTTTTGTATAGTTGGTGTACAATATAAAAAAATATATCAAATATAAAAATCTTTTTTATTTAAAAAGTTTAAATTTAAATTGATTTTAAATTAGTTTTAATTTAAAAGCAATTTTTATCCATGTTCTGTACAGCAGCAATATGATAAGGATCTTTAACCCAGGTAGCTTGGGTTGTATTATCTGGTTGGTTTTGAAAATTTAATTAAATTTGGTACTTGTCCATTATCCCATCGACCACTTTACATTTTTAAAAAAAACTATCGCCAAACTGTAACACCAATAAACAAATGAAAGATTGTTTCCATTGTAATCTAAAAAAAAAAGAAGACTTTCGGAAAAGCCTCACTTACTAAAGTGTCAACTGTCAGTAGCTTTAAGCAATAAAATTTACAATATATGAATGCAAACAGAAAACAAATTATCTTGGATATTTATTTATTTACATTATTTTTCTTAATTATCACTCTCGGCTGGTGAATAAATGTTTGTGACATCCGTTAAAACTGATCTATTGAATGTAATTATGTATTGCAATATTGTTTTAATGCTTTTTCTCTTTTAATATTAAGACGTCGCCGTTTAATGATGTGATTGTTATTTTAATTAACAAAATAAATAATAAATCAGCAAACATAATTAAAAATACATATAAACGTCAATTTAAAAATCACCAAATCACATAAAAAACAAGAGTAAGACACCTGACATAAAGTGAATGTGACGCCACGATAGTGCATTTTTGCCATTAAATCCTATAGTTTGGCGGTAGTTTTTTTATGGAAAGTGGTTGACAGGATAATGGAGTAGTACCTTAAATTTTTCAGAATAATTACAAAATTTACATCTTGTAGTACACAATGTACATGAAAATTTATTTCAGAAATAGGGTGAAAAAAAATTGTCCATTAATTTTGATTGTCTATATCATATAGTTATTGTCTATATCATTTATATGTAAGATAAATGATGTTATCATAGAGTAAGGGTCTTGAAACTTTCACACCCGAGGATCACATTAATAAATTTATAACGTTCTGCAGGCCAAAATTTGCTAATGTAAATGAATGCAGTTATTAGCAATAGTTACGATCATTTTAGCATGTTTAAACACGTTGCTGCATCCTAAAGTCTCTTACTAACGTGAGGGAATGCAGCTACTTAACTCTCTATTTTTAATATTTTACTATGAGTGCAGCTTTGCAACACTTTTATTTTTATATATTTTGTACATTTGATGTATTTTATAATATATGTAAAGAAGAAAATGTTGCACGATTGCGCTCATATCAATAATTGGGGTAAAATTAGGAGAAATTGCGTATTTTTCATCAAAAACTGCGAATAATATGAACTTTGAGCTTGTATAAGTCATATAAATCTGAACAAATGCAAAAACTATTGTTGAAATCATACAGGATAAACCTTCTAATATTAAAAAGTGAAACAATTAAGTCAGTATAACAAAATCAAATTTTAGTCTTATTTCATGGGCCAAAAACACTGCTTATGAACCCTGATCCTTTCAGTTAACAATCAAGGTAATGAACCTAGGTTACAAGACCAGAAGCAGCTTGTGATGCGGAATTGCAGAATTCTCATTTCTTCTTGATTCATAAGAAACATTTTGCTATTCATATTTGCATGTAATATTAAAACTTATCATCAGAAACATTAAATGATTATCTCATTCAGTAATACACACTTGCCAACTTTCAATTTCAACTAAACTTCAGTAAAATGTGAGTTTCAGATTAAAGACATTTCTAACCTGAAAATTTATTTGATGTAACAATATATATTTAATTTCATGTTTTTACATGGAAGCTGTTTGACCTCATTTCTTTAAAAAATTTCTGGTTTGAAACATGTTTAACCTGGGTCAAATTAACCCACATTTTATGGAAGAATAATGCAAAGTTGGCAAGTATGGTAATAGCAGTAATAGTCATGTGTAAAAATAATTGAATTCATCTGCTGGGTAGGACTAAAGAGCAACACTGTGTTTACTAGAGTACACTATTGATACATGAGAAAGCATACAAATGTCATATCATAAAGTGGTATTGTCCAGCTCACAAAATTACTTCAAAAACATTAATGTTAATATGGAAGAAAATTGTGCATACCTAGTGGCTTTTCTCCTGCTTTCTTAGTTATTTTTTATAATTTTTTATGAAGGAATTTGCTTTAATAAGGAACTTTGAAAGTCTTTTTCAACTTCATAGAAAACTTTTGTTTTCTAATATTAAAAATGATACAGTAGGCCATCCATTGCCCACAGGTCATGGGTTGAAGACACCCTATCATAGAGTAATTATCTGGGAGCACGGCAGTGCATCCGCCAAGTTCGCACAGGCCGTAAGCTACCTTTTCCCGACCATTTCGACCTACTTTTCACCCTCTCATAACTGTGTTTTGGGAAGAGCTAGAGAGTTTTCCTTTTTAACACACATTAATATAATCAAACTGAACTAGGTTCCAAAATTTCTTATTTCTGTATTTAATATTTTTCAAAATATGAGATTCCGAAAAAGGGCTTTTTTGTAACTGACTCACAGGGGATCATCAACTAACTGAAGTTGGTGATCATCAAATAACTGAAGTTGGTGATCATCAAATATCTAAGGTACTTCTAACAGTCGTAGAATCATAAAATTTGACAAGTAAGTAGGTTTTGTCACACAATTAACCAGAAAAGTCTGAAAACATAGAATTTCTGCCTTTAAACCCTTCAAATAGGGGGTGCTGTTTTGGCTATATACAGTTCGTAACACATTCACTTGGCAAATTAAATTAATTGCATTGTTGCAACCATTTGTGTTTTTTATTGTACAATAAACATTTAAGTAATAATAGTTGCATAGACAATCATTTCCAAGTTCGCACAGGCCGTAAGCTACCTTTTCCCTGACCATTTCGACCTACTTTTCACCCTCTCATAACTGCATTTTGGGGAGAGCTAGAGAGTTTTCCTTTTTAACACACATTAATATAATCAAACTGAACTAGGTTCCAAAATTTCTTATTTCTGTATTTAATATTTTTCAAAATATGAGATTCCGAAAAAGGGCTTTTTTGTAACTGACTCACAGGGGATCATCAACTAACTGAAGTTGGTGATCATCAAATATCTAAGGTACTTCTAACAGTCGTAGAATCATAAAATTTGACAAGTAAGTAGGTTTTGTCACACAATTAACCAGAAAAGTCTGAAAACATAGAATTTCTGCCTTTAAACCCTTCAAATAGGGGGTGCTGTTTTGGCTATATACAGTTCGTAACACATTCACTTGGCAAATTAAATTAATTGCATTGTTGCAACCATTTGTGTTTTTTATTGTACAATAAACATTTAAGTAATAATAGTTGCATAGACAATCATTTCCACGCTCACATTTGACGCCAGAGTTGGTCGCCAAAGCCTGATTACTGAAAATTAGCCTGAGTTTGAAGGTGTTACATGGTTTCAAGCAGAATGAATTTTTTATATTCTTTTCTGAAAATGTTGGGAAGGCAAATCTTTTAGTTTATCTGTCCTTTTTTCTATTTTTTACTTTCTTAAAATAAATTTTATTATAAATGTCGGTATTCTAATCGCAATAGAACTCAGTCAATCTGGCAAAATTCCAGTGGGTTGTTAGTTCTCTAAGTGCATTTTAATGATGTTAATAAACTTTATATATATATATATATATATACACTGGATTTTATTTGAAATATATATATGCATATGCATCACATATATAATACATATGCACCATTATGACGTCCACATAAACAGGGTATTTTTGTCGCCAAATTTGGCGATATTTCGTTAAATGTCGCAAAGCTTGGAGAGAATTTGACGCTAGAAGCTATTTTTCATTGCGAATTTTTAGGGCGAGTAATCATCTATTAATATTATGCAGTTAATTAAATGGCATAACGCACGAATGTTAATAAAGTTTCAATCTTTCGTCACTACACAAGACCTCAGCTCTTGCTATTATATTGTAGTTATTATACTTATTCTTACTATATTGTTAGTCTTCACTCTCTTAAAAGTTTATTATAGAAAGAGAATTTTCAGAATTAAAGCATCGAAACTGCCAATTCTAGATTATTATAATTTTATAACATATATCCAGTTTATCAATATGTACGTTAGAATGAATCTTCTATAATGGGGTTCCTCGCATTTTAGCTTCAGGTTTTCGAGTAAATTTAGCTAAAATCTTAAAACCAAGACATATTGACATATTATCTAAGACGATTAGATGAGAATAATGGTAGATTTTCTAATGAAAGTGTAGTGAAAAAAAAAAAGAAAAAAAAAGAAAAGATAGGAAAGATGGAATTAATGCATTTTCTGACATAGAAATTATAGATAGAATTTTGAATATTAAAACGTAATTTTAAATTTTGCGATTTCCTAAAATAGATGAACAATAATTTAGCCAATGATCGAAAGTGGGAATAATAAACAATAAAAACAATGCGTTGTGAAAAGAAGATAAAAATTTGGAATATTATAAAAATAAATTAACAAATTCTTCATAGTAAAATGTAACACTTCTCACCTGAACTGAAAGATCTGCATCACTGAAAACATAGATAAATACGATGTTTATAGTGCCACTAGAGATTAGGTGTTACTTTAAAATCTTCATATTATTAAATAATATTTATTCATGAGGCATTAAATTATTTTTAAGATTATCAAGTTAGCTTTTAATTTTAAAGGCACTCTGTAAAATATACGTTATAAATATCAGATTGATAATAAATTATAAAACACCAAAGAAAGAGACATAGGTTGAACAACACTTATTTATTCATATATAAATAAAAGTTAAAAGGGAACTATATATATATATATTCATTTTTTTAGGTGTGCGCACAACCTTACAACATATTAGATTATTTATTGCAATATCAGTATAGATGCTGAAATTTAAATATAAATACAACAAATTATATTTATCAGCTTGAAGTATAAAACTATTAAATTTTATATATTTCTGTGAATGACGTTACTTTATGAGTATTTATACAGATTAATGAGTAGTGAAAAAAGTCTCTCAAAGAGTAAAACTATTTTTGGTTGCATTCTGCATCTCATCACTATATCATCTGAAGTTACTACAGTTCTTTTCTCGAACTGATGAATCTGTACTGATCTATACCAAGTCTATACATTATGATTGACGTTAAGATATTTACCAGAATATCACTATTGTCCTAACCTTGTTGGTGAGTGGAATATTCAATAATCCTCATCTTATAACTCAACCACGGAGTGAAGTTTCTGCATTATTCAAGAAGATTTAGTGATAAACTTCCGAGAAAATATACAAAATGGTGTTACCGTCTTTTGGAACATTATGTAGATTTCAAAAGTAAATAAGATGATCCACAGCTAGACTCTGGTATGAATCGTTGATCAGAACTTAGCTCCAACTCCAACAGAGAGTGATCGTCGCATCCGTCAAAGTAATAGCATAGCATCTGAGGTCACAAACTCATATATCTTCTTATTGCCATTATACGTTAAATATTTTAAAGTGTTAATTCAAAAAGACAAACTGGGAGATAATTTCCGTTAGGACTCTACTGCTGAACCTGTTTAGTCCAACAGCAGGCCTAATACGGAAACAGTATTTTTTTTTAGGAGCGCAGAGTGCGGACTTGTTTCCACACCCACGTCCAGAAGCGAAGAGATCAGACGCTTACGGAGATACATTGAAGTCCCCCGTTTCGCGCCGAAACTTTAATAGCCAATCAGAGACCTCCACGCTTCTACGGTGTTCAAAACTCCGGTGCAGATAATGCCACAGGAAAAATGCTTAAAGATTAAACGTAACGACTCGCAACTCAAGTTTGCGATCGCTAAAGCTAGTGCGTTGATGGAAAAAAGTTAATATACGATTGGCAACCGCTGATGAATTAAAATGGCGCTTGTTTACAATTAAAAGAATATAGAAATTAGCGTTATGGTTGCCGATCAAATGAAAATAAATTTAGAAAATGGGAATTAATTAAAAATGGGAAATAAATAATTTAAATTTAAAAATAAATAAATTAATTTAGCATAAATAAATTTTAATAATTTTAAAAAAAGTAGATGTTATGTTCGTGTCATAACATTTACCCACGGCCTATAGAAAAAAAATAGAAAAAAAAATTTTGAAGCTGTGGCATCAAATCGAAACAAGAATTTTGAAAATTTTAAACTATAGACGGAGTTGAACTGAAACTTTAAAGTTAAATGAAAAATTTTAAATTAGCTGAATCCTAACCATACCTAAAACATAACACTTATATACCAAATGAGAAAAATATATATATACTATTTACAAATGTAAAACAAAATCAACAATAGCAGTACTATCGCATAAAACACATACAATAGCCATGAAAAATTTTGGTATCAAAATTGACTTCTTAAATAAATTATGTACAGTGCTATAGACTTAAAAATAGAAACCAATAAATGCCAAAACAAAAAAAATATATTACACACATATCTACACACAAGTAAAATCTGTTCAGGTAAGTTGAAAAAAAAAATTTTACCATGAAGAAAACAAGAGAAATTCATCCAAGACTTCAATGGAATATATCACACAAGGTAAGTGCATAAATTTACATATTGACAATTGACTCTCTAAAATTACCCAACACAACTTGCCAAGTACATTTGGCATTGTAGAAAGCATGTAAAAATAAATAAAGTCTCAAAATGAAGAGCTTTAACCTTAAATTTATCAAATTTTTGCACATAATGAGATCCCTCCAGAGAAGTTAATTGGGCCTAAATAACATCCCTAACATTTTTGTAAAATAAAAGAGTTATCAAAATATGTACTTGAAATTTGGAAAATTTTTAAGAAAAGAACAACATTCGAAAACTTTAAAAGAATTTAAATAAATTTTTTCCTATGAAACTTAATCTACTGAGGAGAAACAGAACCTAAAAATTTTTTGAGACCAATATCAATTTATAGCATAACACCAATTGTTCTATGGCAAAAGCGAAGAAAGTCTCCTTATGGCATTGCCTAACAATGGTGCAAACAGTAGAACATGAATCTGAACTAGTACTTCTATCTATATACATCTGATTTTATTAAAGTGTGCACACTATGAAAGAAGGGTAAAAAAATATATGTAGTTCATACCAAAATTTAGAGTAGCTAGCATTTTATCACCAAACCTAGCAGAACTAACAAAATCCCTTATAAAAAAAATATGAATTCTTCCTCAATTTGATAATCCTATCCGAACAGACTAAAGAGATATACTCAAGAGAATGCAAGATAGCCTGAGGTCAGAAAAAAAAATTAACAAATCATGCTACTTTTATCATATTCTTTATAATTTTTCACATTTTTCATTTATTTCTTTATTCATTTCATTTATTTTTCATTTTATATATATATTTGTTTTTGTCTCAAAATAAAATTATTTATCATTTGTTGTTGTTTTGTTTATTTTTTCAATGGGATGTTAAATGAGTACTCTTATTAGAAATGATAAAAAAAATTTTATATAAACAATTTTGCACACTCCTCAGCAATGCATATATCTATTTACATTAATGAAAAATTTTGACTCATAAATAGTTTATGAATTGGACTGTAATTCTCTGTAACTGTGACACCAGAAAAATTAATTAAAATCTATTGTCAAAATTGAAACACAAATAACTACAACATTGAAGATTAACTATAGCAAAAAAAAATTAATAATAAAGATTCTATCAAAATTCTACTTTGCCACCCGAAAACTGGAGAGCTCCAAGAGGCATTATGCTCTTTTTGTGCGGAAACCCATGCAAGCCAGCTAGAATGCACGATTCTTACATCTGAGTCGAAAAAAAAAATTGTGCCTTTATAGTGGCCAAAAAATCTAGGAAATTTTTCCACCTGAGTTATCAAATGATCAGTCTCAAGGAACAGAATCTAATTATAAAAACTCCTGACAAAATAAAAATCCAATAAAATAGGTACTTAAAATTTTATCTATTTCATACGGAAACTTTTAGAAATTTCACTCTGCCTGCGTTATCACAATGATCATTCACAAGGTACACAATCAATAAATTGTGCCTTTATAGCAAAGTTAGATTTAAAAGAACTTTCCTAGTAAAATTTAAAATTAAGGAGGATATTGAATTATTGCTATAGTAAAAAAAAATATCTAAGGGAAATTGGTGTCACGAGAGATAATAATAAAGGTATTTATCAAAAGATAATTATTTTGAATTCCAAAAATCTTATTACAAATATAGCTCTGAATGTTAAAATTTTGCTCTGTCAGAAATTTATGAGATTTTTTATCAATGAATATTCCAAAGCTTATTTTTATTTTAAATTGAAATATATTATATCAAATTTTAAGTAAACTGTAAAATAGAATTAAAAGTACTTGAAAGGATAAGATATTTTTCTTTTAAAATTTTCTACCAAATGTAAATTATCAATTATTCATCAAAATCATAAAAATTATCTCCAAGTTTCAAAGTCTCCCTCAAAATATACAACTGCACTTGAAGGAATAGTCAGCCGAATTTTCCTCCTGTGTGCTTTTTACACAAATTAGGAAAAATTAAAAACCAAAGATAAACCCAATTAAAAAATTTTGCTTAGAAACCAATTACAGACTTTAATTACAAAATTTATTGCCAAAGTTAAAAGATGTTATCGAAAATTTATAGTTATTGCTTCATACTGAAAATATTAAAATCAAATTGAAAAGAAATTTATAATTAAGTAAATTTTAAGATAAATATCAGGAAAAATGTCAAATTGAAACCTTTCACAAACTGAAACCCTTCATAAACCAGTTAAGGAATAGAAGCAGATAAAAAAAAATTAAAACTCAAACATAAATCCCAAATATTAATAAAATTTACACGGACTGATAGTTCCATGCATCATTATCGGGTACTTTTTAGCAACTAGCAAGGAGAGTACCACTTAACCAGGATGACATGGACACTACCAATGAATAATACCGACCAAGGCATTATTTGAACATATTAAAAAAATTGAATTTGAGGAAGTAAATGTATGAAAAAAAAAAATTTTTTTTAAAGAAATTTTGCTTGTAGAGGTAGAAATAGTAATTTTTTTAAATATTTAACCTTCAAAATTATTAAAATCACCTATAACAGTCATAATTTTTTTTTATAAACAGAAAGCTAATTAAAATTAAAAATATTGTCTGAGAATAATAAATAGAGCCTAAATTTTGTAACAGAAAACAAAATATCAAAATATACCCTTTAAGAATAAGTTTAAAAAATATAGAATATTTCATTTAAATTAAAACAAAATAATATATTTTATCACAGTCATTTTTAAAGAGAGTCAAAAACTTAAATGTACCTTGCTGAATATTAATATTAGACTATGTAAATTCAAATTGTAAAACTTAAAAATTTATGTACACAAAATACAATGCGGAAAATTATTCAAAATAAATATCCTGAAAAGAAGAAAAATTATGTTCAAAGATGATTTCCACCAAAATGTAAAGATGTCTGGACCAGAGACAAAATTATAAATAGGATGCAAAAGTGGTCAATTTCTGCAAACCCATGCATAAATCAACTTGAACATAAACTTCCAAAACTAATATAGCAAGTAAAATTATTGCATTCTAAAGTGATGTTAAATAGTTTTTAATATATAAAATCTTTAATTATATAACAGTTATATTTATTTATATATATTTTAAATCAGAACAGTAATTAAACATATATCATTTTTCTTCCGTATTATCAAGTACCAATATAGCAACAGGAAAATAAAAAATTTTAAATATTTATATTTGAAGTCATGGATAAATTCTAAAATGAAATTTTATCAAGCATAACCCAGAAAGAACTCCCGAGAAGAAAAAAATCTATATATAGTTCGAGGGTTTGTTACGGCTCCATTTAATGTAGTGAAAAAAAATAGAAAAAAAAAAGAAAAGATAGAAAAGATGGAATTAATGCATTTTCTGACATAGAAATTATAGATAGAATTTTGAATATTAAAACGTAATTTTAAATTTTGCGATTTCCTAAAATAGATGAACAATAATTTAGCCAATGATTGAAAGTGGGAATAATAAACAATAAAAACAATGCGTTGTGAAAAGAAGATAAAAATTTGGAATATTATAAAAATAAATTAACAAATTCTTCATAGTAAAATGTAACACTTCTCACCTGAACTGAAAGATCTGCATCACTGAAAACATAGATAAATACGATGTTTATAGTGCCACTAGAGATTAGGTGTTACTTTAAAATCTTCATATTATTAAATAATATTTATTCATGAGGCATTAAATTATTTTTAAGATTATCAAGTTAGCTTTTAATTTTAAAGGCACTCTGTAAAATATACGTTATAAATATCAGATTGATAATAAATTATAAAACACCAAAGAAAGAGACATAGGTTGAACAACACTTATTTATTCATATATAAATAAAAGTTAAAAGGGAACTATATATATATATTCATTTTTTTAGGTGTGCGCACAACCTTATAACATATTAGATTATTTATTGCAATATCAGTATAGATGCTGAAATTTAAATATAAATACAACAAATTATATTTATCAGCTTGAAGTATAAAACTATTAAATTTTATATATTTCTGTGAATGACGTTACTTTATGAGTATTTATACAGATTAATGAGTAGTGAAAAAAGTCTCTCAAAGAGTAAAACTATTTTTGGTTGCATTCTGCATCTCATCACTATATCATCTGAAGTTACTACAGTTCTTTTCTCGAACTGATGAATCTGTACTGATCTATACCAAGTCTATACATTATGATTGACGTTAAGATATTTACCAGAATATCACTATTGTCCTAACCTTGTTGGTGAGTGGAATATTCAATAATCCTCATCTTATAACTCAACCACGGAGTGAAGTTTCTGCATTATTCAAGAAGATTTAGTGATAAACTTCCGAGAAAATATACAAAATGGTGTTACCGTCTTTTGGAACATTATGTAGATTTCAAAAGTAAATAAGATGATCCACAGCTAGACTCTGGTATGAATCGTTGATCAGAACTTAGCTCCAACTCCAACAGAGAGTGATCGTCGCATCCGTCAAAGTAATAGCATAGCATCTGAGGTCACAAACTCATATATCTTCTTATTGCCATTATACGTTAAATATTTTAAAGTGTTAATTCAAAAAGACAAACTGGGAGATAATTTCCGTTAGGACTCTACTGCTGAACCTGTTTAGTCCAACAGCAGGCCTAATATGGAAACAGTATTTTTTTTTAGGAGCGCAGAGTGCGGACTTGTTTCCACACCCACGTCCAGAAGCGAAGAGATCAGACGCTTACGGAGATACATTGAAGTCCCCCGTTTCGCGCCGAAACTTTAATAGCCAATCAGAGACCTCCACGCTTCTACGGTGTTCAAAACTCCGGTGCAGATAATGCCACAGGAAAAATGCTTAAAGATTAAACGTAACGACTCGCAACTCAAGTTTGCGATCGCTAAAGCTAGTGCGTTGATGGAAAAAAGTTAATATACGATTGGCAACCGCTGATGAATTAAAATGGCGCTTGTTTACAATTAAAAGAATATAGAAATTAGCGTTATGGTTGCCGATCAAATGAAAATAAATTTAGAAAATGGGAATTAATTAAAAATGGGAAATAAATAATTTAAATTTAAAAATAAATAAATTAATTTAGCATAAATAAATTTTAATAATTTAAAAAAAAGTAGATGTTATGTTCGTGTCATAACAGAAAGAACGGCAGTGTGTCCGTAGATTTTCTAATCTTCCTTAATCTTTCCAATGTTAGAATGAAAGGGGGAAAAAATTAGCAGTTATATGGTTTACTGTAAATATGAATAGCTTAAAAGGCGTTTAACAAGAGCCACTTCGCTTCAGTGTAAATTACAGAAGATTACTTAACAGGATTAAAAATCTCCATATTAGAGAGTGTAACGATGCAAACGGACATGAAGCGTAAATTCCTAAGTAAATTAAGCGGTAATTGTCAATAAAGATGAAATGGATAACAACACAAAATATAAGATATGCTGCAAATGATCGCAAAGAGAATTTCTCTAACTGAAACTTCCGATTTAGCGAAGGATTGAGCAAGTAAATCTAACATATGAAAATGAAAATCTGTTTGTCTGTCTGCACTTCTATACAAATCAACAGTTTGAAAGCCAGAATTGTGAAATGCTAGGTGTAGGTGTATTAAAACACGGCCGAGGCAACTAAAGTAATCTGGAATCGAAATAATGTAGAGTTAATTTTTAAATAATAAAAAACCAAAAATCTAACAGCTTTTCCGGGAAGAGTTCCATATCCTGTGCTGGTTCGCGCGATTGGCAAAAAAATCCAAACTGCTGCCAAAAAGGGTGTGATGTCATGTAGATAAGGTCAATTCCAGCTGTTAAGTTAAAACTCCAAAGACTGAATATTGCAACAACCAAATCAAACATTTATCGCCAAAAATAAACTCGCCAAACATACCAGCACAGGATATTGAACTCTTCCCGCCTTTTCCTATTAAATTTGAACATTTTTCGTTATAGCAGTTACCAACAATTAAAAATCCACAATGAAATTCTTTCTACAATAATTAATTTTCTATTGAAAGATTTCCACGTGAAAAATGAAAACAAAAATAAAAAGTTTCAGCAATGGAAACAAGAACGAAAAATCATGTGTCAAACATAGATTATGTAACACTTACCAATGCTTCCAAAATAATTTTACAAATCATACCGTTTAATAAGCTGAAAGATAACATCTAAGTAAACAATTTGGAAAACGCATAACATATTTAAAAACATAATTTCAAGAATTTCCAACGTATACAATATTCGAAAAAATATCCGAATACTTTTATTCAGCCCTGTATAGGATCTATAGATTTGTATATATACTACATAGGATGCTAAATTTTAATTCAGTTAAGAAACGCGTAGCACAGTTTAAAATTCTCCTTCTGGAGTTTCTGTCAATAAACGGAAATGTGTTCGCGAACTTTTGTGCTGCCCTGTATAGAATCTACAGAATTTATACACACCACGTAATAAACAAAAAGTGAGTTAAATTTAAAATTGCGTTCAACTTAAAACGCACTTCCAGGAATTATTGTTAACAGACAGTAGAGAATTCTTTTGTGTGTCCCTGTAAATGAACGATGACTGCTATACACACACTATTCTGTAGTAAGCCTCTTGTAATACACCTTGGTGATCTATATAAATTTCAATGCGTTTAAAATAGTGAAACATTATTTAAATAAACCACAGACGATTTTTCTCCATAGACATAATGTAACGGAATTCTTTTGACAGTCCCTGTACATTAACTATAAGTGCTACGCACAACCTATTCCATATTAAGCTTCTTGTAATACACCTTAGTGATATATATCAATTACAATGTGTTTGCAATTGTGTAACATCATTAAAATAAACCGCAAATGATTTTTCCCCATAGACCGTAATATAACGGAATTCTTTTGAGTGTCCCTGTAAAAAAACTATAAGTGCTACACACTTCAGTTGAAATAGGGAACTTGCTATAGATAACGACAATAACATATAAGAATTGCAAGGCAATCCGAGCCTATTTACGGGAGTTAGAGCACGGACAGACGCCAGACGGCAGACAGCCATATGGCCAGACAAACCGAAGTCATAAACACTTTTCAACTAGGTTGGAAAGTGTTAAAAAAGATTAATATGACGTAATATAACGGAAATTTTCAAACTTTTCTCAATAATACAAGGAGTATGAGTATGTGTAAATACAGAAAGCAGGTTAATATGACGTCATTCGATAATTAAAAAAGAAAATTAATATAACGTCACATTGGAAATTTAACGGACTTTTTCAAATGTTTGGGAATCATACAAAGAGAGTATCAATGTGAGTAATAGTGAAAGCAAGTAGGTAAGATGTCAGCAGGTGAGTACAACGTCATACGAGTTTGAGGAACGTATTGAATCATGATAAAAACACGATTATAGAAATATTGGCATATTTTAACATTTTGGAAGTTATCTATACAACATGTTTAATTTTGAAATTGATTTTTCTACACAAACATTCTAAGTAATATGATGAAGTGCTTAGCATACATATAAGAAAGAATATATTGTTTGCCTGAGACGGCTAGTATTTTGATGTAAACTACAAATAAAAATATAGATTTGTAAAGCATAATAAAAATTTTGAAAATTGTTTGACATTTATACATTTATTATATTTATATCCTTTATACATTTGATAGAACCTACAAAAAGCAGTGATATCCCATCAAAAAACTTTCTGTAAAAAAAAAAGCGCCAAGTTCTCCTTAACCCTCTGAGCGTTTTGAAAAAGGGTAAAATTGTAATGTTGTTTTCTCTGCATTTTGTTTTAAATGCTAAAAAAAATATGATTCTTTCAGCATTATAAATAAAACTTAATTACAAATATGAATGTAACCCTTGAGATGATTAATCATTCTTCAATGTTTTGAAAATTCATTAAATCTATAGAATTATATTATCTTAAACATTGCATATATTGCAGTGAAACCTGGAGCTTAGTGAACGGAATATTACGTTCCACACGCTTAGAGGGTTAATGTTTCGGCCGTAAAAAGTACTGATATCTGATGTTCGCCCAAGTTAAAAGTCAAACATCCGAAATCTTTCATTCAAAATGGCTTCCTGCGACTTGGCCGTTAATGCATTTTAGAAGGTTTTTTTTTTTTCAAATTCTAAAGAATGTATAATGATCTACATGTCTACTACATTTTTTTGAACATTTTACGCATTTTGTTGTACAAAGTACTAAAATATAATACACATTTTTAAAAACATAATTTCGAAATCACAGCTGTCGAGAATGGTCCACTCTGGTTCTCAACGTCTCATATAATGTAACACAATATGAAATTTGATCAAAAAAATATACATTGGAATTCGTGTTAATGACAATAGACCATACAAAATGGTCATTAAACCATGGTAAAACTAAATGATGGTTAATCAAAACTAATGTTTCTTAAAACTCAATGGTATGTATCACAAATCTTTTAATTACAATATCATCATACGAATTTGCCTATTTGCATTCCGATATTACTTTTAAATGCATAATTTCCAATCATTAATTTTGAAATGATTTATCGACTTAATTGTTTATTTCAAATGAAAGATATGGCATGTTTAACATCAATCAGGGTGTATTATGTATTCTAATTTATTTTTCTCAGTATTACATTCTTCTAATGTTTTTAACCTAGAATGCATTAACGGCCAAGTCGCAGGAAGCCATTTTGAATGAAAGATTTCGGATGTTTGACTTTTAACTTGGGCGAACATCAGATATCAGTACTTTTTACGGCCGAAACATTAAGGAGAACTTGGCGCTTTTTTTTTTTTTTTTACAGAAAGTTTTTTGATGGGATAAATTTATTCGAATTAAATTTATTAAAAAATTGTTCAACATTTTATAAAAATTATTATATTTCTTTCTCATATTTTAATTTGTCAAACTTATAACAATAAAGTTGAGTGTTTTCAATCAATCTTTAAAATAATCTGGAATTTTTGTCACAATTTCTACTTAAAATTATTCAAAAATTTTCAAACATCAAGCAAAAAAACAGAGCAACTTCGTTAAACCAAGAAATATATTAGTAGATAATTCTGGTCTACAAATACCTAAACAGTGGTAATTATTTCCTAAATTGAAAATAATAATAATAATAATGGGTACTTAATACATAATTTTACTGCCCATAATTGACAAATATTGACACAGATCTTGACAAGTTTGTGTCTAATACTAAGCAACCGAAGATAGATAGTTATAAAAAACAAATAGAAATAAATCCAAATCGTTCTGAAACTGACACTCCATACAATGAATTATATGAGAATTAAAACTGCAGTCACATGCTTCTGCAGAGTTCCTTGCTTTTCCAGTTTATCAAACTCCATAGTCTTTTGATGGATTAAGTCAAAATATTCAAATCAACAAGATCATGTGCGTTTTTATTGTATTTTGCTCAATGCTTTGCTCTAATCCTTTTCTATAGATGAATTCTCTTAACTGTCAACAGGTACATAATCTTGTATGGTATGGTGCATAATCAGTAAATAATGTCTGTAAACACTTAATGATGGATTGAATTATTGATTCACTTTATTTATTTGTCTAATTGACTATGTCTGTTATTACTAAGATTTTGTGTAGGTATAAAGGTACACTTTGTGTGGTTATCAATACGAAAAAGCTAAAAACAACGTTGGAGCACACAAATTAAAAAACTTTAAAACACATACGGCCGTTTCAAAGATGCATAGATCCCCTTCATCAGTGTAAGGTGTGGAAAAAAAAAAAAAAATGTTAAAAGGGTTCAAAAGACCCACGCTCGGCTATAGCCCCGAGTACTGGCTGTAATCTGACCAAAATGGCAAAGCAAGTGTAACCAGAGCAGAAGTAACGCAGCTGACAGGAAATCACCGAAAACAGGCATCACTGCGCAGGCTCTCTCCAAACGGGAGAAAGAAAAGGGGTGCTAGATATGTCGTTCACCAATGAATCTGTATATTTATAAATATAATGTGCTTCATAAAAATCAAGATCAAAAATTGAATTGCAATTTTGAATAATTTTGGCTCCGGAAAAGTTAAATCTATGGTCAAAATTCCAACAATGCTTCGCTATTGTAGATTTATCAAGTTCTTGCTTTTTGATATAATTTTCGTGTTCTTTTAATCTAAATTTAAGTGCTCGCCTCGTCTGACCAATATAAGATAGACCACATTCACAATATATTCTCTAAACTCCCCAACTGTTATGACTTGGAATCGGATCTTTAAGATTAGAGAAAGTGACTTTATTTATTGGAGAAAAAACAACTTTAAAATGAAATTTATTTAGAATCTGTGAAATTTGAGAAGACTTTTGGAAAATATGGTAGTACAATAACATTTTTAAAATCTTTGTTTCCAGATATAGGATTATCTATCTTAGGGGATTTAGATAAAATACAATCAATGGTATCCAATGGAAAACCACGATCGATAGCAATGGCTTTAATATAATTTATTTCACTATTGAATAACTCTGTATTCGAACACACGTTACGAGCACGGGAAATGAATGTATTGAAAGAAGCAAACTTATGTGCAGGGGGGATGATTAGAACTGAAATGAGGGGGCAAACAAACAGCAAAGGGTTTACGAAAAACAGTCGTAGAAAAATCATGTTCATTACGAATTACTAGAACGTCAAGAAAAGCCAGACGTTGCTGACTTTCTATTTCATAAGTAAACTGGATGTAGGGGTCAATTGAATTTAATAAATTAAGAACAGCATCAATATTATATTGAGACAAATCGATTAAGGCAAAAGAGTCATCCACATACCGAGTATAAAATGGAAACTGTATTAGTTTAAATAACTTAACCTCAAAACAGTGCATATAAATATCACTTAAGACGGGGCTCAAAGGATTACCCATAGCCAAACCATCAGACATTCTGTAAAACTTATTTTGAAAAACAAATGTAGTTTGAGACAAACATTTGTTGGTTAAGAAAATAAGGTTATCAATCTCGTACTGAAAGAAATGAAATTCATTTAATCTATTTCTTAAACATTCCAAAGAGCCCTGTACTGGTACACTTGTAAAAAGTGACTTAACGTCAAACGAAACCATAGTATAGCCTGCTGTATTAAAATTACGTATTTTATTGGCAAACTGAACTGAGTTTTTTGATGTATAACTATTGTTAACCATTAGGGGGGAAAACCTGGAAACTAAATATTTTGCTAACTTATAAGATGCAGTACCAATATTAGAAACAATCGGGCGAAAAGGAACATCGAGTTTATGTACTTTAGGTAAGGCATATAAACAAGCACAGTTGGCAATAGAAGGAATAAGGGACTGTTTAATAGAATCACATATAATGGGAGAAGTCTTAACCGCAGATTTTATTTGATTCAACTCGGAATTGGATGGATCTTTTTTCAAATTAATGTAAGGCCCCTCATTAATCAACTTCAAAACATTTGAAACGTAATCAGTTTTATTCAAAACAACAATTTGACCTCCCTTATCAGCTTTGGTTATAATAATATCAGGATTAGATTTAAGAGTTTTGAGAGAGTTTTTAACTGAATTATTCAAATTACTATTGTTAAGCTTTTGATTAAAGTCTACATTATTCTTAATGAGATGTCTAATGGAATCTTTTTGTAAGGGGGATAATGCACTGAACTTAAACGCCCTTTCAATAGGAGCAATTAATTTAGGAATATCGGGAGGTTTACTAATTGAAAAATTGTTATTTAGTTTAAGAGCATCAATATGACTATCATTGAGTTCAAAATCAGATAAATTAACCACAGATTGAATATTAACAGTAGGTAAATTATTTGGGATGGTAGGACTGAGACGACTAACTAAATTAGAAAATTTCCTTTCCAAACCAATTTTATGGTAATGAGCAGATGAACAGGCTCTATTCCAAGACATGTTATCAAAACTCGAAAAATCCTGATGGGAAGCAGCTAATGAAAGATGTGACCTGTACAATTCTTTTTCAATCTCGGCCAAACGAGAGCGAGTATTTGTGTCAGTATTTGTGTAATTTAGATTCTCTACTCTGTTATTTAGACCAATAGTATACATGACATGCTCCTCAATATTTGAATTCTAAAGCTTTTAATTCATTAGTTTTAAATTCATTTCCAAATATCTGTAAAAATAAATAAATAAATAAAATAAAAATGTGTTTTACCTTTGAATTCTCTTTAGTGTAACCAACACATGTTCTTTAATGAAAAACTAAATATTTTTTTAGAAATTAGACTTCAACTATAATAATTTGTAGAGATTCGTATCATTGCAGGTAACAGTATAATACAAAAGCACTCAATGAAAGTTAACTTTTAATGATTAACTTTCATTGCAAGAAAGCTTCTGAAGAGCTAGAATTTAAATAAAAAAGTTGAAAAGAAAAATCTTAACCTACCATAAAATCAATAAAGAAATGAGCATTCGATATAAAAACTCTTAGACCTTCTTCTAAAACAGGCAATGAGGAACGAAATGAATTGAAAATACAGTAAAGATGGACCTTTCCATCCACTTCATACAATCCATAATTGGAATTTGTAACTTTTGTAATGACACCCTGAAAGAAGACATGAGTCAAAATTAACAACAATTGCTAAATTAACAATTTTAAATTATCACTTTAAGCATCAATCCAAGAAATGCCTGAAAGAAAAGAAAAAAATCAGATTTTTAACACTTTTTAACATAGTTGAAAAGTGTATATGAATTCAATTTGCCTGTCTGTCCGTGCTCCAACTCGCATAAATTTACTGTGATTTCCATGCAATTAATAAATGTTATTCAGGTTTACCATGGCATGTTCAGTATTGAAAATGAAGTGTACACATTGTAGCATTTACAGGGTTACACAAAAGAATTCCATTCATTATGATCTATAGGAAAAAATCCTTTTTGGTGTATTTTATTGATGTTACGATATTTCAAAGATAATGAGATTGATATGAATTTCTCAGGTGGGCTACAACATGCTTTCTCAGGAGTACAGAATAAGTAGCATTTATAGTTTGTTTACAGGGATGTACAAAAGAATCCCATTACCTTATAATCGATGAGGAAAAATTGTTTGTGGTGCATTCTAATGATGTTATGATACTTTAAACATAATATAATCACTGAAGTGACTACTACACTATCACAAACATAATTAAACACTACAACATGTTTTCTATAGACTATCGTGTGCATAGAATTTGTCGTTCATTTAGAGAGATGCACAAAAGAATTCAGTTAGGAGGACTGATTAAAATCAATAATTGCTGGAAGTACATTTTCTGATGTGGCATGCATTTTTAATTTTTCTAATTTTGAGTCTATTAGGTGGTGTGTATAAATTCTATAGATTGCATAATTCTACATGAAAAAATTCACACGCATTACCGGATATGAACAGTGGTTGCCAAAAATAGATTTTTATTGGTGTTTTTTTTTTTTTTTTTTTTTTTTTTTTTAAGTTGCTTATTTAGATATCTCATTTCATTGTAAGAAAAAATGAAATTTCTTAATATTCTGTTAATGTTGGAAAATGTTTCATAATCTACCAGGGTTCATACTCTATTTGAATAACAAAATTCCCTGACTTTACCAGGTTTTTTCCAGACCATTTTTACTACAATTCCATGCCCTCAATTCACGACATTTTTAGAAATACAATTAGCAATTCTAGATCTTAATGATTAAATATACCTCTGAAAATAAAAGTAATCTGTAAAATTGAAACTAAAAATCTATTTTTTGATATTTAAAGTATAAAAATATACAATTTGGATGGATTCAAAGTAACATTTTATTGATACAGTAAAACCTCTGAATAACGGACACCTCGGGAGCACAGAATTCGTCCGCTATTTGGAGGTGTCCGCTATTGAGAGTTAAAAATGTACAAATATACAGGTTTTGGGGATCACAAAAGTGTCTGCTAAATAGAGGTGTCTGCTATTCGGGAGTGTCCGTTATGGAGGTTTTACTGTATAATTAGATTTCACATATCAACCATTCAAATATTTTTTGACATTTCTACTACCATGTCATTTGTTTGTGTTGTTTCAAAAACAGTTTGTTTTGTAATTTTGAATTTTTTGTCTTTTAACAATTTAATTTTAGCTACAGCTTTTCTTTTTTGCTTGCTTTATAATTTTCTTTCTTTATTTAAATATTCATGATATCTCATCCTAGTCACCTTAACATGGCTCAATATTTCTTTCACAAAAGTATCACCTATTTAGCAACAAATTTGTATGACTAAAACATCATTATGTTAAAAATATGAATGTAGCAAAAATACTATTTGCTAGTAAAAAAATCTGAATTTTTTGCAGACTGAATTCGGAATTCGGAAGAATCTTGACACACGATAGCACATAATATATATTTCTTTTTAAATCACAGACTTTTCCAGGTTTTAGGGCAAAAATGTGATTTTCCCTGACTTTTCCGTGACTTTTTGAGCGCTTGTCTGTTTTCCATATTTTCCAGTCGCATAGGAACCCTGTCTATGCCAGATGCATGATTTTTCATTCTTGTTTAAATTGTGAAAATCATTAGCTGGGTTGTCAAAGATAAGGCAAAGGTAACCATTAAAACAGAAATTTTTTATGGTTTTAGCCAAGATTCTTATTGACTTTTGACTAACAGCAAAGAAAAATTATAGCTAAATGAAGTATTAACAATAGATCTGTCATGAAACACTTATTCTAAAATCATTTTTCATTTTATCCCCTAACTAGTCACTTTTTTGTTTTTCAATATGTGTTCCAACAGACAGCCTTTCGCATGTGAGAGGAAAGACCTTAGATTTTTTTTAAAGATGAAGCGAAACCACAAAGAAAGCTCTCTAAAGTGTGCAATGGTCAAAAGGGTAGTCCCCAAGATGTCATGATAATTTTAAGATGTGATTTTTCAGGTGGTTTATACATCTGATACAATGATTTAAAGGTTTAATCCAAGAATGGTAAAGCTTTAAACATGTGTCTGAGAACATCTAACAATTTTTCTGGCATGCAAAAAATGTTTTGATATTCATTATGAAGATAAAACTCATTTTTGTTTTTGTTACAACAAATAAATTTTTGTTTAACATGATAATTCACTTTTTGTTGTGTCATATAAAAATGGAAGAGCAAAATATTACTTGATAAGAAATCAGTTTGGGCATAGGCAGTGAGCATATCTCTGAGTTGAATGTAATTTTAGGAATGGATATTACTTCCAGCAAATAACTTGATATTTGCATCTAAAAAATAAAGGAATGAATGAATAAAATTTAATTTTAAAAGCAATTCAAATAACATTAATTATAAAATTATAAAAAAGTAATATCACTAAAATATGCTCATAATATTTTTATAACTCTTATTAAATTACGATTGAATTTATATTCATTTTCAATTATCTATTTTAGCAATATGTCATAAAATATTACTTTCTCCAAGTTGTGCTCCAAAATTTCTTGAAATTCTGATTTTAAAGTTGCTATCAAAGTATTTATTTTGGCACCAGAGAGCTAAAAGAAAAAGGTAGATTTATAAGTACATATAGCATGTGAGTACAGATACACATGTGACATGGAAACGTTTTAACAATAACCACATAGATAAACAAAATATGGTACATTCTTTTGAACAAGCCTTGGTGCAATTCAGAATTATGAAAGTATGAATGTTACCATATGTTATAAACAATCGTAAAATTACACTTATGAAGCATTATTTATTATTTATGAAGGATTATTTCCTTATATGTTGAATTATTAAATAAGCAGTTGCCACTGGCTACATGGTGACTAACTGACAAAATGGTGGCTTTTAAAAGAATATCTGCCATTCACTACCTTTTATGTTTGGAAATGTTTCGAAAATGCACCCCAAACATGTGCTTTTGATTCTATATTGTTTCACAGATCTGCAATCAATTCTCACTTCTATATTTCTGGAACCCCCCAAACACTTGTTGAATGATGATCTTTATTGACTTTTCACCTTGACACTATGACCACCTCTACATTAGAGTAAAATTTTTTTGTGTGCCAAATGATAATATTAACAGAAATGTAAATAAATTTCATTGTTTAACACTTCTAATTAAAATAAAAATAGTTACTATTTTTACAAAAGAGGTGCTGCCTACCAATGAAATTTCCCAATTTTGCCCTTTATAAATTGCTTCTGTATGTAAACATAAAATAAATTGCTTCAGTGTGTATATATTTAAATGTATATATATGAATGAGGCGGAATCCATCAAAAGAAAATATTAAAAAAGGAACTGTTAGATTCATTTTATAATAAACCTACAAAAATCATTTCAATAAAAAAGCAATCTTACATAAAGCTAGTCTAACTCTTAAAACAATTATTATTCTAAACTAAAATTACCAAAATACTATTTCCATCAAGTTCAACTTTTTAAATTATTAAAAAATTAAACTTTCTTCTTATATGTGATCAGTAACATGTAATCAAGATAAATAATTATAATGAAATTATCAACTGAAGCTCTAATATTTGGTATTACAGAATGAAAAATCAGCAAAAATTAGGTCACTTTGACAGAATCATAGATTTTTTTTTTTCAATGAAATTTAAACATGTCATTTTCACCATTGCAAACCATTTTAATAACATTTTGATGCACAATAGGATATTAATAAATGTATTTCCAAACTTGACATCGAGTTTGCCAGCTACAGCTGTGAGAAAAAAAGTAAAGATAGCTAGTTGCAGGCTCATCTACAAATAAACAGCAAATAAACAAAAAAAAAAGTTATTATAAAAATTGGTTCAGTATAAAACTTAGGGCAGATGATGAAAAAAAGCAGGCTTGTGTTTTAAATACAGTAGACTCCCTTAAATCTGCATAGCTTAAAATCAGAGGTTGTGCAGATTTTAGAATTTTGCAGATTTCTGGTCACTGTTTTGCTAACATTTTTTAAACAATAATTTGAATTTAATAATGCACTCGAAATATAATGAATGCTTACAATAAAGTAAAATAATTAAATAAATAATAAAAAGTAAGAAAATTTTAAAAACATTTAAAATATTAAAAGTAAAGGTCAAGTAAATAATTAATAATGTATAACTAAATATGCATAGTGATGATGAAATAATTTTTTCTTGAATTATTCAGTGAAACTCGCCTTATAAATGTACACTAATAATCATATCAAAATCTTACAATAACAAAGTTTTCTTTCATGTTTAGTCATACTTAATAACCAAAAAAGCTTGATTAAAACATAAATTATTTTGTAAAAGTATCTTAATTGTCACTGATGTTCAGCACTATCTAGAATTTTTTCAGAAATAAATTTATACTTCCTTCATGAGAAAACAGGAGTTGAATCATATTAACCAGAATTACACATTAAAATTGAATTTTACTCCTACATCTTAACAGTAAGTTTCATTGTTTACATCGGAAATTATGTATGGACTTTAGGTTGGAGGATTTGAGAGAGTCTACTGTATATAGATCAGTGATGTCACTGGATCCTAAAAATCCTGGGTCCCAGGGACCCAGGATTTTCAAATATCTGGGTCCCTTTTTTAAAAAAGCGGGTCCCCATTTATAATAATTCAAATTCATATTTTAAAGGAACAAGTGAATTTGTTTATTTGGAAAAGAGAAATGCAATAGTTATTGTTTTGATAATAATTAAATAATAAATAATTAAAACCAGTATTTCCCAATCAAATAACTTTTTTTTTAGCTATTAAGAAATTTTCTTTGCCTTTTTTTTAATGTAAATGCTTAATTATAAAATAATGATTATTTGAGTGTAGAAGATAACAAGTATCACTAATATTTGCATTTCTTTTAAAAGAGGGAGGACGGATTTATTTAAAAGGACATTTTTGTTGGATAAAAGAATACTCTTGTTGAGTAAAGGGGCACTTTTTGTTGAATGAATGGATACTTTGATTAAACTTCCCATTGGATTATTTGTCAGCATAGATCAGTGTTAGAATCAAACATTTTCTTTGGAAAGGAGTTTCAGGAGTAATTCTGAATTTTAAAAAAAAAATTCTGAAATTCACAGCAAATTTTCTGAAAGGTTACGTTACAGCAGAAAGAGGGGGGGGGGGGGGGGGGGGGGGGGGGGAATCCTCTCTCAGCACTATTTTTGTTGTTGTAGGCCAACTTTTGATTAGAGTCGATTTCAGGCTGAGTGAATTTTGCATTTTTTCCTTGGCCTTTGGACGATATTCGCGTTTTTTCAGAGATTCTTCGACGAAATTCGCGGTTTTTTCGAGATCCTTTGATGAAATTTGCTGTTTTTTCCGACATCCTTCGACGAAATTTGCCGTTTTTTCTAGATCCTTCGACGAAATTTGCCGGTTTTTCGAGATCCTTCGACGAAATTTGCCGGTTTTTCGAGATTCTTCGACGAAATTAACCGTTTTTTTTTTTAGATTCTTCGACGAAATATGCCGTTTTTTCGAGATTCGTCGACGGAATTAGCCGTTTTTGGGCGATCCTATGACGAAATTTGCCGTTTCTTTCGAGATATTTCGACGAAATTTACTGTTTTTTTCGAGATATTTCGACGAAATTTGCCGTTTTTTCGCGATATTTCGACTAAATTTGCTGTTTTTTCGAGATATTTCGACGAAATTTGCCGTTTTTCGAGATATTTCGATGAAACTTGCCGTTTTTTCGAGATATTTCGATGAAATTTGCCGTTTTTTCGAGATTCTTCGATGAAATTTAACGTTTTTTTGACGAAATTTGCCGTTTTTTGGCGATACTTTGACGAAATGCGCCGTTTTTTCACGATCCTTGGACGGATTTCGCGATTCTTTGAAGAATTTACGTGTCCCATGGGACGCGTAAGAACTATTTTTTTGTGTCCCAACTCCAATTTTTCGCGTAATTTACGTGCTATAGCGCGTCCGCGACATCGCTGATAGATTATGTGGAGATGCAATGTAACTAAATGCAGGTAGTGTGTTCGAATAAGAAAGGACAATTCATATGAGGATATTAGGATCTCATTCACAAATGCACTGCAGTTTATGTATTTCTGGAGGGTATTTATGTATTTCTCCCAGTAAATTTTGATTTCTACGTAGCAGCATCAGCAAGTCCAAATTTCGTGTACTTTGCCATAGTTCTTAACTAATTTATTGAACAAATATTTACAAAGGAGATGTTTGTTTTTCAGTTGTTCAGATGCTTTTTCTTCAACCGCATTTATCATATTTAAGAATCATTCTTGTTTAAAATTAGATTAATAAAGAAGTCATAGACCTCAACTTAAATATTTACTAAAATTTAACATAAGAAAAAAATTTGTTCAATGATGTTTGTTAAAAAATCATTCTTGAAAACTATTTTAAAATCCATAAAAAATTAGTAAATTGGGATACAGCTTTCAAACTAATTGCATTTGAAAAATAACATTAAAATGTCACTACCATGTCTTTTTGAAAACATGGTAATGCCACCATACCACAGAAATGACAAATTTGAAGATTTTATTAATTCTATCAGTTTTATTTAATTCATTTAAGGTCAAATCATAATAACAAAAGTGTTAATAGAGTTCTTCCCCACCCCCTCCCTTTGAGTTTATTAGCAAATTCAGCCTTCATTTGTTATACTGAAAATGGACGAGAAAAAAAAAATAACCATTGAAGAAACACTTCTTTGAAAACGAAAAAGGGAAAGAATACACCGTGAAAAAACTAAAAATGATCCAATTCCATAATCCCATATCATTACCATACCACACTAGAAAGCAAATTAATTAATTACCACTAGAACCGCCATAAGGGGTGATTTTGATCCATGCAAGACCAGTATATTTCGATTCGATTTTTTTTAAAAAGTTAAATACATACTACAGAGAAAAAAGTTAAATAGTTTTTAAAAAAAATCTGGCGTGAAACATTTTTAAAAACACAAATAAATTTTCACACGGTTTTGGTATTAAAGCTGTAAATCAGACAAAACGATTTCTGCTGATATTTTTCTCATATGTTCAAATATTTTATTAGCACAAAAAAAAAAAAAAAAAAAAAATGAAGCCAAAATTTTCTCTTTTTCTGCGAATCACCCATATATTGTTAAAGCTGAAGCTTTGATCAAATGAGTAAATACAGGTTGGGATCCCTTAAAAAGACCCCCATGGAGGGCACTCCTACCTAGGGCCTATATCCATTGTGTTGATAATTGGCCGTCATAAATCAACCAACCAACCTTTGATCAAATGAAACTTTTATCTCATTTATCTCAAAAAAGTTGAAGCGGTTAGAACCTTGTAATTCCATGACTCTGACATATGTCCTTTATAACCAACAGATATGTGAGAATACGTACATAAAATAAGGAATAATTAATAATTTAGAAACAGTATTAACATAATGTGGTTAATCCTTTCTTACTGATAAATTCAAGTTTATTTGCCATTAATAAATATTAGAAGACAACAAAAATATTATAAAGGTCATACAAATAACCCTGTAATATGTTATAATCATATTAAATAGTACAGTATATGTCCCAACAACAACAGTAATTTTTTTAAAACAAAAGAAATACAAGTACAGTTAAAAAAGTCAATATTTTAAAAACGGCTGAAACTTGATTTGGTTATCCAAAAAGTAATTATTAAATACGAAATATGATCACAACCAAGACTAAACTAAACCAGTAACTAAATATTAAAATTATTACATCCAATGCATCAATAAAATTAAGGGTTTAAAGATTACTAATCAGAGAGATATTCAGGGGTAGTACTATCCCTAAGTGATATTTCAGGACACATTTGCTTGGCATACTAACCGAAAAAAACCTTTAACTTCCTGTTCAATACATTTTATTATCATAAATAGTGTACTATATATATACATTTTCTTTGTTTTAAGAGTATACAGCACTCTTTGACCAAGCTGCTAAAAAAATTGCTATTTTTACATTACTGAAGGAAGAAAATCTAATTTTTCTTCACTGTTGGAAAAGATTTTCTTTTTTATAACTGATCGGTAAAAATTGCAATTTTTTGTGACTTGCAGATGAAAATCATGAACTTTATAAAATGACTAATTGATAAAAATCATTATTTTTGGTAACCAATCACCAAAAATTGCGATTCTTTTTTGTGCAAATTGACGAAAATCACTATTTTTAACAATAGATTTAAGAAAAGCACTACTTTTGTGATTGTTTTGCATTGGTAAAAAGGTACACCTACCCCCTATTTGATGATTTTAAATGTCAATATAGCACAAAACTTGCAAAATTTCAGGAATTTTAGGATGGACTACCATATTCTAGGACATTTCAGGACGTTTTAATTTTTTCCCGGAATATCAGGAATTTCATGACAAGTACAACCCCTGGATATTCTACTAATTATGTTAAACAGTATCACTTAAACAATAAATAATTACATTTTCTAAAATATTACCAGTTCAATAGCTCCAATTTTTAAATGAGAAAAACTGTAATACTGATTCACATAAATTTTCTTCCATAATTTTATCAGAGAATCCTGAAGATGAGAAAAAATATAGGATGGTTAAAATATGCAACAAGAAAAATATTTATATAGTATTATGGAAACACACTCACATAGTAAGATGCATTATACAATTTAAAATTGAGTTTTCTCATAATTTATGTACTAAAGTATACATAAACTAAAATCTTTAACAATGTTTTAACGCACAAATACATACAAACATGGCACATAAAATCACATACGGCCATTTTGAGGATTCTTGGATCCCCTTCCTTAGAACGGGGAAAAAAAATTGAAAAGGTTAAGATGGATTCAAAGAACCCCTCGGTTATAGCCCCGAGTACTGGTTTGATTGAAAAGGTCAAAACAAGAGTTTATACATCTTAAAGAAATGACATAATTGACCGGAACTAACTGAAAAAAGGAGTCTAAAAGCATGCTTCTTCTGCCTGGTGTGAGAGAGGCCGCACTCACAAAAAATTCTATAAATGTTCCAGGTATTATGGTCATCAATTGAATCTTTAAGATTTCAGAAAGAAATGTTATTGGTTGGAGAGAAAACAACTTTGAAACTAAACCTATTTAGTTTTAGGTTTAGTTTCAAAGTTGTTTTCTCTCCAACCAATAAAGTTTCTTTCTCCAATCTTAAAACTTCAATTGATGACCATAATACCTGGAGCATTTACAGAATTTTTTGCGAGTGGCCTCTCTTACATTGGGCAGACGAAGTGTGCTCTTAGAATTAGACTGAAAGAACACCAGAATTATGTTAGAAGGAAGAAATGTGAGAAATCTACAATAACTAAACATAGTTGGAATTCCAACCACAAATTTAATTATCCAGAGGCTAAAATTATCTAAAAATGTAATTCAGTTCTGAATCTAGACTTTTACGAAGCTTACTATATTCATAAAGATACTTCTTCTTTAGTGAATGATATGACCAGCACCCCTTTTCTCTCGCTAGTGTGGAGAGATTCTGCACAGTGACTCCTTTTTTCAGTTAGTTCCGGTCAATTATGTCATTTCTTTAAGATTTATAAACTCTTGCTTTGGCCTTTTCAATCAAGCCAGTACTCGGGGCTATAACCGAGGGGTTCTTTGAACTCATTTTAATCTTTAAAAATTTTTTTTTCCCACACTGAGGAAGGGTATCCAAGAATCCTCGAAACAGACGTATGTGATTTTTTTGTGCCATGTTTGTACGTATTTGTGCATTCAAATGTTGTTAAAGGTTTTAGTTTATATATTAAAATTTGCACTAAAATAAAATTCTGCAAAAGGACTAAATATCGAATAGGTACAATGTATGTTTCGATCGATATAACGAAAAATTCTTAAAAATGAAGCAGTTCAAAAATTTTTGATAAATAAATATATTCTGTAACATTTCACCTTAAAATTAAATATCATTGTTAGTTTTTAGAACTATACTTTTCCATTATACCAACACAATGCCAAAATGTATGCTAATGTGCCATTTTTTTCAATTGTGGCTGTGCAGAGGATATTTCTATTGCAAATCATGTCAAACATTGTGATTTTCTATTTACTGAATGTGAATCATTGTTTTTATTATTATTTAACATGATTTCATAAAACATCTCAATTTGCCGCTTTTTTAATCGAAAATATTGTTAAGTTATAACTTACATTTATCACTGACACTGAGCCATTTGGCAGTTACTTGATGATGAGGAAGTTGCAATAAAATTGTTTCAAGACTATGGAATTATACATAAATAAAAGTTTTTGTAAAAAAAAAGAATGAAATTATGGATGAGTTTGGAATTTTATCCACAATGGAGATGTAACTTACGATCAGGGGTCGGAAAAATTACTTTTTTATTGTAGCGAACTACAACTACTTTATCGAAAATGTAGTTAACTACAACTACATGTTTTAAAAAGTAGCGACTACAAACTACTTTTCAAAAGTAGTCACTACTTCGCTACCTTTAGATTTTGTCAAAGGGTTCCATTTACAGTATTAAATTGAAGACACGGATTAAATAATAAAGCAATCCCTCGTTACATTGTGTCTGCCGAGATATAATTAATAAATGCGACATAACCGAGGACATTCAAAAATTTAAAAAGATAACATACAAGAAAATGTTTTGTGTTTCTCTCCAAAATGTTAGTTTATACACACATTAAAATTCCGTAGCAAAATTAAGAGAGATATTATAATCTAAAAAATTACAGACAAACAACTTTAAAAGAAAACAATAAATAAATCTGTACATAAAGCAATTTCGAATAATAAAAAAACCCGGCGTTAAAACATGAAGGCTTAATAACGAGTAAATAGACAAGTGTTGCCAGTAAGAAAGTCAGTTCATTTTAGCAGCAAGTGCCAATGGGAAAAATCTATGACTTCATGTGAAACGTTGTTATACACTGCAGCTGAGATTTGCCACTGAGATTCGCAAATTGTTGACCAGAAAAAATTTTGCATAAAAGAAGCAAATTTAAGCCATGTGATTTGCAAAATGTTATTTTTTCCCCCTTAAGTAGCGTTAAAAGAAGCGTCTGTTCTCGCTACAAACTATTAATTTTTGGATCGCGCTACTCGCTACACATTATTCAAAATGTAGCACGCCATACTACAAACTACTGTAAAAAGTAGCGGCTACTGTAGTTTTGCTACTTCCGACCCCTGCTTAAGATCATGCCAAGAAAACATAGTAATACGAAAAAACATGGTATGCAGCAACGAAGTCTTAGGGGAATCTCATTAACTCAACACTACAATTTAACATGAGAAGATGGAAGGTCATTTTACATGGATTGACAGCCTTCCAACTGAGAAAAAGTGCCGAGAATTCAATGAGTCACTGAAAAGATCAAACACTTCTGGATTAATCATATTTTTGTATGATTTTTCAATTTTTTCCCTGCTTACTATGATCAGTAAATAAAAGAAATAATAAAAAAACATTTGCCTGATTTTTTCTAAATTTCTCTAATATTTCCATAAATCCAAATCAATGAAATTCTCTGATATTTCCGTACTTCCAAATCAATGAAATTCTCTGCTATTTCTATAATTACCAGGTTTCTAGGTCTGTAACTACCTGATATCATCTAATTTATTGTATCTAAAGTACAGCAAAAGGCACACACAAGAGGAAAAAAACGTCATGTACTTTAAAAAAAAGGAAGAAGAAGAAAAACATGGAACAAAGAAAAATATGTTTAAATTACAATTTAATATAACATAACAATACCTTTTAGGCTACACACAAAGACAAAAAGACTTCAATTAACCAATAGTATATTTTTCTTCTACTTTTTAATTTAAATTTTGCTTTTAAATCATAAAAATAAAATAAATAGATGCAGAGACTTCACACTTAATTTTTTTTATACTATTTATTTATTTTATAACCAATTTTGAGCTTAATATAATTTTTTTGGGTGTGTGTGGCAACATTGATTTGAGAAAAACCTTTCATTTCATAAATGTAATATTTTGGACGATATCTCATTCATCGCTGTGCTTTTTGTATAATGTATAAAAAAAGGATGTTGACAAAAGAAATAATAGTTTATTAATGCCAAATTTTTAGTTCGTCAAGTGCATCTACGTAATCAAAATTTTATTAAATGTAAAATTCACTATTAATGCTAAAATATTAAAAACAAAATGCCAACTTACTTTCACTAAAATGTAGAAATAGCAATTCATACACGTATTGCAAACTGTTAGAATCATTCCAAGCCCTTTTTCAAATCTGCAGTAACAAAATAAATATCAATGTGGGAATATTTTGATTATAACAAAGAATATATAGAAAAATTTTCCAATATTGGAACATTAAATTCACCTTCGTATACAAATTAAAAACACAGAAACATTTAAGATGAATCATAATTTATTACTAAAATAGACGTAAAATAAACAAAGAACCTACCTCGCTCAACAGACTCATCCCTCCCCCTCCTATTTTTTCAGGATTTGGTTTCGCCTTCTGATATTTAACCAGCGTACATTCCGAAAGTTGTAGAGTTTTTTTTCTCATTTTCATCCTCTTGATGATGGTCAAAAGCAATCGGGACTCCGACGAAACTTTTTAACATCTATAAAAGGGTATTTAATGTTTTAAAGCCCTTATTACATTTTATACCTATTTTAGTAATAAATTATGATTCATTTTAAATGTTTTCATACTTTTAATTTATAACAAAGAATACAAAAAAGCTTGTTTGATTTTATGTACAATGTACATAATAATAGATTTCATTAATACAGCTTCAAGATATTAAATGACAAACTTTAAAATGATAAGTTGATACCCTTTTTTTAGGTACATTCGTAATTATATAAATACATAGCACCTATAGTGATCGTTTGGTCCGTCCGTCTGTCTGCATATAACAAGGCAAAAACTACCCAACCGAATGGTTTGAAATTTAATATAGATATAATCATTGCAGGATTTTGTCGAGTCATTTCAAACTGTATGAAAATCGAATCAAAACTTAAAAAGATATTAATACAAATTTCCTTTATTCTGTTAAAGCCTATCATACATAACCTATATTGTAAAATCGCAAGTCATGTGACTGAGGAAAACAAATACGGACTAACCACATCTTTTTGCATAGGCCAAGCCGCCATTTTTACTCAATATTATTTTTTCAAATAAAATTGCATAAAAGTTACATTTTTAGAAAGATCGTTCAAAAAAATCATTTGCTTGAGAGATGAGTTACATTAAAAAATGTATAGATTCTGAGATAACTTCAGTGAAAATTAGGTTAACAGCTGAATATCTCAATCCATTAAAGTAAATAAACAAAAGATTCATTCTTATCGTGAGTCATAGAAATATTAATCCTTGGAGGTAATCTTTTGCATAGGAAGATCTCCATGGTGAATTTTACAGCGCTGTCTAGTGTAAAAAAAAAAAGCATTTGTAAACATGGCATATACATAATAAGGGGGAAAAAAGCCATCCTCATTTCGTTCATAGCAGATGATATATTTTATTTCACTGAAATAATAACGATGATTTTTTTACATTGTAAAACTAGTTATAGCGTGAAACGAACGCACCTCATTTGTTACGTATAATGTACAATTTCCAACTTGTTAAAGTATGCTAACTAACGATGGGGCCAGTTTAAGGGTATGTGGCACCTCAAGTTGTCAGATTTTTAATTTACCAAATTTTTAGTAAAACAAACTGGGTTTTCGCAGAAAAAAACAGATAAATTTAAATGAACATTTAAATATTGCAAAATGTTTATTTCTATGAGATCATTTGGTATGAATTATTTTGTAATGGCTACATCCACAAACTAAGAAATTATTTAGATTTAGATATTAAATTAAGAATATTAAGCAAGTAAGTATTGTTCAAAAAACATAATTGTATTTTGTGGGAGATTTTACTTCTTGGAGAACTACTTTTTGTTTTGTTATGTATTTATTAATGAGATGTAGACAGTGAAATGAACTAATCTTCTAATTTAAATAAATAGCAATAGTGAATGATGGACAAACAATCAGAATTGAATAGTGTGTCTAATTTTTTCAAGAAGACAGCAAATTAAATACTTCTTTGGTCCATAATAATCTGGAAATACACAATAAAAATTGGTACAAAAAAGTAGCAAGTTCATTTATGTTTCCAGAGATTGCTGACATGTTTGATGTATTGCAAATTGCAACAGTCCTTTATGTGATCTATCAATGAAACATAATGGAAACTATTTCTTCTCTTTAAATCTGTTCTTTAATATTTTCAGCATTCTAAAGTACACTTTTTATCAGATTCTGTACAATTATTACCTTATTAAACAGATAGGAAGGGAAGCTTTAAATGAGTATATTTATTTTACCCCACAGCATGGGGTAAAACAGTTAATTGATAATACATGCATTATTAATAATAATTTTCAATTTTTTTTGGTGAAATTGGCCTTGAAATTTTAGAAGCAAGGCTCATTTGCACATTCTATGCCATTTTCTTGCAGATTACAATAATGTATTTTTGCAAACTAAGCATAAATTGAAAAAGAGCTTATTGTATACCTATTTTACCCCTACCTGACCCTATGTACAGGAAACATTCATAAAATTAAAACTTTATTTATTATTAATTTACTCTGTGCAACATAGTCAAAATTCTTACACCAACTATATGAAGAAACATAAATTTTAGAAGTCAATTTTGTACCAGATAAAAATGATTATGAATTAGGCTATTATACAAGTCTACATATATCAGTGAAAAGTATTAGCAATTATAATTTTACAAAAATATTTTCAATAATTCAAATTTAAAAAAATTCATAGTCAATTTTAACAATATTACAATAAATTTACATTCTCAAACTATTAATATGTTATTTATAATTAATTATAAGTAGGGTCAGCCGGGGTAATTCCTGGTCAACGACTTTCAGGGGTAATTCTTGGTCACAGTACTTTTCAGTGTTTGAAAAAGTCCTCACCAAAATTAAAAAAATCATAGAGATACTCTAAACTATCTTCTTTAGAATTTATCATTTAATTATACAATTACTACTTATTTAGTTTGAGAAAAAAAATTGTTTTGAAAGTGCTTGCTTAGTTTCTGTAAAACAACATTGGTCTCAGCAGAGGCACATTTTTACAAAGATCTTTGTCACAACTCAAATTTTAAATATTTTTCTTTTCTTTCTTTTTAGTTCAATTATCAACTACTTTAGCTATTAAAAAATAGTCTCTATATTTTTTATACTATTTTAAATAATTTACAGAAGTTGACCAAATATTGCCCCATGTAATTGGGGTAAGTCTTGGTCACTGGGGTAATTCCTGGTCAATGTTTTTCTCATCATTTAATCCCTTTTTATTGTCATATTTAGGAATTTTAATTGTTGGTAAATGCTTTAAACATTAACTGTAAAGTTAACTGTAACTACATTGGTTACCACATTTTAGTTAATTGTAGTTATTAATAAAGTAGAGTCACTCGGGGTAATTCCTGGTCACTGAATTTCTGAGGTAAATCTCGGTCATTTTCACTTTCATTATCAAAATAACAATTTATCAAACTGTAAAAAATCTTAAAGATACTTTGAACCCTTTGCTTTAAAATGCATGCCTAAATTATTCATTTGGTTGAAATTTAATATTGAAAAAATACATTCAAAACTGTAATTCAAATTTCTGCAAAACAACATTAACCTTGATTTTTACATATTTTACAAAGATTTGTGTCATTTTTAAAGTTTTAATTATTTTATTTTATTTCAACTATGGCATATCACAATCTTTAAAAAAGATTATAACATTTTCTTCTACTATATTAAGGATTACTACTGTATCAATGCTATTATTATCTCATTGCAAAATGTCAAAATGGTGCATAAAAATATACATAATGCAATAGAGGAACTTAATTGTTATGCTGTGTATTATAATAAAGATCTGTATTGAAGTTTGTGTAAAATTTCTTAAAAAAAAAAAAAAAAAAAAGACGGAAACCAAAGTGCGATAAAATCAAAGACATAAACATTCAGTTATACATTTTATGGCCCAATAAATTTGCAAGGTATTAATTAATCCATCCACAGTGGATAAATGAGTAATAAATACTGCTTATAAATGTTGGAAAACTGCATAAAAATTCTTTGGCTAATTAATGTTTTGTAAAATGTACAAGAGTCTTTAGCACATCAAATAAATCTGTATTTATAACCAAAACAAAGTCTATGCTTTATTATTCCACAATTATGAGATGAATAAATCTTTTACAAGATTGATTCTACTTATTTTAATACTCAGTCTTAAAGAAATTAACTTTACTACTTTATTTACATCAAAAATGATGCTGACCGATAATTACCCCAGACGTGACCAAGAATTGCCCCGTTTCTGGGGTAATTCTTGGTCACTTAAAAATTATAATTATTTCAATTATAAGTGCATTTAAATTTAAATAAGCATTTTCTTATATAGCCATCAGAGGGGGCTTATTCCACAAAAAAATTGAAAACAATACCTTTAATAGTTTTTATAATAATTGGATGTTGATGATTTTTGACCAGGAATTACCCCGGGTGACTCTACTTATATTTAAACAGTAATTATGACAATGTACTAGAATTTTTTTTTTTTTTAATTACCTTATAACTTCACTAGCAGCAATAACAATACCGCTGACATCCATTTATACTAAAAATAAATGCAATAATCAGCAATAAAATATTATACAGTTGAACATAAATAATATATTAAACATAAAGTTGATACCCTATTTAAATTTCTGTCGAAAACTGAATTCAATTCATTCAATGCAAGAGTTTACTTTACACCATTCAAACATTCACATTGTTTAATGGGGATAAAAAAAAAATAGCCTCCATTGGAACTCTGAACTAACGGGAGTCCACTGTATTTGTAAGTTTTTCTTTTCTTTTGCCCAGGCCATTTCCTGTATCACATCAAAACTGTTATAAAAAGGAAGTGCCAAAAAGAAAAATATATGTTCAAATGTTATGTAGTAATTAAGGAGAAAATGGTTGTAACTACGTACTTTATTTGAAAGTGCCAGTACCATCCAGTTATTTATGATTGTTATTATAAATGAAAATGATTCAATTTGATTTACTTGCATTGCTAGACAAACCACACATAAATCAAACTTGAGAAACCAGGGATCTGTTTAGAAAAAAATTGGGTCCTTTATAGGACTCTTCATAAAATATTTCATTTAAAAAAAGAACCCTTTTCACAAAATTATTTTCCCTAAAACAGCACCCTTCACAAAATTATTTTCCCTAAAACAGGACCCTTCACAAAATTATTTGTCTTAAAAATAGGTTTTTCACAAAATTTTTCCATCTTTGAACCAAACATTTCACAAATTAATCATTTAAAAGTAAAATCTGACATGTCACTTTTACATATATGAAGAAAATATATGTATTTTATATCCATATATCTTCTTAAAAATGCATAAACAAGGGCCTGAATATAACGACTATTTCAAATTCACAAAATTATGATTAGATTTTTCACAAATTCACAAAAACAGGACCCTGTGGAAAAAGTCTGGACAGACCCCTGGAAACATAACCCACCTAGCTTTTATAGATAGGTATTATTGAAATACTATAACTGGCACCCAATTTTTGAATGTCCTCTTATCCAACTACATATCTCGCACCTTTTTTTTTTTTTTTTTTTTTTTTTTCCCAAATTCTTAAAGCATAATCTGCCCAGTTAAGAAAATTTTCTTTTACAGCTTGACTAAAATCTTAAAGATTATTTTGGCCTGTTTTTAATTTCTGTAAATAATCTGCATTTTTTCAATAGATATTTTTCAGTCATATTAATACCTACATTTAATAATTTCAATTTACTTATGAAATAAAATAAGATGATTTTTCATGATAAAAATTTATTATAGATTTTTCAGGCATATATTTAAAATAAGACAAAATCAGGCTTTAATTTGAGGTACACTTTTAAAAGTTTTAAGTTATATAATCTACTTTCATTGTTGTACAGTCGACCTCGTTAACATGAACCTCAAGGGGAATCAAAATTTTGTTTATGTTAACAGTAATTCATGTTAGCAGTATCAAATCTTTGTACTCGTTTTTATAGGGAACTATGAAAACAATTCATGTTAAAAGTAATTCACGTTAAGCGTGTTCATGTTAACGAGGTTTGACTGTATTTATTTTAACTATTTCTTCATTAATGAAAAACTTTTTTTTTTCTGTCATTTTAAATGGGATGCTTTCCAACTGTGAATTAAGAAGCTAATATCCATAAACATGCAATTTTCTGTCTCTTTTTACGTCTTTCTGCTATATATTTGTTTCTTTATGACTGGAAAACTTTCTTCTTCAAGAAATATTAAAATTCAACTCTATTATACTATTAACTCAGACAATTTAAAACGAACAAAATTTTAATGTTTTGTGCAATCGTTAAACCATTTCAGAATTTGCATTTAATTTTTCTTATGTGACCAAACAATGAGATGTGAGTCAAGCTCTTTAGAAACTCATTAATATTTTTTTTTTTTTCAAAAACTTTCGCACATGGATTATTTTTTAAATATTTTTGAATGTTTTGTCCAATTGTTGAACTATTTCAGAAATTGAATATTGAGTAAAAAAAAAAATCCTCATCATTTGCATTTGTGGAAAAATCATTGCCATTTTCTTAAAATGTACTTTTCTACAATACTACAAACCTTTCAATAACAAAAACTTCATGCTGTTTGTTTGTATGAAGTCTTATGAAAATGAAATGCAGATCAACATTCCATCATTTTTGATGGAGGTTATATACTAAATATTGAATATATTTTTATCTTTGTTAGTTTATCACATGCTTATATGTGGTGTTGACCATGTTTTAAAAGATAACTCTTTACGGCATCAGATATGTTCATCAACAAATGCTAATTGTCATCCTACATGCATACAAACATGACTTAGATTCACTATGTCTCATTGTTGAATGTTGAGATAAAGTGTTATAAGTAGCAATTATTTATATCCAATAATTTGAAACACTTAAATTACAAAAAAGGGAAAATATTAATTAGATTTGTTCTAAAAAAAAAAACACTTGGTTTAAACTATGCCAACCCTGTGTGACAGCAAAAATAATTCAATATGTCAGAGTTTCCCTCAGGTTTTAAAAATGGCAGGGTGCTGCTGGTGGAAAAAGGGCACTTTTTTTTAATTCTTAAGGGCACTTTTGGATTTTTGAGGGCACTTTTCAAATTCTTAAAGGGTACTTTTTTTATTATTATAAAAGGCATTCTTTTGGTTTTTAAAGCCTCTTTTAATGTTTAAAGTCAAGGCACTCTTTTCAAGACAACATTGAGTCAATTTTTACTATGAAAGCAAATTTTTTAATGCAAAAAGGAGAAAGAACACATTTTTTACTGAGGGACAAGAAGGGTGCTAATTATTTTACTAGGGAGGCGCAATACAAGAAGGGTGCTAATTATTTTTATGCAGTGCAAGAAGGGTGCTATTTTGTAAACCAAAGGGCAGGCAGGGTGCAGCACCCTTCTGAAACTGTCTGGGGGAAACTCTGAATATGTACTTCAGTTCATTCATTCAGTTTTTGTATAAAATTAAGAAAGATATACAACAAAGGAAAGTTTAGTATAGGATTAAAACTTACTGCTGTATTTTTATTCTAGAATTGGGAAAAACACGAAATATGACAAGCGAATAGATATATATATATAAAAGTTTTTTTATATACTGCCTGCAGTTTTTAAAAGACGGCCTAAAATTTCATTTGCCTTGTCAGCCAAGAAGCAGATATAGTGCAGCATGGAAGTGGGTTCTATAGATCATTTTAGACCTTGCAGATTAATCTAACATATTAAAAACAATTGTTACAATTTACTTTGTCTCTAGATTTATTGTACCTTCTTATATTTTCTTTGAAAATGTAAATTTTTCTTATTTTGTGGGTTATTGTAACTTTTTATAATAATAAGTTTGGTTTACTAATTATTAAGTCGCAAATTAATTTTGGTTTGTTGCAGATTGAAACAGAAAATTCTGCTATTAAGTATTAAAGTAAAATGGAAAATACGAATAAATCAGTAAGATATCTAAGGAAAATAAAAATCAATCATGTGTGAGTATTGTGGTGTCGTCTAAAGAAAAAAACCCACAGTGAAACTTAAAAAAAAAAAAAACACCCTAGTACTACATCAAATATTTCACTAAAGTCATTTTTGTTTTGTTCTATTTTATGCACCATTTAGAACAATAAAAACATTGGAAAATACCTAAGGAGTGCTTATTTCCTTTTAAAATAATTTAAACTACTAACAATTGAAGAATTCTGGCAAAACATGAGCTTCATTTTTACAGATTTTCTTGTTTTAACAGAATTTTAGAATGATCTACATAAATGTTTAATTGTTTTTATGTTAAACCATTAATATGTAATAAAATTTTACATTTTCAGCTGATTATGTCAGATGTAGGGTTTTTTCAGGTAATATGGGTTTACTTTAGGAAAAGTGGTTTTTTTTTTCAAATTCTCACTTAATTGGCTGCCACTTTGTAATAAAGTGATAAAATGAAAAATGCTCAACATGAAAATTTTAGTCAGAAGATTTTGGAGGACAGCACAATATAACTTGTGCTCAAAATGTTCCATAGATTAAATTTATTACACTCCTACCACCCCTATTTTTTTTTTTTTTCATAATTTTAGTTTCAATAGATTTGGAAATAAGAGGGTGAGTGACATATTTTTGCAGTAAACTTCTGATATCTCTGAAAATATACCTAAAATTAAAACAAATATATTTCTGAGTTCGGTGTTACGAGATCTTTCACACAATGCCCTACATGATATTTAAAAATATAAATCAAGTAACTTAATTAATATCTCAGCTAATTAGTGACAAAATAATTTAAAAAATCATTAGCAACTATCCTTGGATGATTCTGCATCAATAAGTCTACCTTGAGCGCCACTCAACTCGCTTAATTTTTTCAAAAGTTTGAATTCTTAACTAAGTGGCAATTGCAGTCTAGTCAAAACAAAAGAATCTCCTATAAATATTTCATATTGTACATTAAAATGCATCAAAAAACGGCTCTACTCAAACTGTTAGTGTTTAAAAAAGGAAAGGCTTTTATGTACCTCACCTTTTTGTTTCTCTCTAATAATTACAATCATATCGGCTTAATTCTATAGATATACATTACAAGTTTTTTAAGAACAGAGAATAAAAATAACAACTTTATCCTCTAATTGCGATTTTATCACTATCTACTATATATTTATCTATCGATTGAAACATATATACAGTAAAGCCTACTTACATAACATAAAATGGGACACTTAAATAGTATTACTTTAAGGAATGTATATTATTAAACTGTTATAGTTTATTCTACAGCAAATGTACATAATTAAATTTGTATTAAAATTTAGACGGAGAAGTTTTTATTCTCTTTTCAATATAAACAGTTTTCTTATCGTGATATTTATTTTTCTCCTTCTTACTTCCTTTTGATAATCAAAGTCGATCAAAACATTCACATTCAACAAGGCCGCTTGTTGTTGTTGTTGTTGTTGAAATGACCCAAAGGGCCCAGTTTTGCAGCTTTCTATTTCTATATAGCTGTCATAATCCACTACGCTTAATTCCATAATCCTGACACCTAAATCTCCTAATTTTGAACCAATTCCAGATGAGAGATTATGCAAGGCCGCGAAAATAAAAAAGTTGTTTATTTATGTGTGACACAGTTACGGTTATGGTCAAAAGATAAGCAATCGTTCAACCGTGGAACAACCAGTTGGAAATCAAATTGGAACTTAAAAAAGCCTAAAGAGGGCGCTAATCACAGCTGTCAGTACAGGAAAATCGTCCCTTTAACAAATAATATAAAATGCTATTGATAAAATGCTATTGAAATCATTATTTATTTTAAACGCGTTTGAAAGTGAAGGCTGGGTTTCAGTGCCTCGCTATCTCAAATCCAAAGATATTTAAGATACATATTAGACATGGACAAACTATTCTCGCAAAAATTTTTGCGAGAATAGTTTGTTTATCTTGTAGATCTTGATAATGGCGCCGTTTGTGCGTTCGAAACATGTCGATCATTATATTAAAAGGTTTTTTGTCCCCCCCCCCCCTCCCCAAAATTTTCGAAAGTGATATGAAAAAAGTGCTGATTTCTTTCTTTCTTGTTTGGGGGGGGGGGGATAATTTTTTTCTACCATACAGCGGATTAGACAGGGACCTCCGTGGCCGAGTGGTTAAGACACCATTCCGCTAATCGCTTGAGAGCGTAGGAGTCAGGTCGGCGGGTTCGACTCGCGCCAGCTCCATTGCACACACTTTGTGGAGATCTCGGATGTAACTCTCTGGTGTTGTAAATTTCCTTGTGGCTATCTCGTCCCTGTATATTGACGATGACTTATAAGCGGGCACTTGATGTCAAGCACACAAGTCAGATTTATGTTCTCAATAAACAAACAAACAAAGCGGATTAGACATTCACATTAGCCCCACATTAGTCCGCATTGACACCAAAGAAGAGAAAGGGGTCCAAAGAAGAGAAAGGGGGAAAATTTATCAGAAAAAAGTAAGGAAAAAAGTGTTTTTTCCTTACTTTTTTTTGACAAATCTGTAATTTTTTCTTCTGTCATACAGCGAAATAGCCATTCTCGTTAACCCCATATTAGTTCACATTGACATCACAGTACACCCAAAGATGGGGAGGGAACTGATAGAATTACAGTCCCCTCCTCTCGAAATAGTCGAAAATGAAATGAAACAATAGTGCTGATTTTTTTTTTTTTAGATAAATTTGCATTTTCCCCCTATCATTTAACAGACTAGCTGCTCCCTCCGCTTTAGTTCCATATTAGTGCACAGTGACACCAGATTATAAGAAGAGGTTAAAGGAGATAATGGGGTTACAGCCCCCTCCCAAAATATTCTAAAATGAAATGAAAAAGATACTGATATTTTTCTTTTTGTTTATTTGGGATAAATTTGTAATTTTGTTTTCTGCAATCCTTACTTTTTTTAGATAAATCTGTATTTTTTTTCTGTCATACAGCGAAATAGCCATTCTTGTTAGCTCCATGTTAGTCCACATTGATATCACAATATATCGAAAGAAGGGGAGGGGGCTGATGCTGATGGGATCACAGTCCCCTCCTCCCGAAATAATCAAAAATGAAATGAAAAAATTATGTTTTTTTTCTTTCTGTTTGAGATAAATTTGTATTTTTTCCCTTATCATTCAACAGACTAGCCGCTCTCTTCTCTTTAGCTCCATGTTAGTGCACAGTGATACCACATTATACCCAAAGAAGTGGAAGAGGGGTAATGGGGTTACAGGCCCCCTTGCGAAATAGTCGAAAATGAAATTAAAAAGGTGCTGATTTTTTTTTCTTTCTGTTTGAGATAAATTTGTAATTTAGTTTTCTGTTTTACCACTCATTCGCCATTCTCGTTACTCCCATATTAGTCCACATAGACACCACAGCATAGCCAAAGAAGGGGAAGGAGAACGATGGGATTACAGCCCGCCACTCCCTTCTGAAATAGTCGAAAATGACATGGGAAGAAAGCACTGACATTTTTTTCCCTTTCTGTATGAGAGAAATTTGTAATTTTTTTCCTTCGCGTTTTTCGTGGCGTGAAATTCGCTTTTTTTCGCTATTCTTTGTCAAAATTCGCTTTTTCTCCGCGATCATTTGACAAAATTCGCGCTTTCTCCGCGATCATTAGATGAAATTTGACCCCTTATTTTGCATTCCTTTGTCCAAATTTTTGTCTTTTTGACGAAATTCACTTTTTTTCACGGTCTTTTGTCAAAATTCGCGTTTTCTAGCGTCTTTTGGACGAAATTCGCATTTTTACCATGGCCCTTTGACGAAATTCATGGTTTTCTGCGGCTCTTTGAAGAAATTCACGTTCTTCTGCGGCCCTTTGACGAAATTCGCATTATTTGCGATTCTTTGACGAAATTAACGTTTTTCCGCGATTGTTTGACGGATAACGCGTTTTTTTTTTCGTGATCCTTTGTCGAAATTTGCGTTTTTTCCGCCACTTTTTGACAAAATTCGCGTTTTTTCCGCGATCCTTTGTTGAAATTTGCGTTTTTGTTTTCGCGTTTTTTTCGCTATCCTTTGTCGAAATTCGTGTTTTTCCGCGTCTTTTTGACGAAATTCGCGGTTATTCTGCGGCTCTTTCAAGAAATTCGCGTTTCCTCCGCAATCATTTGACGAAATTCGCGATTTCTCGATTTCGCGATAAAATTTGGCCCTTTTTTTGCATCCCTTTGTTCAAATTTGCGTCTTTTTGACGAAATTCCCGTTTTTCCGCGACTTTTGACGAAATTCGCAATTTTATCATGGCCCTTTGACGAAATTCATGGTTTTCTGCTACTCTTTGACAAAACTCGCGTTTTTTTCGCGATCTTCTGACGAAATTCGCGCTTTTTCCACCGCCCTTTGACGAAATACGTGTGCTTTCGCGATCCTTTCTCAAAATTCGCATTTTTTCCGCGGCCCATTGTTGAAATTCGTGCTTTTTCTGCAGCCCTTTGACGAAATTTGCGTTTCCTCCGCGATCATTTGACGAAATTCGGGTTTTCTCCGCGATTATTTGACGAAATTTGCGTTTTCTCCGCGATCATTTGAGGAAATTTGACCTCTTTTCCGCGATCCTTTGACAAACTTCATGTTTTTTCACGGCCCTTTGACAAAATTCGAGTATTATCCGCGGCGCTTTGACAAAATTCGGGTTTTTCCTTGATCCTTTAATGAAATTGGAGATTTTTTTCTCTGCAAACGATTGACGAAATTCTTTTTTTTTCGGTGGTCATTTGTCAAAAAGCAATATATTTTTAAGTCCGAATTTTCGGACTGATGACCGATTTTTTACACTTTTTCCCTCTCTGGCTACGTCCTTAATGTCAAAAATTATTATTGTTTATAACACAATTCAACGTGTTTCGTAATATTCAGAACATTATGGAAATTTAAGTCCCCCCCCCCCCCCCGAAATAAAATCCTGGGTACGCCACTGAGCCTTCTTGTGTTCTGTTTTATCACTTAAACACTTATATCTGTATTTTAATTATTATTAGTGATTTTATTATATGAGTAATCACTATACAATAAAACATTGTGTAAATGATTGCTTTTAATTGTGCACTAATCGCGGAAGAGCAGGACACAGACTATTTATTAAGAAATATTAAGTAATAAAATAACAGTAAATAATCTATCATAGAAAGTAATATGTAAAGCGAAATATTTTCGATGAAGAAAATGACGTCATTCTGAAAACAAAAGATGCATTTTCATTCTTGAATATAAAATATTTTACTGTAACTGTGTCAATGATGACGTCATTTGCTATTTATTAAAAGATCCTTGGTATGCACAAAATAAAATATTTCTGAAAATTACATAATTTTCTATAAATTATTATAAATATTTAATGAAACTCAGGCATTTTAAAACAATTGCTTAAATGACGCTCTAATGTCGGAAGAGATGAATGGTTCTGATGGTGACAATGATGTCATATTTGAAAGAAAGGATGCATTCTCATATAGACTCCAAAAATGTGATGGCACATTGTAGAATTGTTTCAAACAAACAACCGATTTCTGGGCAGGTCTTCCACTGTGTGAAGGAGTTACCTCTAGGAAAAGCGTAGCAACAGCCAGGAAATGAATAGAAATGGTTTGTTAGGAACTCCCAATGACGTCATGGCCTTTAGAATTTATATAAAATTGAAATATTTTAGTATGATTTTGTCTATATGATGTCATATTCACTGGCCTTTATTAGGTGCGTTCGTAATTATATAAATACGTAGCACCTATTGTCGTCGCTCGGTCCGTCCGCATATAACAACGCAAAAACTACCCAACCGAATGGTTTGCAATTTAAAATATATTATCTTTGCAGAATTTTGTCGAGACATTTCAAATTTTATTAAAATCGAATCAAAACTTTAGGAGATATTAATAAAATATTTATTAAGAAATTTGAATTTTTTTTTAAATCGGTGCTTTTTTGTTATAGGAGCTTCCGAAGTTTAATCGTCAAGCGACTGAGATACTTATTTTATGACATAAATTATTCTGCAGACGATATAATTCATTTCACAGAATTAAAAATCAGAAAAGATCTGAATATTTATGTAACTAGCTATAGTACGAACGCACCTCATTTGTCACGTTTGACGTACAATTTCCAACTTGTTTTTAATTCAGTAAATCAAAATTCAGAGCAGGAGCTCCTTTTAAACGAGCATGATCTTTCGACATATGTATGAATAGCAATGGTCATTGGTTTGTTTAGTGGTCACAGCAAATCAGCTTTTTGATCAATCCTCAAGTCGATTTAGTATTCGTCAGAAAAAACATCACTGCCTTTAATTCTTAAGTGTGTGTAAATTTGTTATTTTTTGTGTTTAGCAATGATTAAAAATAATTCTGCAGAATTGTATAAATGAAGCCGACATGCACTGTAAGTAACCAGCTTTCATTTCAATTTGTTTTCAGGCGTTTTCATCAAGTTTAGGATCTATGTATGACTCTATTTAACTTCTTTGTATAACAATAAATGTATGTTTTTTCACGAACGTCTTTTTAATTTTTCCCGTTTTTAAGTTAAAATAATCGGTATTTTTTCCGAACTCTGTTCGAATAGGCGGATTTTCGGAATAGAGGGACTCTACTGTATTTCGATTTTCGTTTGTAACAGTAAGAAATTTTTTTGGTACTTTTCGGTTAGCCGGGCGCCAGTGAACTGTATATAGCTATATATACATATATATGTATACATATACACATATATGTATATGTATATATGTATTTATATATACATGTACATATATGTGTGTGTATGTATATATATATGTATATATAGATATATATAGTTCACTGGCGCCCGGTTAACCGAAAAGTACCATTTTTTTTATTGAAACGTTTATTTTTTTTTCTTTTAGAGATTTATTGCAAAATGAATATTTTATTTAGTCAGCCAGCATTAGTAAGGTTTGCAAATTTTTTAGTCTTTTATAGTGGGCGAGTCATAATCGCTCTTCATATGAAAATAACTTTAGTGATTCTTATATCGATTTTTAATCATGAACTCTGCTCATGCTGCGGCTCTGCTATGCACATTGTCGTTGTCGAAGTCACTTTCATTCATAAGTAGATATAATTATTAGCATGTATTGTTACTCCGATAGAAAGCAATCGAGCAGCGTTTCCTCTTTTCCTATATAGGATTTCCTGCATCGGATCATTCAGATAACGTGCCAATTGCAGTGTTAATATTTAATCTGATTTTAAGGGGCACTAGAATCACAAAAGAGTGTTTTGAGGAAGGAATATATTATAATTTAAGATCTACACATTTTATAGGAAATAGAAAAACACTGTTCGATTCTTCGGCATATAAATGGTAATTTCTACAAATATCATGCATTTATTCATAAAATGCACTTCGTTAATGCAGGGTTCCCAGCAAAACATGTCTGGCAAATTCCCTGACTTTCCATGATTTTCCCTGACCAAATCCAAGAAAATTCCATGACCAAACGGGTATACACAAAATCTGCTTTAAATAACACAAAATAACAAGCAGCATAAAAAATCAGAAATTTGTATTGTAATAACGGGGTTTATACTCTTTTCCCAGGAGAAAATTCAAGCACCTTTCAAGAAAATTGCAAAATGAAATACAATAAAACATTATAATTCAAAAAAACTTAATATTTGCCAGTTTCAAATGAATGCCATACGACAAAGTCTAAAACGTGAAATGTCATGAAAAAGTCTCAAAAATGTAGAAAACTTTTGTCCATAGTATGGTTTTTCTGCATTGCATTTGAAGGAATTTCTCGATCTTGAAACCGACAAGAGTGAGAGATTTTTCAGAGGCGCCATGTAGCGAGAAATATAGTAACACTTTTCTGAAAAAGAAATAATTTCAAATTTAAAAAACATTTTCCCCAGACCTTTACATGATTTTTTAGGAAATATTTGTAAATTCCCTGACTTTTTCTATAAATTTTTTTAATTTCCATGACTTTCCCTGACTATTTTGAAATTCCCTGACTTTCCAGATTTTCCATGTCGCTGGGAACCCTGTAATGTGTCCTTCAGATTTGTTTGTTTGGGGGGTGGGGGGTGAAAAATATGAGAATCCTTTTACGGAAGGAAAATTTCATTTTGTACCAAACTTCTCTTTTGATAAGATTAAATGTAAATTTCCAAAAAAATAATTATATTCTTGGGATTAACAGTTATTTTCATGTAAGATGTTTAAAAAGTAGATACTATTACTTTAAAACAAATTTTAAATATGTATTTTTTTCTATTGCATATTTTCAGTATCGGGCTCGGGCTCTAGGGACACAAAATATTTCGGGCTCGGATTTAATATCGTCGGGCTCGGGCTCCGAAATGAGGGCCCGAACTCATCTCTAGTGTACACCATTTTAATGAAAAAAAAAATTCACTTTATTACTCAGTGTGTCCACGCAAGTTTGTTGTTATCATAGACCTTCTAATGTACCAGTGTTTCTCAACCTGTGTGCTGCGGCACACCAGTATGCCGTGAGAGAACTTCAGGTGTGTCGCGAAAAAAATCAGTAAAGTTCTATCAAGATTTTAGAAATTGACAAAATGATTAAAATATACTGATTTTTTTTTTTTTTTTTTTTTTTTTTTTTTGAAGAAGACATTCCCTCACCAACACTTCTCTACACTGTAAAAAAAAGTATGCAATTTTACTAAAATATACTTAGTATCATTACAGATATTGTACCAATTACTA